>CM038724.1:25775597-26318097 GCA_021613375.1 Megaleporinus macrocephalus
GATCTCATTGTTAACCTTTAAGGAAATAACGACCGTAGCATTGCTGAGATGCTAGCCTTTGGCGGAGATCCGGAACACCACAGAGCTCCATAACTTTACGAAAAGTGACCTCAAGCTTTACAGACTGTTTTCCTCCGTCTCCCACAACACATCACTGTGTATTGTAGTCTTTGAGAACCCAGGGATAAAGTCCAATGTCAATAAGAAGCCAAACTCCACGATTAGCCCTGAATCCCATTGCTAGCCTCATCATGTTTTCTCACCTGTGGAGGTGCTATACAGCACTGCTTCCAGTTTTCTGCCCTGTAGGCACAGCATAGACTGTACTTTTCCAATGGAAAGTCACTGAATTTAATTGTCTTGCTCTAGAGGGCACATAACCATAATGCATTGCATGATGAGGTACCCTTGAGGGCACTTTGACATTTTTTCCCTATGTGAGGGGCAGGCAACAGAGCACGGCCATTTTGGAGGGCACTTTCATAAAGCTTTTTAAACTATGGGGGCTAATATGGGGGCTAATAGATTTATTCCCGTATTTCAAGTTAAATGATCTCCTGATGGAACCCGTTTCAAGCATATTGCTTCCAACAAGCGTCATGATCTGCCAGTATAGTGAGATAACGCAACTTTTTAAAATGATCTAAAAAAACATAAGTTTAGTAATAAGATAAATAATCTTATAATGAAGATACATCCGTCTTCACATGAGAAATATTCTATATATTGATGAGATTTATTGCTAAGGTCATGTTTTGCAGTGTGTAACTAATGATCTCACAGTACTTGCGCAGATAACTTCAGCATCTATTCTTCTTGTTGTCTCTGTGTTCTTCTTCACTTCTACACAACTAAACCTCCTTCTCTACACAAGCTGCAGCATTTCAGGAGCTGTGACGTGTGGACAGGAAGTTAGAGGAGCAGAGAACTAAGCAGGCGTGAATCGCTGAGCAGGCCGCTGTAGGCCTCAGGTCAAAGGCGATGTGATACTGATAGTTCCTTTCATACAAGTAATGTATGTATTAACACTGTAATAATAACTGTGGACATTGACCAACTTTCAAACAGACAAAGCAAAAGAATAATAATAATAATAATAATAAGTGTATTTTTTATTTCCTTTTAACCCCAAAGGTGTATATATTTTATGGCTCACTGTGAGCTAATATATGAACTTTAAAAGGATCTATATGAACATACAGGAGATTTTCACCAAATGATTCTTTCTTATAGCTCTGCTTCTGCTTTTCTATATCATTTCTGTTACAGTGACTGTGATTATGTAGTTTCTGTTTATAAGTTTTATTTTCAGTTTTAGAACATCTGTGTTGTCAGAGTGCAGCTTAGAACACAATGAGCTTTTGTGGGTTATAAGAAAAACAAACAGTTGCTACTAAATTAAAGACATATTTCAGTGTTTCTGTACACGTGGACACATGAACATGTGAAATTATACTAGATGTAGATAACATGTTTACCAGAAGGAGGCAGCATTGCCTGGAATTCTAACAACATGAAGAGGTCATCATATTTTGTGTGTGTGTATATGTATGTATGTATATGTGTATATATATGTGTGTGTGTAATATATATATATATATATATATATATATATATATATATATATATATATATATATATATATATATATATATATATATATATATTAGAGATGGACCGACCACCTTTCAGCGCGATCGCCCGATACCAATTGAGGGCGGAGCTATATGCCACGGCAGGGCTACATGTAGTTATTAGCGCAAGCAAGTCATAAAACATGGTCTAAACTGGTTTATTACCATTTTTAACGAGCTCATGTGAAACAGCTTAATATTTCTAACTAAATTAGAAGTTGGTCTATGTGGGAGGAAACCGCTTGATACAGCTCCGGAAGAGCCACATCTGAAAAGTATTTCCTACTTGGAACGCCATAGAACTTCTACAGCCGAGAAGAGCTGCTTATCTAGAACTATAAACTCAATCACTCTGGCTGTGGTTCCTTTAGCTCTCTGGCTGTTTCTGCTGCTGTACTGTTCGTACCGGTCAGATCTGGTCTGTATGGTTGTCTGGGTTATTAGTTTTGTGCTAGCTGTGCGTGCTAGCTCTGCTGTTTGCTGATACTCACTGTATTCAGCTGCGTGGAGTTCTCTGAAGTGTCGTATCAGATTAGTAGAGTTAAATGTCTTTGTCTTGGTTCCCCCGCTAAAGACGCTGATTTTACAGATGTTACAGATGTTACAAACTGCCCTGGATGAGTCTGAGTCACATACGGTAACAAACTGCCAGATGGACGATGTTTTTTTCTACACATGCGGTAAACGCTGTGAAACTGTTCTCGTGAAGCCGCTGCTTTAGTCAGTCTGACGAAAATGAAACGGTTTGTATTTCCAGCTAGTGGTTCAGATAGGAATTGCAGGGAGCTGGCCGGAGGGGGTTTCACGCAGAGCCCCTGTTCCTGGATGAAACTCTAGATGGAAATACAGAAATTAGGCTCATTTGTTTAACGGCATCGATCGGCTCTCGAGATCGGCTAAATTGGAGAAATATCGCCCGATCGCCGATCACATATTTTGCTAAACAATCGGCCGATACCGATACATGGCCGATCGATCCTTCCATCTCTAATATATATATATATATATATATATAACACAAGTATGTATATGTGTTTGTGTATAGGTATAGGTGTTTTTATTTCCTGTTCAGGTGGATGTTGGAGGGCATCAGTAGTAGTAGTGGCATCAGTAGTCTGATTGTTTTGGTGGCGAGGCTGTTGTAGGGTCTGATGGTGGTGGAACTGATGTTCAGGTACCTTCAGCCAAAAGGCAGGAGGATCCATGAGTGGGGTGGGAGGGTTTGCCCACAATGCTGGATGCCTTGCCCATGTAGTTCTTGTGGTAGGAGTTGGTGATGGTGGTTAGAGAGACCCAGATAATCTCCTCAGCTCTTCTTAAATTTGCTGTTGGGTCCTGTGGTACGAGACACCACGGTTTCCATACCAGACAGCGATCCCGCTGGTCAGGACGTTGTCTATTGTATAGAAATATAGAACGTAGTGAATGTTCAGCTGGTTTAAACTACGACTGTCACGACTGTTAAAACTACAGTGCCCACCTATGGAACGAACACCTGCCAGCGTCTTAGGGCTCACATCCTATTGTAGCCTCTTTTACACACGAGACTAACAGACTCAGTGTCACATGATGCGTCCACAGTGAACCGACTGACAGACGAGCAGCAGTTTCTATTCTGTATGGAGCACTCATGGGGAGCATGGAGGAGATTGAGGATGATGGAGGTTTGGAGAACATCTATATGAACATAGATGACGTTGAGAAAAGAGACAGTGAGAGTGAAGTCAGTGACAGCGTCTACCTGAACACTGCAGCAGAGCAAGCAGGTACATTTACATAGAATACTAAAGCTAATCACAGCTAAACATATCAAACTTAGAATATATGTATATGTGAAATGTGCTGTTCAGCAGTCGTGTGGGTTTGATTGTTTTCTGAGAAGCTTCTACTGTAAACGTGCTGCGTTACTGTATTTACTACACAACTAAACCACGTATCTCTGATACTGTTACTTTACAGGAGAAGCCAGAACTCATCTTAAACTGAATGTGTTTTAATGGAACGTGACTTCATTCAAGTTAACTATAGATCAGTTCTGTTATTAGATCCACTCGTCAGTAATTGTTCACTCAATGAAAGATAAATAATAAAAACAATGGAAAATGAAGGAAACACAGAGTTTTGGTAAAGACAGAGTGACAGTGAGGTTCTTTAATGGAACCAGAGAAGAGAAAGAGGTAGTGGGAGTTCTCTTAGGTGTCTACTTTCATGTGGTTGATGCTATTCCTTCATCCACATCATTGAAGTATCACTGGGAGAGCAGTAGTGGAGGTCTAACCATGTTGCTATTGTAACACTTCCAGGTTCTGAGGTTGTTTCTGAGGCGAGGCAGGTGCGCTCTGGTAACCCAGCTGCAGTGTGTCTGGGGCTGCTGTGTGTTCTCCTGCTGGCTGTTATTGTAGGCCTGAGTATAAAACTTTATACAGAGATAGAGCAGTTACAGAGCAGCTACATCAACACGACTATGGAGAAAGAGCAGCTACAGAGCAGCTACATCAACACGACTATGGAGAAAGAGCAGCTACAGAGCAGCTACATCAACACGACTATAGAGAAAGAGCAGCTACAGAGCAGCTATAATGATGTATCCATGCAAAGAGACCACTTACAGAGCCGTTATGACAGGATATCAAAGGAGAGGGATCAGTTACTGGCCACTAACAACAAGCTACAGAGCAGCTATGAAGATCTGACCATGGAGAGAGACTCACTTCAGAGACAGCTGAGAGAGATGGGTGAGTTATAACTGAGAAGAGACCACTCAGTCGACAAATTTGGCCTCAAACATGAAAATGAGAAACCAGACTGCGTATGTTTTCTTTGGTGTTCCTCCAGATGTAGCCTGTCCAGCTGGATGGACGAGGTTCATGTCCAGCTGTTACTATATTTCTGTCGAGATGAAGATCTGGGATCAGAGCAGGCAGGACTGCTTACTGAAAGGAGCAGACTTGGTGGTCATCAACAGCAGAGAGGAACAGGTGAGAGCGCAATGAAAGACCTCCACTTAGCAATGCTGCACCTGTAGGTCCAGTGCTGATTCTGCATTGCATAGGACTCCATACCATTAAGTGGACTTGGTGGGACAGGGGTGTGGGGTTGTTTAGGACCTCAGGAACACTAGGGCTGGCACTAGCTGAGTCACTTACTCAGGTGATTTAGGACAATTCTTGTTTCGTCATCAGGAATTTGTTTCTGGGCTTGGAAGGACTTTGTGGATTGGTCTGACTGACCAGGTCACTGAGGGACACTGGAAATGGGTGGATGGCACATCACCAAGAACTACGTATGGAACAATTTTCTATCTAGACCAGCAGTTTCTGTCAGGTTAATGAACCTGCTTAGATGGTACATAGTAATTAGACCATAATCCTGACATGATGTTCTACTGAGGTCTCCTCGGCGTCTCTATTATTGCTCTGTGGTTGATTTTATTAGGTTCTGGTTGCAGGGTGAGCCCAATAACGCTAGGGACGGCGCACAGGACGAGGACTGTGCTGTAGTAGTACCTTCTGTTGGCTCCAGTGACGATGCACTATCCACCTGGAACGACGTTTCATGCAGACGCGCCTTTTCTTGGATATGTGAAAAGAAGCCTCGTTGCTCAGCTGTATAAATTCCAAGGTTCTTCATATCCATCTTCTTCCTTTTCAGTCCAGTTCCTTCATGTGAATGTTGCTCTTATGCTTTTTATGTTCTTGATGAAAAGTGACCTTGAGGTTGGATGGTTCCATTTGACTGTGTCCTCTTAGTGAATTGTTATCACATGTCTTGTTTTGAGCTTTTGCTTGAGAAAAATATGAAAGAATAAACTTTTCTTTCTTTTCTTGAGATAGCAGCACTGAGTCTTCTGTCATAAAGATGATCTGAGATGTAAGCCTCGTCCCTATATGTGAGCTCACTCCACACATTGCTTAACTGCTTAACAATGCAGCTGAATTTCCTCCATATTTTGTGTGTAGAGTTTTTTAAAGTCTGTAAAGACTCAGAACAGCTCAGGAGGCCAGAGTGAGTGCAATGTCATAACACCAGAGGTCAGCATAGGCCTGAAGCTGACTAGTGCCTGTGCCCAGGTCTGACTGTTAGAGCTAAATTTGAACCCAACTCGACTTGAACCCAAACATATCGTTGACTAAAGAATAACATCTAGTTTTAAGATGGACCAATAGAAATGCTCCAAAATCTTATGCAATAAAACCTCTTTACATTAACTTGCATTGAAGATTAAGAATGTTTTTGGCCTCTCCTGTACAGTTACTATTGTGGAGATGCTTGTAAGGAGATATGGATTATTATGGACAGTGATTTACAGTGCTTTGATTTGCTGCTAGGCAGTTGAGTGGGGTGGCAGTGAATGGCTTGCTGGGATTTTACACATCTGTAATAAATGTAAAATTCCAAAATACTGTAATAATAAAAACAGATGACATTTAATGCGGAACACATTTTTATTTCTCCAGTAAAAGTGATATTTAATATCATATAAAGAAATTTGTGAACGATTGGGCTATCACGATTAAAAAGACACGTTTTTAATTTTAAACATACTGGAACTTTGAAAAAGTGTATGGATAGGTCTGACTGACCAGGCCATTGGAGGGCAATGGGTGGACGAGTTGTCATTCAGAACTGGGTATGGAACAATTAAGGAATTTTCTATCTAGACCATCATTTTCTAATCTGGGTAATCAAATGCTTAGGTAGTACTTACTAAGTAGGTCATAATCCTAATGATATGTTCTACTGAGATCTCTATTATTGCTCCATGGTTGATTTTGACTGTTGGTGGTTTGACTAGTAACGGGTTCATGTTAACTTAAAAGTGGCCAGTGTGAAAGTAGATTTTATTTAATTCTTTTAATATGTTCATCTCATTAAATAAACTGCATGCATATTTTAAAGGGGGGTGGCTGCAGTGACGTCTCCAATGACCCCCTTAAACACCCTTGAGCTGAAATCATACTGGTCATTTTTAAGAATGGAAGTTGTTTTCACATTGCACTTTCTTATCAACACTCCAGTATGTCTGCCTAAGTCCTACCAGCCTTCTGCGAAAAACTACCCCGACCTGCCCACTGCTCGTGCGTACGCCACCTCCCTGCCCCCCCACCACGAGAGTGCTTAAACTTACAGGTTGTAGTTGCATTTGTTCAAAGGAAAATCTTTGTGTGCCGGTGCAGATATTTAAAAAAAAGGAATTTGCATTTGAGAGCTTAAACCCTTATTAGAAAAGAAAAAAAAGCCTGTACGTATGTCAACATTTCCAAAGTACGTATACATAAAAAAGCATATTTACATAATCAAAGTGTAAAAGCTACACAACATTCAAAAAGTATATTAATAGATCGACTGCGTGTCTGAGCACCGCTTTCCTGTTTGTGTGTCTGCTGCTGTGAGTGGAGGCCTCTGGTTCATGTGGCTGAATCTCTCGTGTTTCATGAGGAAGCAGCTGATGTATATATCACTGTTAGAGAGAAAGAGAGATAGAGAAAGAGAGACAGTGCAGTTAGTGGTTAAGCATCGATTTTCACGATTCTGGACTTTCCTGTTAGTCTTTGTCTGGTAGTCAGTTCTAAAAGTATCAGTGCAGCAGCTGCTGAGCTCTGGTCATGTGCTGCAGATGCTTCTGACAGTTGTTAACCGCAGAGCACAGAGAAAGTCTGGCCACAGAGATGTTTCACACAAAGTCTAATAGAGCAGGTCTGTGAGAAACTGCTGCAAGTCTAGATCTATCTGTCTATCTATCTGACGAAGTACATATTTATCAAAGTATCTATCTATCTGAGTATCTGTCTGTTTGAGTATCTATATATCTATGTCTCAATCTATTGATGTATGTATTCACATATCTATCTATCTATCTATTACATTGTGTGAGCATTTTGTGTTGAAACAATAGAATCAGTCCCCAATTACAGTAAATTTATTACAACTGAATATATCTATGATGCTTTAAGTAGTTCAGCTGCATGTAGGTACTGTTTACTTGCAGGAGGAGATGAGATACACAAGTGAACAACTAGGTTTTTTATCCAGTGCTACATTTTTCTTGTATATATTTTGTAATTTTTCCTAATTAATTTTTACATGACTAGTTATATTTCCCTGTCACTGCGCCTTTAAAACTTTAGCACTTAAGAAACTTTGAATGCTCTAAATGAATCATTAATCAGGGTCAATAATAATAATATACATAATAATTAAATACCTTCTGTGAGTAGATCTGGATCAATTTGCTGTTTTGTTTTTGGGAGACATGTAGATTTCTTTCTCCATATAAACACAACCATCCCGCTTACTGCCACGCATATTAAAAGAAAAATAGAAATGATGTATGTGCGATTAACATCTCTATATAATGTCACACCTGCAAAAAAGTTATAAAAAAAGAACATTATTATTATTATTATTATAATTATTATTATTATTATTATTATTATTATTATTATTATTATTATTATTATTATTCCCTGAATCAATTATTAACTCAATAAAATCCATAAGTCTGAAATTCCTCATAGGGAAAGTAAAAAGTCACTTTCATGTCTGAGGAATATTACACAAATATCAATCACAAACTGTACCCCCTGTTAAAATTTCCATAATTTTTAAGCTCTGCCTCCCGATTAGCCCAGTAGCAAGCGGAGCTTAAAGACACAGGAGCTCTAACAGAGGGTTTCAGACAGAGACTGAATACAGGTGTACAGTTTGAGAAAACACTGAGCATCCATTTATATTTCTTTCCTACCAATCATAAGAACCAGTCATATCCCTACCAGTATCCTACCAATCATAAGAACCAATCATATCCCTACCAGTATCCTACCAATCATAAGAACCAATCATATCCCTACCAGTATCCTACCAATCATAAGAACCAATCATATTCCTACCAGTATCCTACCAATCATAACAACCAGTCATATCCCTACCAGTATCCTACCAATCATAACAACCAGTCATATCGCTACCAGTATCATACCAATCATAACAACCAGTCATATCGCTACCAATATCCTACCAATCATAACAACCAGTCATATCCCTACCAGTATCCTACCAATCATAACAACCAGTCATATCGCTACCAGTATCCTGCCAATCATAACAACCAGTCATATCCCTACCAGTATCCTACCAATCATAACAACCAGTCATATCGCTACCAGTATCCTACCAATCATGACAACCAATCATATCTCTACTAGTATCCTACCAATCATAACAACCAATCATATCTCTACCAGTATCCTACCAATCATAACAACTAGTCATAACGCTACCAGTATCCTACCAATCATAACAACCAATCATATCTCTACCAGTATCCTACCAATCATAACAACTAGTCATAACGCTACCAGTATCCTACCAATCATAACAACCAATCATATCTCTACCAGTATCCTACCAATCATAACAACTAGTCATAACGCTACCAGTATCCTACCAATCACAACAACCAATCATATCTCTACCAGTATCCTACCAATCATAACAACTAGTCATAACGCTACCAGTATCCTACCAATCATAACAACCAATCATATCGCTACCAATATCCTGCCAATCATAAGCACCAATCAAATCCCTACCATGATCCTGCCAGTCATAAGAACCAATCATATACCTACCAGTATCCTAACAATTATCACAACCTTTCATATCCCTATTGATATACTACTGATCATAAGAACCAATAATATTGTTACTGATATCCTACCAATCGTAAGAACCAATGATATCCTTGCCAATATCCTACCAATCATACAAACCAATCATATCCCTACTAATATCCTACCAATCATAAGAGCAAATAATATCCCTACTAATATCCTACTAATCATAGGAACCAATCATATCCCTACCTGTATCCTGCCAATCATAAGAACCAATCATATCCCTACCAATATCATACCTATTATATCCCTACCTGTATCCTGCCAATCATAAGAACCTGAAATATTACATATACATTGTGAAATGTATTTAAATATAATAACAATAATAGAGAGGTTACCAGTCATTGTGCTAAATCAAGAGAAATTAGAATTTACAGTAATGATAATGTATGTCAGTATCTAGTTTCATACCTGGGTGATGAAAGCAGTGCTCTGCAGTGGTGGTCTGCTTGCTGACTGGATTGAAAGCTACACAGGTGTAGGGGTCACTGTTGAACTACTGTATTCCCAGAAGTAGAGACAGTGTATCATTCAGACTGGAGCTGCTGGTGTGGTTTAATAACTGATCACCTTTAAACCAAGAGAGATTTAGTCCTCTCACATTCCTCACTGAGCACTGCAGTAAACAGAGTTCACTCTCTGGACGACTGGAGTTGAGTTTGATCAGCTGAGGTGCTGATACTTTATCTGAAATAAAATCAGTATAAAACTTTGAATAAGAACCAAAATCTGCAGATCAATACTGATCCATTTCATAATGACCTGAGAAACTAACTCACCATATACGTTCAGCTGATAGTCCTGTTTTCTCTTTTCCTCTTTAGTACTCTGTACAGTATAAACACCTGAATCCTCTGTTCTCAGGTCTGAGAGAGTGAAGAAGCCGCTCTGACTGTTCCAGTGGAGACGATTCTTAAACTCTTCAGTTAAATCTGTACCAGCCTTTTCATCCAACACCAGTCCAATGTTATTGCCTTCATAACTTACAGCTCCAGATACAGGAACTCGAGTAGGGAATGTAATAGACTCTCCTACAGCTCCATTCAGTACCTCCTCCTCAGCTGTAGTGCTGGATACTGACACAGAGAGGAAGATTTCAGTACAGAATGAGACTGACAATGTCAGAGTTTGGGTTTTATTGGAGAAATGGTGTTTAACAGCTCTTTGTATTTCACAAAGGTCATAGAATGTTCATTCTTTTGATATTCAGAGAACATAAAAGGGTTTTCATTAGTTTGACATCACTGTCAGAACAAAACCTTTTTTTTCAGAAGTGGAAAAGACCAGCATCCTTTTTACTATATGTTAAATTGATGAACAGATCAATAGAAGCGTTCAAACACTGCTGGAAATCTTCTCCCTTTAACTCCCATTCAAAGTGTTGCTCCTCCTGAAATCTCACCAGTACTGAAATATGACTGCAACTATATACATGAAGCATTACAGCTCAACCTGTTCATGATAAAGTCCACTTTCTCTTCCCCTAAGCCCCCCAATCAGAGTTCTCAACATGAAAGACGAGGCCAAATGTGTAAACGAGAGCAGAAAACCACAATCCAAAGAAACTGTTATGCTTGTAATAAACTCCATTTACGTTGAAGTGAAGAACGTTTTTAACATCCCCTGTAAAGCTGCTATGCTGGTTATTCACGTTGTTGTTAGAAACCAGTTAGAAACTCACCACATATGCAAATCAGAAGTAAAGTCCAGCTTTTATGGTGAAACTCTGCCATCCCTGTCACTTCACTGTAGTTGTATTACAGCTTATGATGATTTTACGTTTACAACAAGAACAGAATTTTACTTATGGCTTAAGGAAGCTCAGTTATGGGGGTCTGCATTGGGGTGGGTCTAAAGCTATGCGTGTTTACTGTGTTTGTGAGACAGGGCTGTGGTTTTCTATAGAAAAGAGCAGATCTCAAGCCACTCTGTACAGCTACCGCAGATCTGCTAGTGTTTCATTCACTAGAAAGTATCATCACCATTAAACATCAGCTCTTCCTCAAATTCACCACCACAACTGACTGTCACACTTCACTTATGAATTAATTCTTGGATGATTATGATGCTGAAGATACTACTAGAGTTTACTGATGACCTTCTAGAGTTAAACCCGGGCCTAACAAGGCCCACATTCACTATAGTAGCACTTTAGTAACTCAACAGTAACAAACAGTGCACTAGTTTTCTTCTCAGTGAGCCAGAATACGGTGTAACTCTCACAGCAAAGTCTAGACTATATAAACCCACTTTCCTGTTATATAGTATTGGACTCATCTGTACACACCTTGCTGGAGATTCTCTTTTATTGAGTGTGTTGTACATCTAGACAGTAGCGAAAGTCAGAGACCCTCTATTTATGTAATTTCTAGTGAAAACATTGTATTGTTAGTGACCCCACATTAACAATACAACTGGCTAGTTGATGATGATCACTGATGTATATCACATCATTCAGACATTATCAGCAGTGCTGGTTAGTAAAAGAGACTAGAGCTTCAGAATGTAGATAGAGGTTCACGCAGATCATTACAAAGTCAGTGTAGCCAGTATTACAGTGTTCCCACACAAATCCTGATACACTATATTGTCAAACGTACTCGCTTGTCTGTCTTCACATGCATATGAACTTGAGTGACATCCCACTCTTAATCCATAGGGTTTAATATGATGTCGGCCCAACCTTTGCAGCTATAACAACTTCAACTCTTCTGTGAAGGCTCTCCACACAGTTTAGGAGTGTGTTTATGGGAATGTTTGACCGTTCTTCTTCCAGAAGTGCATTCGTGAGGTCAGACACTGATGTTGGACGAGAAGGCCTGGCTCACAGTCTCCGCTCTAATTCATCCCAAAGGTGTTCTATAGAGATGGAAGGATCGTTCGGGCGTGTATCGGTATCGGCCGATTTTTAATCAAAATATGTGATCGCCAATATTTCTCCAATTTAGCCGATCCTGAGAGCCGATCGATGGCGTTAAACAAATGAGCCTAATTTCTGTATTTACAGCTAGCGTTTCATCCAGGAAGAGGAGCCCTGCGTGAAACCCCCTTCGGCCAGCTCCCTGCAATTCCTATCTGAACCACTAGGTGGAAATACATACCATTTCATTTTCCACAGACTGACTAAAGCAGCGTCTTCGCGAGGACAGTTTAAGCGTTCACCGCATGTACGGAAAGAAAACATCGTCCGTCTGGCAGTTTGTTACCGTATGTGACCCAGACTCATCCAGGGCAGTTTGTATCATCTGTAAAATTATTAAAATCAGAATCTCTCGCGGGGGAACCAAGACAAAGACATTTGGCATATAGCCATTTGACATGTAGCCCCGCCCTCGAATGGTATTGGCTATTGGCCATTTGCGCTGAAAGGTGATCGGCGATCGGAATCGGCCTCAAAACGCTGCTCGGTCCATCTCTAGTGTTCTATCAGGTTGAGGTCAGAACTCTGTGCAGGCCAGTCAAATTCTTCCACACCAAACTCACTCCTCCATGTTTTATTGAGCTTGCTTTGTGCCCTGGTGGGCAATCATGTTGGAACCGGAAGGGGCCATCTGCAATCTGTGGGGAGCATTAAATTATCCAGAGACGTTTGGTCTGCTGAAGCATTAAGAGTTAATTTCACTGGAACTAAGTGGCCGAGCCCAACTCCTGAAAAACAAACCCCACACCATAATCCCACCTCCACCAAAGTTTGCAAAATACAGTCAGACAAGTACCGTTCTCTTGGCAACTGCCAGACCCAGACTCGTCCATCGGATTGCCAGACGGAGAAGCATGATTTTTGGAGACTTGGACTAAAATCTCACGCAGAACAAACTCAGTGTGTAGAAGCAGCTGATAGGCTGGCGTATGTTATAGTGGAAGCATTCAGCTTGTTCGACTAGCCAATACAACTTAAGTCTAAATAGATGGCAACTTATTAGACACAACTATTAATTAGTAATTAAATTATTATTATTCAAATTGAACCTTTTTTTAAGGTAGTATGTGTAATAAGTGTGCATAGGTGTGCTTGATGTGAATTATTGAATCATTCAAATATGTTGTCTACTGATATTAATATTCATGTGAAATATTTGATCATTAATTTTTGTTTTAAATGTAAAATATTAACTTCATTTTGTAAAATAACAGTCTTTACTACAGCTTCATGCTTTCTTAAAGGACCTTTAATACAAAACTGTTATATGAATACAGAGCACATAAATACATACAGCATAAACATAAAAACACGATTCGGACCTGAACTACACATGTTATGTAACCACCACTTCACTGTTTGTGTCTGAGCTGTTCTGCTGTGGATGGAGGTCCCTGGTTCATGTGGCTGAATCAACAGGAGCTGTAAATAGCCACGTTAGGGACCAGCAGTCGTATACATCACTGTTAGAGAGAGAGAGAGAGAGAGAGAGAGAAAGAGAGAGAGAGAGAGAGAGAGAGAGAGAGAGAGAGAGAGAGAGAGAGAGAGAGAGAGAGAGAGAGAGAGAGAGAGAGAGAGAGAGAGAGAGATTTTTAGGTTTTTAGGTCATCATCAGCTCTTAAGCGTTTAAACACTGCTGGAAATCTTCTCCCTTTAACTCCCATTCAAAGTGTTGCTCCTCCTGAAATCTCACCAGTACTGAAATATGACTCAATTAGCTCAACCTGTTCATGATAAAGTCCACTTTCTCTTCCCCTAAGCCCCCCAGTCAGAGTTCTCAACATGAAAGACAGGGCCGTATGTGTAAACAAAAATCACAATCCCATAAAACTGGTTCTAAAAACAATGAATAAATAAATACCCCATAGAGAGTAGCAATGGTCAGAGACCCACTATTTCTTTAATTTCTAGTTAAAACAAGTTCTGAACCCACACTCACTGGCTGGTTTATCATGATCACTGATGTGTATCACACCACATTCAAACATTATCACCAGTGCTGGTTAGTAAAAGACACTAGGGCTTCAGAGTGTAGGTGGAGGTTCACGTAGATCACGTAGATAGGGTTCTCGCTGTCTAGTAAAGTCAGTGTAGCCAGTATTACAGCTTTCACATAAATACACTATATTGTCAAAAGTGTTCGCTCGTCTGACTTGAGGGACATTTTGACTTGTCTTCCATAAGCGTATTTTGAAGGTCAGACACTGATATTGGACGAGAAGGCCTGGCTCACAGTCTCCGCTTTAATTCATTCCAATGGTGTTCTATCAGGTTGAGGCCAGTCAAGTTCTTTTACACCAAACTCACTCCTCCATGTCTTTATGAAACTGCTTTGTGCACTGGTGTCCAGTCATGTTGGAACAGGAAGGGTCCGGTCCCAAACTGTCCCCTCAAAGTTGGGAGCATGAAATTGTCCAGAATCTCTTGGTCTGCTATAGCATTAAGAGTTCCTTTCAATGGAACTAAGGGTCTGAGCCCAATCCCTGAAAAACAACCCTGCAACATAATCCCCCTCCACCAAACAAGTACCGTTCTCCTGGCAACCACCAAACCCAGACTCATGCAGCGTGATTGGTCACTCCAGAGAACACGTCTACACTGTTCTACAGTCCAGTGGCAGAGTGCTTTACATTACTGCAGCCAACGCTTTGCATTGCGCTTGGTGATGTAAGGCTTGGATGCAGCTGCTCAGCCATGGAGATCCATTCCATAAAGCTCTGTTTGCATTGTTCTAGAGCTGATCTGAAGGCCACATAAAGTTTGGAGGTCTGTAACGCTTGACTCTGCAGAAAGTTGCTATTTGCCTCAGCATCCATTTACCTGCTCTGTCATTTTACGTGGCTACCACTTGGTGGCTGAGTTGCTGTTGTTCCCAATCCTTTCTACTTTGTTATAACACCACTGACAGTCGACTGTGGAATATTTAATAGTGAGGAAATTTGCTTGGTTTTATACACCTGTGGCCATGGAAGTGATTGGAACACCTGAATTTAATGATTTGAGGATCAGAATTATATAATATACATCCTTCAGCATGCACAACAAAATGTGTAGAAGCAGCTGATACGCTGGCAGATGTTGTAGTGAAAGTGTTCAGCTTGTGCGACTAGCCAGTACAACTTCAGTCTAAATGGATGGCAGCTTATTAGATACAGATATTAACTAGTAAATAAATCACTATTTATATCAAGGCCTTTATTTTAAAGGTAGTATGTGTAAATGTGCATATGTGGGCTTGATGTGAGTTGTTGAATCGTGCAAATATGGTATGTACTAGTTAATATTTATGTTAAATATTTGATGACTTATTTTAAATGTGAGATTAGTGTTAACTTAATTATGTTAGAGTAACGTTCTTTACTACAGCTTCATGCAAGTTAAGCTTATTACACAAAACTGTAATATGAATATAGTGTACCTTAATACATACAGCATTCATAAATAAACTGCTCTCATAGAAACAGCACACAAACATAATACAAACATGAACTACACACGTATTACGTAAGCACCACTTCGCTGTTTGTGTCTAAGCTGTTCATGTGGCTGAATCAACAGAAGCTGTAAATAGTCATGTTAGGGGATCAGCCGCGGTGTGTGTATATATATATATATATATATATATATATATATATATATATATATATATATATATATCACTTGTTAGAGAGAGGTAGAGAAGGAGCAATTAACTTACTGAGCTCTGATCATGTGACATATGATCATGTAATGCATCTCATAGCTTTAAGAGCCATGTAACCACAGCGCAGAGAAAAGCTTGACCGCAGTGATGTTTAGCTCTATATTAACTGCGGTGTGCAAGTCTGACTGCAACTGCTGTGAGTTCACACTGTGGTGTTCTTGCACGGCCAACAGCCCACGCTGCACACGTCTATCAGTCCAGCAGATGTGACATGCTTGTATTTTATTATCTATATGATCCAGTTTCTAAAGCAGGGCTTCCCAGTCCTGTCCTGATGACCTCAACACTCAACATCTCATCAACCTCAACCAATTCAAGTCCCTAACTAATTAATAAGCCAAACTAATTAATAAGCCACTGAGTTAGCCGAGTTAGACATGTAGAGCAGATAAAATGTGTAAAACTAAAGGTCTAGTATTGGGAGCCCCAACCCTAGAGAACATAAAATCACTACATTTTCTGAATACATTTGTCAAGCTTAAGCTTGTGGCTTTATGTAGAAAAAAAATTAGGACACCTCATGAAAACCTTTGTCTTTTTAACATGTGTGCACATCTGATCTCCTGATCTGATTTGATTGAGATGCTTTAGGTTTAGTTTAGAGACTTCCCCTCGAGCAGGAACTTAATATACCAGCAGTGAGACATCATGAGTCCTTGTGAATGAGCATAATCTAGCAACCCCCAGTCATATGAAAGCCGGTTCTTCTTTCAGTCATACTGCCCAAACTCACCCTAGTGTATAGGTGGGTTCACTAACTAGATACTTACAGCACTGCTGAGAGCTTCACGGTAAGTGGTCAAAGTGTCAGAGGTCAACACTACGTTATATTTAAGGTGTGGATATGTTGATGCCAAAGTGACTTAATACCCACCTTGACCTCCTGTAAGCTGTTCACATGACATAAAAACCCATCACTTAAGCCCCCTGTTGTGTGACCGAAAGCTAAGAGGAACTAAGTTATCAATCTGCCTTTAATCAAACAACATTCTGAATAGACCAGTTGCAACTTACCCCATAAACAAAGCAGAATGAGGGTCCATCTTTCACGCTGAAACCATGTCATCCTTGTCATTTAGTCGACCTTAAAGTGTATAAACAACTAGAGAGTCTTAGTGATGAGTTCAGGAAGCTCAGTTGGGGCGGGACTAAAGATATTTGTGTCCACTTTGTATGCAAGACAGGCCTGTGGTTTTCTGTAGAAAGAGAACAGAGCAGTACTGTTTTTTTTTTTAAAAAAAGGACACTTTGTTACATATCTTGTGTTTTCAGCAGAGTTAGGTGAGCTGCATTTCCAGCCCTCTTATTGTGCCACTGTATTTGAAGGCTACTCAATTTATAGGGATCTTAAAGGAGCAAAGTGTAAGATGGTATGTCAATGGTATGTCAAAGATGGCTGTTTATTGTCTTGCAGAGGTATCTACTGTAGTTAGCATGCTAACAAGCTAGTTGTCTCGTAACACCACTTTGTACCTAAAGAGGTGATAGTGAGTCACTGTAATACCAATTTGTACATCAAGTGTTTATAATGATTCACTGTAGTACCACTTTGTACCTGAAGAGGTGATAGTGAGTCACTGTAATACCACTTTGTACCTGAGGAGGTGATAGTGAGTCACTGTAATACCACTTTGTACCTGAAGAGGTGATAGTGAGTCACTGTAGTACCACTTTGTTCCTGAGGAGGTGATAGTGAGTCACTGTAGTATCACTTTGTACCTGAAGAGGTGATAGTGAGTCATTGTAATGCCACTTTGTACCTAAAGAGGTGATAGTGAGTCACTGTAATACAACTTTGATTCAGAAGAGGTGATAGTGAGTCACTGTAATACCACTTTGTACCTAAAGAGGTGATAGTGAGACACTGTAATACCACTTTGTACCTTAAGAGGTGATAGAGAGTCACTGTAATACCACTTTGTACCTCAAGAGGTGATAGCAAGTCACTGTAGTACCACTTTGTACCTAAAGAGGTGATAGTGAGTCACTGTAATACCACTTTGTACCTTAAGAGGTGATAGTGAGTCATTGTAATCCCACTTTCTACCAGAAGAGGCAATAGTGAGTCACTGTAATACCACTTTGTACCTGAAGAGATGATAGTGAGTCACTGTAACACCACTTTGTACCTCAAGAGGTGATAGTGAGTCACTGTAATACCACGTTTTACCTAAAGATGTGATAGTGAGTCACTGTAGTACCACTTTGTACCTAAGGAGGTGACAGTGAGTCACTGTAGTACCACTTTGTACCTGAAGAGGTGATAGTGAGTCACTGTAATACCACTTTGTACCTGAAGAGGTGATAGTGAGTCACTGTAATACCACTTTGTGCCTGAAGAGGTGATAGAGAGTCACTGTAATACCACTTTGTACCTGAAGAGGTGATAGTGAGTCACTGTAGTACCACTTTTTTTGTACCTGAAGATGTGATAGTGAGTCACTGTAGTACCACTTTGTACCTGAAGAGGTGATAGTGAGTCACTGTAATACCCCTTTTTTGTACCTGAAGATGTGATAGTGAGTCACTGTAGTACCACTTTGTACCTGAAGAGGTGATAGTAAGTGACTGTAATACCACTTTGTACCTGAGAAGGTGATAGTGAGTCACTGTAATACCACTTTGTACCTGAAGAGGTGATAGTGAGTCACTGTAGTACCACTTTTTTTGTACCTGAAGATGTGATAGTGAGTCACTGTAGTACCACTTTGTACCTGAAGAGGTGATAGTGAGTCACTGTAATACCCCTTTTTTGTACCTAAAGATGTGATAGTGAGTCACTGTAGTGCCACTTTGTACCTGAAGAGGTGATAGTGAGTCACTGTAATACCACTTTGTACCTAAAGAGGTGATAGTGAGTCACTGTAATACCACTTTGTACCTTAAGAGGTGATAGAGAGTCACTGTAATACCACTTTGTACCTCAAGGGGTGATAGCAAGTCACTGTAGTACCACTTTGTACCTAAAGAGGTGATAGTGAGTCACTGTAATACCACTTTGTACCTTAAGAGGTGATAGTGAGTCATTGTAATCCCACTTTGTACCAGAAGAGGCAATAGTGAGTCACTGTAATACCACTTTGTACCTGAAGAGATGATAGTGAGTCACTGTAATACCACTTTGTACCTTAAGAGGTGATAGTGAGTCATTGTAATCCCACTTTGTACCAGAAGAGGCAATAGTGAGTCACTGTAATACCACTTTGTACCTGAAGAGATGATAGTGAGTCACTGTAACACCACTTTGTACCTCAAGAGGTGATAGTGAGTCACTGTAATACCACGTTTTACCTAAAGATGTGATAGTGAGTCACTGTAGTACCACTTTGTACCTAAGGAGGTGATAGTGAGTCACTGTAGTACCACTTTGTACCTGAAGAGGTGATAGTGAGTCACTGTAATACCACTTTGTACCTGAAGAGGTGATAGTGAGTCACTGTAATACCACTTTGTGCCTAAAGAGGTGATAGAGAGTCACTGTAATACCACTTTGTACCTGAAGAGGTGATAGTGAGTCACTGTAGTACCACTTTTTTTGTACCTGAAGAGATGATAGTGAGTCACTGTAATACCACGTTTTACCTAAAGATGTGATAGTGAGTCACTGTAGTACCACTTTGTACCTAAGGAGGTGATAGTGAGTCACTGTAGTACCACTTTGTACCTGAAGAGGTGATAGTGAGTCACTGTAATACCACTTTGTACCTGAAGAGGTGATAGTGAGTCACTGTAATACCACTTTGTGCCTGAAGAGGTGATAGAGAGTCACTGTAATACCACTTTGTACCTGAAGAGGTGATAGTGAGTCACTGTAGTACCACTTTTTTTGTACCTGAAGATGTGATAGTGAGTCACTGTAGTACCACTTTTTTTGTACCTGAAGATGTGATAGTGAGTCACTGTAATACCCCTTTTTTGTACCTGAAGATGTGATAGTGAGTCACTGTAGTACCACTTTGTACCTGAAGAGGTGATAGTAAGTGACTGTAATACCACTTTGTACCTGAGAAGGTGATAGTGAGTCACTGTAATACCACTTTGTACCTGAAGAGGTGATAGTGGGTCACCGTAGTACCAATTTGTACCTGAAGAAGTGATAGTGAGTCACTGTAGTACCACTTTGTACCTGAAGAGGTGATTGTGAGTCACTGTAATAACCCTTTTTTGTACCTAAAGATGTGATAGTGAGTCACTGTAGTGCCACTTTGTACCTGAAGAGGTGATAGTGAGTCACTGTAATACCACTTTGTACCTGAAGAGGTGATAGTGAGTCACTGTAATACCACTTTGTACCTGAAGAGGTGATAGTGAGTCACTGTAGTACCACTTTTTTTGTACCTGAAGATGTGATAGTGAGTCACTGTAGTACCACTTTGTACCTGAAGAGGTGATAGTGAGTCACTGTAGTACCACTTTATTTGTACCTGAAGAGGTGATAGTGAGTCACTGTAGTACCACTTTGTACCTGAAGAGGTGATAGTGAGTCACTGTAATACCACTTTGTACCTGAAGAGGTGATAGTGAGTCACTGTAATCCCACTTTGTACCAGAAGAGGTGATAGTGAGTCACTGTAATACCACTTTGTACCTGAAGAGGTGATAGTGAGTCACTGTAATACCACTTTGTACCTGAAGAGGTGATAGTGAGTCACTGTAATACCACTTTGTACCTGAAGAGGTGATAGTGAGTCACTGTAATACCACTTTGTACCTAAAGAGGTGACAGTGAGTCACTGTAATACCACGTTTTATCTAAAGAGGTGGTAGTGAGTCACTGTAATACCACTTTGTACCTGAAGAGGTGATAGTGAGTCACTGTAATACCACTTTGTACCTAAAGAGGTGACAGTAAGTCACTGTAGTACCACTTTGTACCTAAAGAGGTGACAGTGAGTCACTGTAATACCACTTTGTACCTAAAGAGGTGACAGTGAGTCATGGTAATACGACTTTGTACCTAAAGAGGTGACAGTAAGTCACTGTAGTACCACTTTGTACCTAAAGAGGTGACAGTGAGTCACTGTAATACCACTTTGTACCTAAAGAGGTGACAGTGAGTCACGGTAATACGACTTTGTACCAGAAGAGGTGACAGTGAGTCACTGTAATACCACTTTGTACCTAAAGAGGTGACAGTGAGTCATGGTAATACGACTTTGTACCAGAAGAGGTGATAGGGAGTCACTGTAATACCACTTTATATCTGAAGAGGTGATAGTGAGTCACTATAATACCACTTTGTACCTGAAGAGGTGATAGGGAGTCACTGTAATACCACTTTGTACCTGAAGAGGTGATAGTGAGTCACTGTAATACCACTCCTCGTTTCACCCGTTAGTTCTTCTCCTGTTTCTTGACCTACTTAGTTCCTGCGAGTATCTCTAAATTGATTAATTGACTTATTCCACACCCCTTCAGTCTCCTAACCGTGTTAGCGTGAGGGAGATCGGATGGATGAATAACAAAGGCCAAGCTAGGTCTTGAGGGTGTCCTGCTCAGTCTAGTGGCGCACTCCTTGTTTCACCCGTTAGTTCTTCTTTTCCTGTTTATTGACTTAGGACGTGGAACTCTCTAAAGGTAGAAGGGCCTAAAGTACGGTAGTAACGCTTAACAAGCACCGGCCTCTGTCTCTGTACTAACACAAACCAGAACTAACTCTGTCTCTGTATTAACCTAAACCAGAACTAACTCTGTCTCTGTACTAACACAAACCAGAACTAACTCTGTCTCTGTATTAACCTAAACCAGAACTAACTCTGTCTCTGTACTAACACAAACCAGAACTAACTCTGTCTCTGTATTAGCCTAAACCAGAACTAACTCTGTCTCTGTACTAACACAAACCAGAACTAACTCTGTCTCTGTATTAGCCTAAACCAGAACTAACTCTGTCTCTGTACTAACACAAACCAGAACTAACTCTGTCTCTGTATTAGCCTAAACCAGAACTAACTCTGTCTCTGTACTAACACAAACCAGAACTAACTCTGTCTCTGTATTAGCCTAAACCAGAACTAACTCTGTCTCTGTACTAACACAAACCAGAACTAACTCTTTCTTTTCTCTTTCCGAGGAAATAACCGCCCACCTGTCCCGCCGAATACTGTAAAGGACTGACCACCAGGGCCCCCCGTCACTTGGCACCAACCAGTTCTCCTCTCCTTTTGTGCCATTTGCTCCATCCTTGACTGCATCACTGTATTATTCACCTGATGTAGCACCCGTACAGCTTCTAAAGTAATACCACTTTGTACCTGAAGAGGTGATAGTGAGTCACTGAAGTACCAGTTTGTACCTGAAGAGGTGATAGTGAGTCACTGTAGTACCAGTTTGTACCTGAAAAGCTGATAGTAAGTCACAGCAATTGTAAGGGGTAGGCCTGTTTTGTCTCCAGCCAGCAGAGGGTGACCCCGTTGAGACACAGCTGCCCCTGGGAACTCCAAGTCCCAGAATTCATAAGGCCAATCAGTACCAACTGGCTGCACCTGCTGGAACTTCTACATAAGGCTGTGACAAACACTCTTTGGTGTCACACCTTTGTAGAGGGGTGACCGGTACTGTACTTAAACAAAGAAAAGTTAAGCTTAAACAGCTCAGTGTTCTAAAGGAAAAGAAAGAAAGTTTAATTTAAGCAGAGACAGATTTAGAGTGCTCTGTTGTTTTTTCTTTGGTTTTAAGCAAGGTTGTTCCCTTTCCCTCTGTCTTGAGGTATGTCAGTTCTTTTCTGTTGGTTTCTGAAACTCTTTTTTTGTTTGTTTGCCGCCATTTTTGTTGGTCGTTGGCACTCCCTCAGTGGTGCAACAGTAATTAGTTTGGCTAGCAAACCTAAGGGGGCTGGTTTAAACCCAGCTCTGGGCATTACAAATAAACTCAGTCACAAGCACATCGAGTTCCCCTTTGTTCCATTTTTTTTGTTACTTATAAGCAATATTTTATTCCACCTCATATCTGACTGTCCTGAGTATATCAAAACCCAGTCTCTCGAGTCCGCCCCCTGGACCATGCCATGACAGCAATACCATTTTTGTACCTGGAAAGGTGATAGTCACAGTAGATAGAGTCACAGTAATACCACTTTGTACACCAAGATGTGGTAGTGTAGCATTGAGTTGAATCAATCCAACAAGCGAGGATGAAGAAATAGCCCTGCTGCCCTGCCGGCATACTCAAACCCCTTATCAATCATGTTAAAGCTTCTGCCCCCGCATAGATGCCTCCTGCAGAGAGCTGAGTCTGAGAATCAGTCCTAATTATTCTAAACCTAAACATGACTTCTTCTCTCTAATAGGGCAGTTATTACTGAGAAGAGGTTTAAATAGAGTGAAGTCTTTGACAGTTTTTACTTGAAGATGGCAGCAGAAACCAAGCCATGAATTCAAAGAATGGATAATGAAAATAGATTGAAGCAGATTCCTTTATTTATGTGCATATTAGTTCTTAGTTTTGGTATGTCCATGCTGGACCTGTACACAAGTGACATCATAGGTGGGATATACATCATTAGTAATACACCAGAACACTAAAACCACATCCTTGTATCTGCTCACATTGTTCATTTATCATCTCCATCCACAATACAGGAGCACTTTGTAGTTCTACACCTACAGACTGTAGTTCATCTGATTTACTGAATACTTTATTACCCTATACTTTAATAGTCAGGGCCACCACAAGCTGCCTACATTGCTGGTCCACCTTGTAGATGTAAAGTCAGAGACAGTAGCTCATCTGCTGCTGCACAGTTTGTGTTGGTCATCAGTGGTCATGTGGTGCTGCCCACAGGACACTGCTGGCTGGATGTTGCTGGTTGGTGGAGTGTTCTCAGTCCAGCAGTGACACTGAGGTGTTTAAACACTCCAGCAGCAGCACTGCTGTGTCTGATCCGCTCGCACCAGCACAACACAAACTAACACACCACCACATCAGTGTCTCGGTGTGCTGAGAATGATCCGCCTCCCTAATAGTATCAGCTCTGGTCCTGACCATTTAAAGATAAGATTGAAAAGGGATAAATAATGTATGCAATCTGTAAGAGGAGCTGATTAAAATGAATAGTGTGTGTTAGATACAAGAAGGTTGTTATGGCTGATTGGTGTGTGTGTGTGTGTGTGTGTGTGTGTGTGTGTGTGTGTTTTATATGGTTAACATTTTTTGACTTTGCACTGTCACTCAGCACTGGGATTCTAAACTCTTAAATACCAGTGCAATCTACAAAGTGATGCCATGTCCACTAGATGGCGACGCTTACATGTTAGAACTGTTAGAATGTATTAATGTGAACTTGTTACAGGGTGCTTATAGGAGCCTACAGTGCAAATATATTTATTTTACTTACTATCCGGTAAGCAGTGAACAGTCGTTATATGTATGGTAATATATGGTAATACAGTAGCACTTCTGAAAGAAAGAAAAAACATTTGGGGTCCTATTTTCCCTTCTGACACCCTACATGTACTCCTCTGGCATAAATGGCTGACAAATGGACCCTAAAATATTGTCTCAGGTGCTGTGCAATGTATTCATAATCACAAGGTTAAGCTTACTGTGCGAACTTTTTAATAATTTTGGGAAAAAATTGTGGAATTCCCCTTTGAGTGTTCCTATTGCTGTGTTGACGGTTTCGGCTGGGAGTGCATATTTTTCAAAACAGACCAGTCAGACAAGAAAGGCTGTGTTGGTCAGATGTTTTTAATAGAGAAGTATAAATATTAGGAGTGTATATATAGTTCCTGTGAGAAGAGAGAAGTGCTGAAGTGTCATCTGATCTGATGTCTCCTGATACCTGAGAAGCACACTGGGAGCTGATGAGAACAGATTTGCTTTTCATTCACAGTCAGAGATCAAAGTTTGTAACATTTTTTTTGTAATAATAATAATTAATTAAGAATAAGTTTTATTTAAAATGTTCAGTTCGGGGCAGTTTTGGGGCGAGTTGTCTTTTTACCATGTGCATTTTTAATTAAAAATTAGATTAAATGGTTAAAATGTTTTAATTAAAAATGTATGAAATGTTCCAGTTGTTGTAGACTGTTTTAATGAGTCCCGACAATGAAAACAGTGGTCATTTATCTAATTTGAACTCTATAAATAAATTAATACACTTAAACAATAAAATAAAACAATCCAGATACAGTCTAACATATGCTTTTATTTGTTACAAAAGTGAGAGTGACATCTCACCCCAATTTTCTCTGTTGATGGGGCAACTTGTCACAAGTGCACACCCACTATTTAAAAGTCTGAACTGAAGTAAAAAGATATGAAAATATAATAAATACAAAATATATCCCTATATATCCCTGAGACTTTTTTATTTGGTATACAATTTGTATCATATATATGTATATATATGTGCCCTACATTGCCAAAAGTATTCACTCACATATCCAAACCATTGAATTCAGGTATTCTAATCACTTCCATGGCCACAGGTTTATAAAACCAAGCATTTAGACATGCAGACTGCTTCTACACACCTTAGTGAAAGAATGGGTCACTCTCAGGGGCTCAGTTAATTCCAGCGTGGTATCCTGATAGGATGCCACTTGTGTAACAATTCCACAGTCGACTGTCAGTGGTGTTAACAAAGTGGAAGCGATTGGGAATGACAGCAACTCAGCTACGAAGTGGTAGAACACATGAAATGACAGAAGCTGAGGTGCTGAGTACAGAGGCCACTAACTTTCTGCAGAGTCGATTGCTACAGACCTCCGAACTTCATGTGGCCTTCAGATCAGCTCAAGAACAGCATATATGTGTGTGTGTGTGTGTGTGTGTGTATATGTATGTATGTATGTATGTATATATATATATATATATATATATATATATATGTGTGTGTGTGTATATATGTATGTATGTGTGTGACAAGATATCCCACCATCCCCTATTAATTCAGCCAAGGCCACATAATCAGGAACAGTAACACAAAAACATTTACTCACTCATAAAACAAAACAACAACAGGTTTAATGGGATAAGAGGATCCCAGGATACAGTGCAGGAGCTGAAAACTGTCATATTTCACACCAAAAGAGGAACAAAGCAAAACCTAAACAAACACTACAAACAATGAGCAGATAAAAAAACTAGTAATTAGTTTTTTGTAGTTAGAGCAAACATGCAGAATGTAACTACAAGAGCTGTGAAAGGAAAGCAGGGAATAAAACATTCTCGCAAACACACAAAAACAATAACAGCACATAAAACATGAAACCATGTATTAAGGTACTTTATAGTACAACAGCAGTAATAGTGCATTCAGCGTGTGTGATACAGCACAGTATGTGGTTTTGGCCCTATAACACCTGAAATGTGTTGACCTGAACTGTCAGCAGGTGTTATATTTGCTCAAGCTGACTGATTTATAGAGTAGTTTAGGTTCCCAGGTTCGACACGTACACAGACGCCCTCGAACTGTAAAGAGGAACTACAATAACAGCATCCTGATTGAATATGAGAAGGAGGTGGGGGAGGACAAAGATAAAAGAACAGATGCTCACTGGGTAATAAAAGCTGCTTTGCATACAGGTGACGCTCGGGGATATGTTCTAACTGAAATGTGTTGGAGCCAGATGGGTGATCACTTCAATACTGTATTCACATCAAGCCTTTATGCACAAATGATAAAAAATAATTTAAAGAAATAATAATTATAATACAAAGTCTTTCAGCTGCTTTTTAAAGTTTGCTCCATTGAGCTATGAATATTATGTGTAATATACAAGTTTCACATAGTTTATGCAACTCATACAACATACAATAAAATACACATCCTTAAATTGCTCCACATTTGCATACAGGCAAGTGCAGACACTTCATTTCTATGCAGTTACTTATAACAATCATATATTCTAACTATTGATAAGATGCTGGCAGTGATGAGAACCGAGTCCCCATTTGAAATGTGGAGTATTCTGGAAAAGAAATGTTTAGAGCATGTAATGATGTGAACCTACATTCTTAACAAGAAAGGGTTCCTTGGCTGATGCCATTGAAGAACCTCCTTTGGGTCCCTAAAAAACTTTTACTGGAACCGTTTTAATAAATGAGACACTATCACAGACTGAAACCTTTGGTTTTTTGGAGCACAGCAGCCGGCCACACTGTGATGAATGAACCAATAGAACTTGCTTATATGCCTCGCTCCACCTCTCCTCCTAAACTCCAACTCCCAGAATCCTGTGGAAGATCATGTGAGGCTGTGGTGCTTTCTGCCCCAGTTTTCTGTAGTGGGTGTTAGTTCACACGTTTTGGACCTGGTTTGTTCTTCTTCTTGACTTTTACGTTGCTATGTTTGGTTTTCTGACCTGTGCTTGTTTTTCCACTGCTTTCTTCATGTCGCTACTTCTCACAGTTTGCACTCGTTCTCATCAAAGCTTCAAAGCTCATCTAACCACAAATATCTGAACTATTCTGACTTGTTACATTGGAACAAAATCTCTTATCAACTTCCATTAAAAGATCTTGGGGCTAAAGGTGGGTCTAGTTACACATGAAACCTTAAAGTCATTGTTTTGAATGAAGGTGCGCACACCAGCCAGTGCCAATCAGCGACACCAGCACTGCTATTCAATCCTGCACAAACCTAAACCCAGAACCAGAACACTAAATGCCACAGTCTGATATAGTTCGCCACGTTCTCTTTTGAATATCCTGTTCCACTGTTTATATCCTGGCCTCTGCAACTGCTGCACCGTTTAAGATGGAACTGGCGAATAAGAAGCCAGTTTCAGTCTCACTCATGAACTTCAGCTGGAACACAGTGAGTATTAGTTTGTTAGTTGATACCAAATGTGATACCAGACTGATATTGGAAGAACTGATGCTGCAGCAACGTCACTATGAAGCAGCCTCCATTTACCACAAACACATTTACATAACAGCCGACATAACTAGAGGTGCAGTATAAAAAAAATATTGATAATATTCCAAAATTGAATATTAAAAAAAGGGCCAATCAGAGGCCCTGGTCTTCAACTTAGAGCATTAAATAGGCATTAAATGGCCTCTGATGAACGATACTGAAGTTAAAAGAACCTCCACATAGTGTCACACTTCTAAGGACCCTTCATTAGTAGAGAACAGTTACATCATGTGAACTTCTTGTTTAGACATGGTTCTCTAGGGAAGCAAAAGTGGCTCTTCTATGGCATCGCTCGTAGAACCCTTTGTGCTTTGTGCTTAGGCTGCCTCTTTTAAGTGCACTCTGTGGGGGTTTTAACCAGTAACCCGTTTAAAAATACTAAAAATAACTTCATTACTTGGTAAGAATGACCTCCTTCATGAGCACGTGAACTTCTTCAGGACACAGTTAACTTTTTCCTCACATAAACACTCTGATGACCACCATCCTGTTTGTGTCTACACGGAGCCGCCCTGGAAGGAAGTCCCTGGATCGAGTGGCCGAATCTGGTCATAAATTGTCGTTAGCTGACATGTTTCCTGTGTGGCATGTTTGCATATATTGCCCTGAGTGAGAGAGAGAGAGAGAGAGAGAATGAGTGCATTTATCTGAGGGTAAGCAAGACACAGTCATTTCTTGTTACTGGATACTGATACACTCTGTACGTGATCTTCAGGGACTTTCCTACTGTGTGCTTTTTGTGTAGTCTTTGTCTCGTCTATTGAAAGAATGGCTGCCTTCTTCTCTGCCTATTTACAGTACAGCAGACTCACAAAGCAGGCCATACAAGCCAGACACTGCATGCATGCTGTACGTCCCTTTAGAGCCTTTTAGAGACGTCTAAACCACAGCACAGTAAACAAGTCGACCACAGTGCAGTTCTGCACAAGACGAAACCGTCCAGGCTCGTGAGAAAGAGCTCGTGTGCGCACTGCGGTGTTCTTGCATGGTCAACAGTCTGTCAGTGTCTGTCAGTCCATCAGGCTTTACTGACCTGAGCATGATTTTTATGGTTTATCTCAGAATATTGCACTTCTTCATGCAGTCCTTCAGTTGCAGAGGAGTCTGCAAAGATAAACAAAGCAGGGTCAGTGAGATGCTGATTTTCATCTGATGTTTATTAGCCAATAGTAGACAGACTGACAGATGCTGACTGATGCACCAGAGCATTGGTTATAATCAAGGGCGTAGGAGCGGGTTTGACATTGGGGAGGACACATTTACTAATATGAATCCCACCTTGCCCCCTAAAATATTACTTATAAGCTGATTCCACTGTAGGTAAGGTAGTGGATTTACATTTGTGGATTTACAGTAAATTACAAATAAATAAACAAAATATAACATATGTCTGTATGTCTGTTTATTATTAGATAAATCCAATTAAAGACCACTTTACAAACTAAACTACTCCACATTACATGGTACTGCTGTCAGAAAACTTTTAAATTATACATGCAGTGTCTGGATTATATACATTTATTCCCAAAAAATATTTTCTTTGGTGGCATAAAGCTGAAATGAAATGACAGAAAAATGTATGTTGACATGAATGTGATGCCATACAGAGCCAGTTGCTAACCACAAACCCAGCGTGTGAATTGCGAAGGCTGCCAAAACGTGATTAAAAATGTTTTTAAACAGTTTCTGCTTTTCTGTGGTTTAATTTTTAGGTGGGACAATTCTACCTGTTTCTGATATTGGGTGAAACACGCCCCCCACCCACCGTTCCTACGCCAGTGGTTATAATACAAATAGTAGAGATACTATTACACTGCATACATGAGCACCAGCGCCTAACAGGCAAACAGAAGTCAGAGGAATATTCAGATATGACATATTAGCGACAATTATGGATTATAAAAATCTTTTGTGGCCATAGCATTCTGCACAGCATTAACAGCTACAAGATGCTTTAATTATATATCATAGCAATTACGATATAAGTATTATAATAAGGTAGAGGGTCGGCCACTCACATGTTAAGAAGACCTATATCTGTTCAACCAAAATTAAATCTTCTTGGGAGCCACAACATTTTACATACATTTTATTGATGTACTGTTTTACTGACTTGATAGTAAATATGTCATAGTATGCGCTAATTTCTTAGTACTGTATAATAATATAATATAATAATGAGTTTAAACAAATGTTTACTCTGGATTATTCTGCAGCTATTTTCCTCAGGGACTCTTATTATGAATCCCTCTTTCACTGTTCAAGTTCAGGTAGTGATGCACGGTTTTGTGGAATCAAGGCCCACCCTGGACTCCAGTTTCATTTAACAAAGACCCCAGAGCCGAAGATAAGGGAATACACTAGAGATACACTAGATATATCAGATTTTAAGTAGCTACAGATTATAGTAATATGATTTTCACACTAAGGTGCAAGGATAGACTCTGTTGGAATCGACTTCCCATCGCTAAGTTGAGTTATAGCAGTGTGAGGCTGGATGCCAAGCTGGCTGTTCCTTCTATGTGTGAGGCGAGGCTGAAGCTGAGGCAGCCTTTTAGAAAGCCTACAATTTTTGCTGAAGCTGTGTTTCATCCTTTACTAGCTCTAAATGCCATAATAGAAATCAAAACACAGACTTGCTCTGCTCTGCTTTGAGCTTTAGCTTAGCTGTAGCTGCCTTTCTCACATCCCCAGTAGCTCCTGCTAGATTTGACAGTTTGTCCAGCAGTTGTTCAGGGTTGAAGGTCAAATTCAGTTCTACATTAATCCCAGTGATTAAGACCATTTGTTGTTAAAAGTGTGTTAGAGCGCTCTGCAAAGCAACTGTTCCACCTTAAACGGTGCTGTAGTTACATTCTGACACCTTCGTCAAAATATAAGGTGGAACGGGAAAACTGGTGAAGATGGCTTTAGTTATGTGCAGCTGTGAGGAGCGAAGTACTGTATTTAGCACTTAACATATGTGGGTGTAAACTACTGATGGTTGGTTAAGCTACTGTTTTCACTAACACCTCTAGCACTGAACAAGAAGCTGGTGAATAGGAGCCACAGATGAAGGTTCACAAGCCTTTTTTGCCACTGTTCTATGACAAATCATAGACATTTAGAGAGCTTGTGATAGCGTAATCACTTCCTGCCCTCCACTAGCAGTAAACCACAGCAATGCAGTGACGTCATTTACAAACAGTCTATTATATGTGGACACTGGTAAGCTTGTAACAGGGATGTGGGTACCAGCCTTTACTATATATGTCTAACAGGTTCATTCCTTTCCTTTTATATTCCCTCAGCTGTAGGGACAACCACCAACTGTCCCAGAATACCTCAGGGAGATTACATTAATGTAACAGTATTAAACGACACATGCATTCCCAATAAATATTTTAGGCTATATCTCAAAACATGGTGATCACATAAAAAAATATGGTGAATATAGTTTGAAACCGTATAGAATAATATCTGAATAACTGCATATCTGACAGCACATTTCTATACACAATACCAGTGAGTGTTATGAGTGTTTAAGCTGCTTTTTACTTTTGACCGTAAGACGTACATATGTGTTATAAAAAAAGCAACAAGTTAACAACATGAAGGAGACAATTAATAAATGGAGTTAGTGAGCAGACAAATACCCGCCTTCTGTGTGCCGACTGATTTCCCTCCGCCGATTCCTTCTCCGTCGTAAACATATGGCCATCACTATTACAGCCAGTACTAAAATCACAGAGCACACATATCCAAAGATGTGTAATCTGTTGCCTTCTGATGTTTTTCTGTATGTGTCTGCAAAAAAGAAGAAAAGAGAGAATGCCTTGGACGGTTAATACTAGTAAAAAACTTCCAACAGTTGATCTTCACTGAATAATATATTTGATTCCCTGCTGTATCATCTATGTAAGAAGAAACAAGCCAGCATGTAATAATTCATAATAAAAGCTACACCTGTTTGTTGAATATATTTATATATGCGTTTTATCAGCAGTCATCAACTCTCCTACCTGATCTATGAGGGCAGTGCTCCCAAAATGTAACTGTGGTGGTCTGCTTGCTGACTGGGTTGGAAGCTACACAGCTGTAGAAGTCACTGTCAATCTTCTCAATATCCAGAGGGAGAGACAGTGTATCATTCAGACTGGAGCTGCTGGTGTGGTTTAATAAGACATCACCTTTAAACCAGGAGAGATTCAGTCCTCTCACATTCTTCACTGAGCACTGTAATGAACAGACTTGACTTTCTGAAGAATTGTAGGTTGCATTTGTCAGCTGAGGTGCTGATACTTTTTCTGAAATAAAGGAAAAAATTAATGCCTTGAATAATTTACATGCTTCATACTTATGTTTTTTCACTGATTTGTTTCAGAATTAACTGAGAAACAAACTCACTGTACACGTTCAGCTGATAGTCCTGTTTTCTCTTTTCCTCTTTATAACTCTGTACAGTATAAACACCTGAATCCTCTGTTCTCAGGTCTGAGAGAGTGAAGAAGCCACTCTGACTGTTCCAGTGGAGACGATTCTTAAACTCCTCAGTTAAATCTGTACCAGCCTTTTCATCCAACACCAGTCCAATGTTATTGCCTTCATAACTTATAGCTCCAGATACAGGAACCCGAGTAGAGAATTTAATAGAGTCTCCTACAGCTTTATTCAGTACCTCCTCCTCAGCTGTAGTGCTGGATACTGACACAGAGAGGAAGATTTCTGTAAAGAAAAATAATATTTATTATAAGTGTAATTTATAATTTCAATATATCTTCTTACAATAAATAAAAATGTTATGTTCAGCAAAACACCCAAGATAACTAACATTCTCACTGAGAACTGTGATTGTAGCCCATCTCTAACATCGGAAAAATCCAGAATGCCTGAATGTGTAAGTGTTACATTGTCTAGAAAAACAACTGTAATATATTTATTATAACTCAAAGTTATAAGATGCCACTGGCACTTTATAAGACCTCCAAATGCAAACATTCAAAACCTTTCATGTTTTCTTACTGCTGACTACTAGGAAGATGCATGACAGGTCACTTTAAATGATCACATTCAATTGACTAAATCGATCTCCTGGACTACCACTTAAAATTCACTAAATATCTGAAACTTGTAAAAGTGAAGGTGTGCAGCGAGAATGGAGCTTGAAGGTACTTTAACCAGGTACTGTTTCTGTGGATTAGTAAAAAACGATCGATACAGTTAGATGGAAATTCAAAAGAGATCCCCTTTTTAAATCTGGAAATTAAGTGCTCGGGCATAACCAAACAGATACTCATAGATAGAAAACTTGATCTAAGATGATCATGGAAAATGCAGTTCTGTGTTATTGATCTGTATAATAACAGAATAGAAAAAAACTAGAAACCAATTGGAGATGTACTTTGCTGTGATTTTGATGTCAGCTCAAGAATAATAGGCATTTGCTAGCTCGTAGGCATGTTAGTAATATTCTTTATTGTGCATGTCTTAGTTGTTAGGTAACTCTTTCTTACAAGAAATCTGTGTATTAGTTTTTTTTAGTATGTTTTAGCATCAGCTTATTAGCCAGTAAGCTTTCTGTTGATCTGCTCTGTCTACTACTGAGCGCAGAATATTAAGGAAAGTGCCTAAATGCTAATCTCCTTACTGACCCAAACTTATTACATGGTGGTCTCATTTGATTTAAGGAAAATATCATCAGCCTGATATGTGATGCTGAAAAGCTGTTATATCAGTATTTCAGAAGAGCCTAAGGAGTGTCATTGGGTGCACCTATTCGGCATGGCATGGTCTCCTGAATGTACCATATATTTATTAAAGTATCTGGTGAAGGAATATCAGGGTAATGTATCATGGGGTGTATCTACTTCCATTTACTGGCCTGTCTGTGCCTAGACACAATGTACAGCTAGTGTAAAGGCATTTGCCATGACATCACAAGAGATATCCGACTGTCTTAAGTTTAATATTCACAAACCCAGATGCTTGCCAGGGTGTCTTCTCTATTGTAACCTCTTTGTCTGAGTCTTTAAATCTTGAAGTGGCTTCCTTCTTCCTAATTTAGAAGGGTGTACTTAAAGCCAAGTGTAGATCATGGGCTGGGGCAATCATTTAATAGATGAGCTCAAACCAACATGGGATGTTGGAATAGATACCCTGCTGCTACAAGCTCGTTGGATTTGGCAAAATCATCAGAAAAGAAGAATCATTTATCAGATGCCAGAGCCTAAATATAATGGTGTGGGCTCATATGTAGGTACCTTGTCTTAAACTTCAGTTTAGTAGATCCTGAGATGAAAGCCAAAGTACCAGATACAAAAACGGTGAGGCTTGGGATTTTAGATCATCTATGTGACTTTTCTTTTTGAGTTTGTCATTCAAGGTGTCACTCATCTTTTACATTGATCTGACAAATATAAATTAGATGTTTGAATATGTGAACACACCGGCAGTCTTTTCATATTGTGAACTGCAGACTTATGGACTTGTGGAAAAAAGTTTACAGGGATGTGGGCTCAATTGTATTTCATGCGCAGTATACGTATAGAGATACCTGATGATGACATATACTACAAAGGAGAAATATTCATGAGTGTACTATTTCTTGGGACCCCAAATGAAAATACTTCTATTTCACATCCTTTTCTAGTTTAATGCAAATTTTTACATTGCAAATGATATTACCAGCGTAGCAGTAATTGAGTGAAAAGTACATTCTTCTAAGTAGTCTCCAGAGTTTCTGGCATGAACCCCACAAGTTTGTGCAAAAGCATCTGATGAGTAGAGTCTTTTGAACAGCTTTAATGAGCAGTGGTATCAGTCACAATCAATGACTGTGAGGGTAGAAATATAGAGGCCATCACACAAGATATAAAACAATGCATCAGCACCAAAAATTCCAAAGACCATCTTTCAGGATATAACAGCTAAAGTTCTGATCTATTGCCTCATTTTACTTTCTTGATCTCAAAATTTGAATGTATAGCAAAAAACAAAAGATGTAAGACCTGTTAGACCACCTAGACTGTCAAAATCAGATAAACAGCACTTAAAGCTTTCATCTTTGAGAGAGAAAAGAAAATTCAACTCCACTATTTCTTCTGATCTGTAAGATTTTTTAGGAGTTTCTGCTTATCTTTCCACTGTGAGAAGACGACTCAGCGCTAAGGGTCTGAAAGGATGTGTAGGGTCACCAAAAATGAGATGCAAAGTGAAATTTAATGGACCTGAAAAGGTTTCTATGGGTCATAAAAAGCAAAAACTGGGGATTTGTAAAATGTTGCTGCAAATTTCTTTGAAAAACTAAAACAATTGGAGCTGCAATAAAGACAGATGTCCATCGGAAACCTGCTAATGACCAGTAAAAGCATGTGATGGTAAAAATCTGTGATATTGCAGTGTTTTTCATATCTTTGTACTGTAATTACACACTTTTACTAGTTCAACTTATTATTTTTACATACAGTATTTTAAATCACAATGGAATGAGATGCATAATGTAAAAAAATATCTATTTTAATTCCAGGAAGTACAAATTGTTGTACTGTCACTTTAAGAAGGTCCCAGCAGAACCTCCACAGGTTGAGTGCAATTGTCTTTATATACATGTAGTACCTTGAGAGAGTTACCTAATAAGCACTGATGATAACAAGAGGCTGAAATGGTTGCTAAAGATTCAAAAGACTTTGTCATTTCAACTATATTCAGGTACACAGTAAAATAAAACAATGAAACAGGACCATACAGAGCAACACAAATACGCAAAAGCCCAACTGTACAAAATACACAGTGAAGAGAAAAGAGTGCAATAAATACAAAGGACATAAACCCAGTACTGAGAGTATGTAGAGTTGTGTAAAGAGGAATGTGACATACTACATAGACATATTAGCAGATAGTGTAATGTATATGCCGTAATTGAGGTAGCGACCAGAACAATAGTAACAGACTACAGTATTTGATTGATGTCGTATTCTAGCAGCAGATATAGTTTATACAGGTTTATTTAAAGATATTGTTCAGTTTGGGTCTAGCTACAACAATAAGTTTAAAAGGATATCAGGCAATCTTTCACAAGAGCAGCTGTCATGTTTAAATGATGGAGAAAAATGAAAATCAGCAAAAATGGAGATACATGTTTCATTTAGTTAAATTTTCTTTAAAAAAATGATAATCTAATAAGAAGGATTTAATTCGACCGTGTTTATTTTAAGTGGCAGAACTTTTCTTGTATTTATGGTATACAGGCTTTGCGGTGCAGTAGACTCACAGACCAATCACGTGCATGGTATCATCTACATTTTGTAAAATTTTCTTTAAAAAATGGACAGTTTTACATTGTATGAACATTTTGTGATGAATGGACCAAAAAATGCTCTTAAATTGCTTGTAATAAAATCTATTAACATTAACTTACATTGAAAGTAAAGACCTTATATCCGGTAGAAATGCTCATCATTGGAATAAAACCTCTTTACATTAAATTACAGTGAAAGTAAAGAATATTTTCGTTCTACTGATTTAGAGATACTTGCTTTTTTTCTACAATATCAATTTCAAATATATCTTGAAAAGGTGCTTGGGGGAAAAATGCTGTTACTGGTTGACAGTTTTCTTTTTCACTTCTAGCGTCTGTTATTATATTTCATGGAAAATTTGCTTATTCATTTGAATAAAGTTCCAGTCCCTACATGTGCTTACAGTACAAACATGTGATCACAGAGTCCCCCACACACACGCACACACACTTTCATAAAGACACTCAAACGCAGCAACCAAAGCAAAGCTTCATGATATGACTAACCATTGATTATAACAACCAATACAATACACACCAGCTATCAAAAGTTCTCCGATTAACAAGAGAGAAACAAACAAGCTCTCGCAGGAGAATCTCAAAAACCTACAGCAGCTACATTTTAGAGTTTTATTGGAATTTCATTCAGCTGTATTGAATTTGGTGTTTATTTTGGTTTGTGGACCCAAAGTTAGGTTTGTAATCGTGGATTAAAGGGGTGCCTTGAGCATAAAAACACACAACAGTACTTCAGTAAAGAGCAACAAAACATGGTATCACATCTGAATGAATGAACAAGAACCAAGAACTGAAATGGCTTAATTAATTTAAATACATTCCCACTGAAATAGAGTTTAGTTTGAGGTTTCTCCTCGATGCCCTAAACATTGCATTAATTTATTAGTTAGTTCCTTCACCAGCAATCTTGATTTAGCCTAATATATGTCATATTTTTTATATTTAATATATTTTTGGTTTAATATATTTATTTAAATGGCGGGACAGTACGTAAATCCTATTTTTATCAAATAACTGAATATAACGTTTAGAATTATATGATGTATTATATGAAATACATTGACACAATGTACTAAACAGAAAGAGAATATTCCACTCACGCTTTATTAGAACATTCCAGTTTCAATTATGATACGAATTAAATACTAGAACTGCAAGGATGGGCCAAAGCATATGATGATGACAGGATTTAGCATTTTGCCAGTGTTCCAGTGATTACAGTGGTGTCATGAGCTTTACACACTCATTGTTTTTCCAATCAGTTGAGGAGAACTGGCACATGACCTGCTGCTTGTCTTGCTACTGCGTATTTTCCCAGCCCGTTTAATCTAGTAATGGTGGTTCACGCTCTGAATCTCTGAAACTCTTATGCACAGACAGTTATGATGCCATGTAATCAGCATGCCAGGTTGTAGTACTTTAGTGCACTAGTGGTTAACCACCCAAAAAGCACCCATGATGCTGCACTCCCACACCAAGTTTCCCCCATTTGCGTTCAAATGATTTAGAAATATAAAAATCAATAAAAATGGATATATATTTTTTTCTTTGGACAGCGCTGATATGCAGCTTTGTTGTTATGCTTAGTTGCTCATTTAATGCCTGTAAATATGCGCCATGACAATCATGTTTGTGTTCCATCGTTTTGCAGCTAAATTTCTTGTTGAGGAAAAAAAAAGGATATCACTGCCACATTTTGGAAAATTGCCAATAATAAACAAAAAACTGTAAAAAGTAAAAAGTTTTCATTAATATCTCATGTACTGTAATTGTTTTAGGCATAACATGGCAGTGCAATAGCTATGAATTTATAGCATACATAGTATATACAATATATATTTGTGATTTTATTTGTGACATATTTGTCATTTTATGGTTCAAACTCATGTAAGCGAGTCTTGTTTTTTAGGTTACTTAGAATAAATATGTGCAAAAGGAAACTCACAATCGTGATTCTCTGTTGAGCCCTTAACAACAACACTTTTCTTAGTTTTTATGTTTAAAAATAACGTTAGACTTTTCAAGCCAGCAACTTGTTTCAAAGGACTTATTAATGTAACTGCAAAGGGTGCGTCTTATTTGTCGTCAATCGTTGGTCTTTAATCATAGAACACAGTCCAGATGGGTTTGTTAATAGCCAGAGGTCAGTGGTAAGGTAAGCAGAAGTGAGCAGCTGCCTCAACACTGTCTGACCACATGTGCACGTGGGCTGTTTACATCTCGCACTGACGTGTTTTTCAGACTTTTTATATTTCTCCTGGAATGCTTAGGATTAGACTGCTCAGCTGCTGCTGCATTTCTGATCACTTACAGTTTGATCACTGTAAGTCCTGGCTGTGTTTAGGTAAAAAAAAGGGACATGTTGATTTAGAGCAGGGGTCACTAATAGACGGGCCGCGGTCTGGATCTGGACCCAGACGTTGTCCAATGCGGACACAAACAGATAAACTATTGAGAAGGATTTAATTTTGACTGTTTATTTTAAGCGGCGGAGCTTTTCTTGTCTTCGCGGTTTACACAGTAAACTCACAGCCCAATCATGTGCGTTGTAAAATTACAGACGGTTCCTCAGCCAATCAGATCTTTGCACATTGGGGTGTGCGGCGCGCACACACAAGTGAGGAACGAAGTGAGGAGCAGCAGCCAGAGACTAAAGTGAGTCAGAAAGAATAACATGCTCTAAAAACAGAAAAGTCAACAGTGAAACTGACTGTTTAACAGGAACGGTTATGGAATGGACCTGCTCGTCTAGTTTTGGAGAACACCGCTCTGTAAAACCAACATGTCAGTTTGTAAAGCTAAGTTAACAAGTTTTATTTACTTTCTCTATAAATAAACACTTTAAGATGCACTTTTTTTTAGTCATTTATTAGAAGTTTATAAATAATTCAGTCAGTTCAGTATTTAAACAGTAAATATACTAAAATAATTCTGTATATTTACTGTTTAAATACTGAACTGAATGGGATGTGTTAGTCTTTCAGTTGGTATAAGATGCTAATACTAGGCTACCTCAGTTTACAGGATCTGGCACTGAATCATATATATATATATATATATATATATATATATATATATATATATAATATGTATATATATATATATATATATATATATATATATATATATATATATATTCATGTAGGGCGGGAGTGAGATCTACTGGCCTACAACAGTGAATATTCATGTAGGCCAGTAGATCTCAATCCTGGTCCCTCCTGGTTACTGTATTTAGTGTTTTCCTGCTATGCCACACCCAGTTGGTCTCAAAGCACTTACTGTTTAGCTCATTAGTTGCATCTGGTGTTTTGTTAGTAGAAACAGTGCTGGGCGGTGGTGCTGGGTGATAGTGCTGCAGGACCATTATAGAGAACCACTGATACAGCCTATTTGTATCTCCTCAGTTTAACAGTGGAGATAGTGTTTTGTTTTTTTTTTCTAGTGGGGGTATTAAGACCAGAGACTGACAGTTCAACACCCTGATTAGTTTACCCACCACTATTTGATATGGTTTCATACAATCTGATTTCTCTGATTGAATCTAACTCTAGTAGTCTCTTATCTCTTATATCTGGGTACCAGGGTAAACAAGTATTTGAGTATTTGGAACTTCTATCACATCCAAACATGTGCAACATGCATAATTCTAGCATAAATCCTAGCAGAAAACTGGTATTTTGTGCTCTTGGGGTGCCCCTACAGATTTTTACACCAGTCATTCATACGAACCACGCTTTGAGCCCCAGAGATAGATGTACATACGCTTTTCTTAACAAGCTGCCCTTCACGCCATGGAATCATTTGAACAGATTACACTTGGTGGTTTCTGTATGTTTTCTGTATGTGAGTATATCATGACATGCCCGCGTGACCTGGGGAGTCCGATTCTGATGGAAATTCCAAATTGAGCACAACTCCAGCAAAGACAACATTACAAGTGAAAGAACCGTGTTAACTTAATTTAAGTTGAAATTCTGAAAGACTGATCATATTTTCAGGTGTGAAAAGAATTTGTTTCTGTGAACGCAGCCTGAAACGAGACTGAGCTCAAATGAGTTCTGGCATCAGAAAATACTTCAGAAGTCTGAAAGACATCAGTGATACAGATACGGTTACAGCCCACATCACTATCTACCATATTTAACAATAGCAGGGAAGAACACACTGCTGTTCATTGTTTTGCTGTTTGCAGGACTTTTTTCAGTCCTCTCCCAAACTCTAGACACACAAAGTGGGTACAGTTTGCAATAGCAAGCAACCAGAAAGCTGGGTTCACATAAACTCTAGCAACATTGCAGCACTCATCCCAGAATAGACACAACGTCTGCCTAGAGAAGATAACGCAAAACTTCAAGCTAAGATGTACACCACAGACATAAAACTTCAACCTAATCAGCGTACTGCCATGGTGGGCGTGATACATTCATATATCTTATCTGATATGACTCAAATCATTTTACTTTGTAGCATTTACATTTAGCCAGCTTTGTAGTAAAAAAGCATTGTTGTTACTGAATTCTCAGAAAACCAGCAATGACAATGTTTTGTTTTTACATTAATTTGTATAGACCTATCCATGATTTACACCCTCCCCCATGAGAGCTAGTGGGATAAAGTAATGGGATAAAGCAAGTGTATGGATGGGGATATATATATATATATATATATATATATATATATATATATATATATATATATACACACACACACACACACCCACACACACTATATATATATATATATATATGTATATATATATATATATATATGTGTGTGTGTGTACTTTGTTCTGTCCTGAATTGTTAAAGAACCTGAATTATTTATTAGTATGAACAGCAGCTGACAGCTTTTGCCTTGTAAGTTCTTGTTGGTGAGACACATTCGCCCAAAACCAACACCAAAGTACTCAGTTAGACACTTGGTCTGTTATTAGCTGCGGCCTAAACACCGCCCTGCCAGCAGACGCTCTGTTTACTGTAATAACATGGATGTGAAAGGAGGGACGGTGCACGCATCACAAACTTACAGGTTAATCAGCATGACTTTATATTTACTAAACAAGCCCATTACGTTAAGGACATTTCAGTTTATTCAAGGTCAAAAACATGCCTCCAAAGTGAGAGGAAAGAAAAAGATGGGAGTCTGTTATCAAGAGGAAGCTGCACCTTCCTGTTCTGTGTGATATTTTCTTTTTATCTGTTTGTATCTTTAACTGTTGTCTTGCACCTTCACAGCTACGCATAAACGTGTTGACCAGGGACAGGATATCCTGTTTAAGCAGACCACATGTGAGTGAGGTGAGAATTAGAGTCTGTACCGGCTCTTTGCCACCTGAGAACTAAGCGAGACGATTACAGCCTCTGAATTTACTTTAATATAATCATACGTTCTCGAGATACAGTGCATCACAAATTTATAAAATAAAAAAACAAAAAAATCACATGTAAGTAAGTATTCACAGCCTTCGCTATGACACACATAATTAAGCCTAGGTTCTCCTGTTTCCACTGATCATCCTTCAGTTGTCTAGAGTTAAATCAGTGTCTCTAGAACTTGAACCTGAAATCATGTTTTTATTTTTTTTTTAAGTTTTTGAAAACTTGACCAGCAAAAATTCAGGTTACAAAATACAGCTTACCGGAATTTCAGGTAAAAAATAATTCAGTTACAAAAAATTCTGGTTGGTAAAAGTCAGGGAAACACCCGGGGTCCCCAGGTAGAGCAAACGTAATAGATGTAATAGAACTTCCATCTGGCCAATAGCAAAACACCTCTAAGGTCATCGGGATTTTGTAAGTAGGGGTGAACCAGAGAACAAAGTATGATCACTAAATTTCCTCACTGTTCCCGATCTTTCCATTTCTCCAAGTAGTTTCTATCAAAATAGCCCGAATCACCAGAGCGACGCTGAAGATAGTAAGCCCCTCTGAGAACTCGAGCACCGATTGTTCTCTCGAGTGCAGAAAGCAGCCGACAGTAAATATATAGCAGCCGATGAGGAAAAATAGCAAATCGTGAGAGAAAAAACAATACAGGATGTAAAAAACACAGTTTGAGCGTGTGTTTATGAAGACCTACATTTTTTATGAATAGTTTTATAATAGTTTCTCCCAATGACCTTAGAGGTGTTTTGTTATTGGCTAGGTGTTTTGTTATTGGCTAGATGTTTTGTTATTGGCTAGTTCAATTACATCTGTCCAATTACATTGGTTGCTCTTCCCAAGTACCCCGCCCGTTTCCCTGAATTTTCACGACCTATACGATCAATAACATCAAATTTTACACATTTCAGGTTCAAGTTCTGGTGACACTGATTAAACTCTATACAGTTGTTTCTACAACTTGATTAGAGTCCACCTGCGTTGAATCCAGTTGATGGGACATGGTTTGGAAATTGATCCTGTTTCGAAAGCCAAGTTTTTTTCCCAGTTCTTCAGTTATGCAAGTCATTGCAACCGTACGAGGCCTTCATTGTAAAATGTTGTAATTCATAATGCACTACAGGTTTCGAAAGGAGGCGAGGAGGTCCGTTGTAACACATTCAGGTTGTTATGTTGAAATAACTGTTAAAGCAGACAGCATTTAAAAAGCTGCCTTAATGTTGCACAGGTGTGTATGTTAGGGTAACTAATACATCTAATCCCTGTCACTGGTAACAATCTAGAAGCTTCTTTTCTGTGGGTAACACAACATCCGGTACTTCCATTAACGATGTGATTCTGACTCATCAGACCACAAAACCCGTCTCCACTATGGATCTTTCCATTTCAGGTGAACTTGATTGTTTGTTTTTGTCATGTGCTCCATGTCTCCACCCCTTACCTGTTTCCTATCAGTGGTCCCTCCTGTTCCCAGCTGTTTCTCGTTCCCTGAGTGTATTTATTCCCTTTGTTTGCTCCCCGTGTTGTTGGCTTTTTTCTTCGTAGAGCTTGTCCCTTGTCCGCTTCTCCAGTCGTCATTTCTATTCCGTCTTGTTTGTTTGTTGTGTTGTTACGTTGTTTCTTTTGTTTTGTATTTCATCATGGACTTTAATAAAAGACTAATGCGTATGTATCCGCCTCCCTCGTCTCGTTGATACTCCTCGTTGATACTCCTCGCCTCACTCCGTGTTACATAAAGACTGACGTTGCTGTTCCCGCGGATGTTGCCGCAGCTCCCGCTGCCCCTGAAGACACTGCAGCAGCCCCTGCTGTCCCCGCGGACGTCGCCGCAGCTCCCGCTGCCCCCATGGACCCATGTCGCCACGGACCCAGCACCCCAGGCTGTTCCCCGCAAACGTTGCCACGGACCCAGCACCCTGGGCTATTCTCCGGGCTTTTGTATTGGTCCCGGTCACTGTGTTTGTCCCTGTTCCTGTCTCCGTTGGTCTCTCTGTCCCGTTCCTGTCTGTCTGTCCGTCCCTGTGCCAGTAACTCTTTTCATTCCTGTCCCTCTCTCTATGTTGGTCCAGTCTGTTATCCAGTCTTCCGTCTTGAGTCTTCAGTTCAGTCATTTGTTCAGTTCCCCGGTTCAGTCTCATGTCCCGTTTCCTGTTCCGTCCCCAGTCCAGTCTTGCGTCCCGTTTCCTGTTCATGTCCCCGGTCCGGTTTTCTTTGTTCCCCTGTCCAGTCTGGTGTTCCATTTTCCATTCAGTCCCCTGTCCAGTCTTTCGCTCAGGCCCCTGTTCAGTCTCGCGTCCTGTGTCCTGTTCCATCCCCAGTCCAGTCCCCTATTCAGTCTTGTCCTCAGTTCCTCTTCCAGTTCAGTACCTAGTCTTGTTCCTGTTTTGTTCTTCCTGGTCTCCCCCTTAAGGTGGACTCCTGGGGCGTGTTCAGTTTTGTGCTTTTAAGGGTGGGGTTCTGTCACGTCCTGCTTTTCCTGTCTTGCTTTGTTGGCTCTCCTGCCCTTTGTCACGTGTCGCTACGTCTGCCATGTGGTATGTTTTTCTCATGTGCTCCGTGTCTCCACCCCTCACCTGTTTCCTATCAGTGGTCCCTCCTGTTCCCAGCTGTTTCCCTTTTCCCTTTATTGTTGTGTCTGCTCCCCGTGATGGAGCTTCCTGGTTCCCTCGTCCGCTTCTCCAGTCTTCATTCCTAATTTGTTTTATGTACGTTGTTTTTGTTTTGTATTTCATCATGAACTAATGGAAAGACTAATGCGTATGTATCCGCCTCCCTCGTCTCGTCATCACCTCTCGCCTCACTCCGCGTTACAATATATCACATTTCATATTTTTGTTCAGCAAATAAACTCATCATGCATTATTGCTGTTTCACTTTGAAAATCAACTAAACATTTCATTTGACCACAGCACAAAAACACATGTAAGATAAAAATAAGGAGAGCTTTTTGTATCAGGAGAGCTTTTTTTGTATTTTGTATCAAACAAAATTAGAAAAAAGGAAGCATAAGTATTAAACAAACAGACTCGTCCTACTAAGCAAACGATACAAAGCCTAAACCGGCTCCGCTTTGCAAGTCAAATATTGAAATACTCGCCCAAAGACCAACGAAGCTACAACCCAGTACTGAATATAAAGTATAAAGCATATTCTTTCTTATGTTATGGCATACATGCTGAGCTGAGCTAGTGAACAGAAGAGAATGTACTGAAGGACTTTATTTATAACTGGCTATTTATGCTTGTTGTCCATAAAAGAGAGAGACAAACACTGCCATGACTTACGGAACACACAGCTTAGGAAGAGAGAGAGACACATGCACTCATGTTAAAGATAAAGAGGCTATATAACAGAAAACTTACCTGATAAGCAAAGGAAGAGCAGAGTCCATCGCTGATGTTGAAAGCATGAAATCCTCATTTTCGTTTAGCTATAACGTTGCCTTCATTTTGTCAAACGGTGGAACAAAGACTACAGCAGCATCTTTTTTTCATCTCTAGGAAGCGTTAGTAGTGGGTGGGGACTAAAGAGGGTGCTTTTGTTCCATGGAAGAGAAACCTCACACCATCAAACAGGCAAGCACATATATATATATATATATATATATATATATATATATATATATATATATATATATATATATATATATATATATATATATATATATATATATAGTGCTTGTTATTGGTTACTGTTTGAAGACATACATCATATGAGATGTATTGAAGTTCTTTCTGTATCTATTCATCTCTAATGAATGCATGACGGAGGCCTGTGTTCCACTAATAAAGGGTAAAATGACAAATGACCACACTCAGATTTCCAGTGTGTGTCCTAGTTTCTTTATGGTTTTGAACTTGTATTAAGACAAAAAGGGGAATACATGAACTGTATCTACAGAAATGGCTTTGAAACAGAACTGCCTGTTGGACTCCCCCTGCTTTACCCAGCTTACAGTAAATCACCACAACATACACAGAAACACCAGCATTAGCAGACCAGCCAACTGGGAACTTCAACAAGGTCATTCACGTGCTCGAATGTATGTTTGGCAAATCCAACCTCACCAGGCTTTAGCTCTTCTGGGAATTTGTCTCCCAGAGAGCAACAGCGGCTTGAATGCATCAGATTAGAATAACACAGCGAATGGCTGTACAGCGTTCCATCCTACTCCCTGCTTTTTAATTGGCTACAGCGGAAAATAATAATTTGGGAGGATACAGGAACACCGCCCCCTTCCTGATCCCTCACACACACACCCACCCAAACAGCCTAATTTCCGCTCTCAGAGGACCACCAGGCTCTAACGTCTGTAATAGCACACAAAGGAACCGACCACACCCTGGACTTTTATGCTGAAGGCAACAGCACACTCTGCAGTTTCCACATTTTTTCCACTTTAAACTTTTTTTATTTAAAAAATTGCTCATTTTTATATAATAATCCTTTGATCCTTTAGTATTTTAGCTGTTTAGAATGTAAATACAAACAAAATGCAATTATGTGCAAATCATTTAAACCCTACATTCAATAGAACATAGGACAAAGACAGCATATAAAAAACCCTGGTGAAACTTCTTACATCTAAGTAGTTTAATTGGCAACAGGTCAGTAACATGGCAGGGTATAAAAAGAGTCTTTTAGAAAGACAGTGAAAGACTGCACAGGCATATAGCACAAAAACACAAGAAGAACGTTTCTCAATGTGAAATAGCACAGACTTAATCTTTATATATATATATAGAACCACCAGAAAGACAATGAACCAAATTCTGTCCCAACTTTTCTGAAACATGTTGCTGACATCTGATTCAATACAACTTTGCAGTTTCAAGATTTTTGGTCAAATATGGGGTTCAAATGATTGGCACGTCATTGAATTCTGTATTATTGACAACAGCCCACCTTTTTGGGGGTTGTAAGAGGTTCCGTGTTGCTGCAATATTGCAGTAGGCCTGTAAGAGTTTGCCCTTAATTAGACTTCCGACGTACAGCTACCTACTTTAGTCTGTCCTTCTTTCCCAGGGGTGATCAAATATCTAACCTCAAGCATTGCTTGACAAGCCAAGAATGATGAGTGAGTTTTAATGAGCGTATCTGTTCAGTATAAGATTTCTGACATCAGAGTAACATTATACTCTGAAGAACGCCTGGAGCCCAAAGCGTGTAGTTCTCTGTCCTGTACTTAAATAAAGCAGGGTAAAGACAGAGATGGCAAGCAGTTTTCAAGTCAAGTGGAGTCATTTGATTTCAACCATCTACACAGTACACAATGAAACGAAACAACGTTCCTCCAGAACCATAAGCTGCACACAAGGAACATAGCACAGTCTAAACAGTGCAAACAAAACAACTGCACAAACAAGGTGAAGAGAAGTGCTGCACAAGACTGACATGCAGGAAACAGTGCAGGACAACAGAACACAGAGCAGCCGACGTTCAGTTCCAGGGTGGAGTGCGCAAAAGAGTAAAGGTCTGTTTCATAAAGTACTAAATACTATGATGGTGACCACTTCAGGATTTACTGAACCATTTAGTGTGTGTGTGTGTGTGTGTGTGTGTGTGTGTGTGTGATAACAGTCATGGGCTGTTGAGGAGTCTGATAGTGTGTGTGATGACAGTCCTGGGAGGTTCAGAAGTCTAATAGTGTGTGTGATGACAGTCCTGGGTGGTTCAGAAGCCTAATAGTGTGTGATGACAGTCCTGGGTGGTTCAGAAGCCTAATAGTGTGTGATGACAGTCCTGGGCGGTTCAGGAGTCTGAAAGTGTGTGTGATGACAGTCCTGGGCGGTTCAGGAGTCTGATGGTGTGTGTGATGACAGTCCTGGGCGTTTCAGGAGTCTGATAGTGTGTGTGATAACAGTCCTGGGCGTTTCAGGAGTCTGATAGTGTGTGTGATAACAGTCCTGGGCGTTTCAGAAGTCTGATAGTGTGTGTGATGACAGTCCTGGGCGGTTCAGGAGAATGTTGCGAAACCTTCAGTCAGAAGATAGATTAGAAGAGAGTGCAGGAGGGATGAGTGGGGTCGTCCACAATGCTGGTGGCTTTGCGGATGCAGCGTGTGGTGTAGATATCTGTGATAGAGGGGACAGAGACTCCGATAACCCTTTCAGCTCTCCTAACTGACCTGACCTCACCTCAGTTGCCTGGCGGTGCGGTTTTGTGAAACTCCCTGCATTCTGTATCTGTAGCTGAGCGTCTGTGAGTCGCCACACTGAACAAACAGGAGCTAATGAACAACTGGAAGTCAACCTTCCATTACTGAACCCACAAGCAGTTCGGTCATAAAAGCATCACATCACCTAGCAACCCAGTCTGGTATGTGACTGTGTTTGTCTGAGGGGGAGGCGAAAATAATCTGAGGCTGTCATGCTTGTAAGTGCTTTGGAGTCCACCCCCCCCCCCACCCCCGTAGCAAAATATCAGTTACAGAGTGTTCATCTTCTCTCGAAAACATTGTTCATGCTCTATACTTTCTTCGTGCATCTTCATAAAATGACTGTAAAATGAAAGGCAAAAATAAGACACACACTAAAGTCCCAAATTCCATCCTTACAAAAGCTCAAATGCAGAATTAATTGCATTGCATGCTGGGTTTTATACTAAATCACATAAAAACACACATGTGCACATGTATATGTCAGCACTGTATGTGTTAAAGCTAATTAATTCCAGGGGGCCAATAACAGGTGCTTGAGTTAAGACTGGAAATGCTGACCTCTGGTGGTTAAATAGGCAAACTACAGGAACAGTGCTTGCCCCTAGAGTCTTTGGCGTCCATTAGACTTCATTCAGAGTTTGCTAGCATCACATGACTGTTGGTCATGACTGCACTTTCTAGCAATGAGCAATGAGGGGTATTGTATTGCTTTACGTTACTATTTATTCAGACTGTGCAGGTAATGAGACGTTAAAGTGTTATGCTTATGTTGATATGTTTACTTTGTAAAAATGTGTGCAGAAGTTCCCCTAAATGTACCCTTTTCTCTACAGAGAATCAGATGTAAGACAAAATAAATATTGTGGCATGTCGTGCGTCGTGAACATAGTGTTGCATTATCGTGTTTTTGCCATGTCACCCACCTCTACAACAATAATTTTTAGTCAGTGTATATAACAAACTCACCAAATTATTTTGTAATGAAACAAATAATTGGTCAGTGCTGTTTTAAGGGATATAATTTATTTGAAATTTAAGTTATTGCATTATAGTTATTGTTCACTTCATAAATCAACTAAAAAAACTGATTATGCTTTTTTGTTTGTTCGTTTTGGAGTGTTGGGTTTGTTGTGCACGTCCCAACAGTGACTTATCTTAGTTGTTAGCCTTAAGTATCTAAACCAAGGACTATATATATATATATATATATATATATATATATATATATATATATATATATATATATATATATATATATATATATATGTATATAGATAGATAGATAGATATTTTAGATAATTGGAAAAAAATAAATTATATATATATATATATATATATATATATATATATATATATATATATATATATATATATATATATATATATATATAATTTTTTTTCCCCAAATAATCTAAAATATCACCAATGTGAAATATAACCATCAGGCAGGGGTGTCTAAAGTAGATCTTCATTTTGGAGTGTGTTATGATCTGCCTGCCAGTTTGTCCTTTCACCAGATGGTGGCCACAGCACTATCAAAATCATAGTCTAATGCTTTTTTTCTCTGACTAGACCTGCAGCTCGCTTTACTAAATGACATTTAGTCACAACTACAGCCATAAAGCACAAGCTTAACTTTAAGAACATGAAGACCCAACGCAGTACATACTGATGTTTTTTCTACTGGTAATTCAGGGCATGTTTCTATCATGTTTCTAAAAAAGTATAGCTTCACAAAGCGAATATTTTCGATCACAGATAAAGGGTCTTGGTCAAGGATGGAAGGTACAAAATATATGTAATATGCAAAAAAGAGACTTTTGCTTTTGTGTGCAAAAGAGCAACAGTTTGTTTCAGGATGTACTAAATACTATGATGGTGACCAATTCAGGAGTGACTGATGTTGTGTAAACCATTTACTGTGTATGTGTAATGACTGTCCTGGGTTGGTTCTGGTTCAGGAGTCTGATGGTGTGTGTGTGTGTATGTGTGTCCTGGGTGGTTCAGGAGTTTGGTAGCTTGAGGAAAGAAGCTGTCACAGGAAAAGCTTTGATGGGCCTATGCTCTACAAGTCTCTGGAAGTGAAAAAAATTAACACCATTCTTCTTAATCAGATAGTGTTATTTGATAGTGAGTGTGATGTAACTCAAAATGCTGGTCCAAAATCTCCCATAGATGTTCAGCTGGGTGAAGATCTGCTAACTGTGAAGGTAATGTCACGTGATATACTTCATTAAAAAAAATTTTGGCCCCTCCTGTGAAGCTGTTATTTTAGAGATGCTAGTTTTATTTTGGACGGTAATGATATACTGTAATGTGTATAAAGGTGCTATAATGCTAGAATTTTTACAATATATGTTGTTTCCATATTGAAAGTATGTGCCTTCCTTATATACAGATGTCCCTACTGGGAAAAAAGCAGCACAGACCAGACAGAACTTGTTTTTTTGCTGGTCTAGAGCTGATCGGATGCTTAAAATCAAACCCTTGTTTAGGCCTATTTATGGTTTAGGCTATAAGGCCATTGTGTAAGGAGTTCTATAAGGAATGGTCTTGGATCTGCTGTCCTATATGTGAAATCAAAGCAAGCAGATACCCATACTGGTCTTAATAGTGGTCTTAGCTGGTTTGTACTTGTTTATGCTGGTCTGGTGCTGGTTTAGCTAATCATCCCAGCATCCTTGCTAACCAGTATACCATCTTTAAAACATAAATAAAAAGCATAGACCAGCACAGCTGATCACCAGCTAAACCAGTATGACCAGTATGTTGGGTGTCCAGCTAAAGCAGCATCAGAGCTGCATAGAATGCATACTGGTCAGTGCTGGTTTCTTCAGTAGCGTGATTAGCTTATCAACTGCCACTGCCCACAGCAGTTGCACCAGCATACTAGCTTCAGAAACACAACTTACTGCTGGCCTTTCTAGTAACAGTTCTGGGGACCTACAGCCCTGAAGAGTTCCATCTATTCTCCACTTCAGTACAACTGATTCAGCATCTACAGGCTAGTCACCAGCAAAACCAGCATATGTTGTGTTTTGGATGCTGGTATGCTGGTCAACCAGTATGACCCTGGCCACCATGGCACCAGACCAGAATAACCCAGTTTAGAGCCAGCATGGAATTCATGGGTTAGGGAAGAGTAACCCAGGACCCTTGATGGAAAAAATAATAAAATAATAAAACAACAAAGACCAGAATGGATTAGACTGGCAGTTTATGATGGTCTGGTGCTGGTTTAGCTGGTCACCCCAGTGTGGTCATCCTGGTGATTATGCTTGTCAGCTTCTATTACTGCTGACCATCATCCAAACCACAACATATGATGGTATATACTGTTTTGTTCTAGCAGGGTACTGGATTTGAAACCCACAAGAACATATAAACGAACTCACAGAGGCAGCTAACGTGGTGAAACTGTAAACACGGCAGAGAGGTTGGATTCACTCGCACTCCTGAATCGGTTCCCTGAATGGAACCGATTCGTGAATCGGACACCGTTACTTGGGAGTCTGTATGTAACTCTGAGCGGGACACGGAGCAGCAGAAGCACTTTGTCCGAGAAAGAGAAACCTGCTGCTGGGCTTCAGTGGACAGTGCCGCTATGCCCACCCCACGGAAAAGGAGACCCACCACGGAGGCGCTAACTGAGGAGATTTTCGGCTCGAGTGATGAAGACGCGGGCTCTGGATTCGAAAGCGGTCTTTCCGACGATGAGGAGATGTTTTTTAATGGAATGGACCCCATACAGGACGACCCCAGACTGGCGTGAGTGTTGATGTTTGGTTGGTTTGTTTTGAGCTACTAGGCTTAAACATGTGTGTATGTATTTTACACTCCTGTGGGGGGCTTGGGGGGCATGTGCGCGAGAAAGTGGGTCTCTGTATTGCTTAGCCTGCTTGGTTCCTCCTAAAGCTGATGGTTCTTAAAAGCCTGTTTAGGCTCCATTTAGAACCATGAGCACTACATAGAACCATGTGCATGCTAAACTGGTTCTTTGCATTGTTCTGTTATGTACAGCATCTAAAGGTTCTACTGTCAAGAACTCTTTTTAGTGCACAGAACCATGTACACCAGAACTGTTTCACCATGAAAGAACCATATACGCCTGGTTCTATATAGAAAGGAACCAATTGTGTATTTTCTGTTTTTACAATGGACGTTTACTTTTTACTGCTCCAGGGTTGGTTTAAATTTGGGTCTACAGAACATAAGTAGCTTAAGGACCAATCAGCATTGAGCTTCCGGAGGAGGTGGTAATGTGGGTTTCAAAGGCGTGCACTAGGCGGGTTTATTCGCAGGATTAGTTCTGAGGCATTGCGGTCATAGTGGTCAAACATGGGTGGGATGGGCTGGAACAGGTAAAAGACTACTTTAAAGGAGCAGTGTGTAAAATGTAGGGGGGGTAAATTAGCAGAAATAGAATATCATATACAAATCTGTGTGTTCATTAGTGTAAACTAACCTGTGACTACCATTTTTACTACTACAGAACAGGTTTATATTCAGAACTACAGGTCCTAGGTGACTTAAAGATCAATCAGTGTCAAACTTCCGGAGGAGGCGGTAAAGTGGGTTTCTAAGGTATGCACAAGGCAGGCTTACTGGCAGGTTTAGTTCGGAGGTGCCCCATTCATAGAGGACGGGCTTGAATAGGTAAAAAACTTTTTAAAGGAGCAGTGTGTAAAATTTAGGGGTGGTTTAATAACAGAAATAGAATATAATGTGCAAATCTATGTGTTCATTAGTGTATTATAATCTGTAATTACAAAGTTTTCACTAGTTTAGGATGAAAACAAGTTACTCTGATCCTAACCTTGAATATTAACCAGTTATTATATATTGTTTGTTTTGTAATTTATTCAATGAAGAATTTACTTTTACAACAAGTGCAGTACATTCATATCATTCATTTGTTTTTCTCTGTTTTTACAGGCAACCTGAAGATTCTGAAACCCCAACAGCGGTGCAGTCTCCAGAAGCAGCTTCCAGTGAGTCTTCCAGTGAGTCTGAGACTGAAGAGTAAGTGTAACTAAGTACTCTATACTTCTATACTTTAAAAAAAGAAGAAAAAAAAATATATATTTTTTTTATTGCCGTTTCCTCATCAGGGAAACGGGCTCATCCCAAGGGGACTCAGAGAGGTGGAAGAATATAGATGAGGATGATGCTGAGCCTTTCCACCATAAGTTCTGTCCGGCTCGGAACCCAGGGTCTCTTCTCGACTGTACTCGAGAGTACAGTCCGCTCGATCTTTTCCAGCTGTTCTTTTCCATGGAGGTCATCGCCAGCCTGTGCAGCAACACCAACAAGAACGCCAGGGTGAAGAAAGAGAAGGGCAAGAAGTTCAAGTGGGAGCCCGTGGAGATTGTTGAGTTTCTGAAATTCTGTGGGATTCTCGTGTTCATGGGCGTGGTCCGTTGCCCCACCATTCAAGACTACTGGCGGGTGGACAGCGTGTGGCAAACTCCCTTTGTGAGGAGAATCATGGGCAGGGACAGGTTTCAGACCATCAGCTGGAGCTTGCACATCAGCGACCCCGACACAGACGGGGCAAATAACGCCAGAAAGGGAACAAGGGACTATGACAGGCTGGCAAAGATCAGGCCACTGATGGAGAGCATGAAGATTGCCTGCAAAGCGTTTTATCATCCCAGGAAACACTTGTCGATTGATGAAAGGATGGTACCAACCAAGGCCAAGAACGGCTTGAAGATGTACATGAAGAACAAACCCCATAAATGGGGTTACAAACTGTTTGTCCTGTGTGACTCAGCAAATGGATATACTAGTGATTTTCTAGTCTGCACCGGTAGCAGCGCATTCAGAACTTCCCATGGCTTGAGTTATGATTCTGTGGTTTCTCTTTTGAATCCAAGCTTCCTTGGAACGGGTTACCGTTTATACTGTGATAACTTCTACACCAGTCCCACTCTGTTCAGAGACCTTTACAAGATGAAGATGGGGGCTTGCGGCACAGTGCGAGAGAACCGGTCGGGATATCCGAGAACCCAGGAAAACTGCCTCACCAAGAGGTCCGAGCGAGGCAGCATGAGATGGATCAGACAGGGACCTCTTTTGTTCGTGAAGTGGGTGGACACTAAAGAGGTCTCCATCTGCTCCACCATCCACAAGGCCTACGCCGGAGACGTGGTATCAAGAAGGCAGAGGCAAGCCGACGGAACCTGGGAAGCCCGCGAGTTTCACATGCCGGCGCCAATCAAAGCCTACAACAGGTACATGGGAGGAGTCGACTTGTCCGACCAAAGGCTTCAGAACTATACCACCCGCAGAAAGACCTACAGGTGGTACAAAACCTTTTTCTTCCACTTTCTGGACATGGCTGTAGTGAACGCCTACCTGCTCTACAGAGAGCAGTGCGAGAGCAAATCGAGAAAACCCATGTCCCACCTCGATTTCCGGAAGAAGCTCTGCGAGGAGCTCTGCGACGTTAGACTGAACCTTAGCCCGGCTAAAACTGTCCAAATGGACCACCAGCTTGAGCGCATCCAGGGGGGTCGGAGAGTGTGCCGACAATGCAAGCTGGAAGGTAGAAGAAGCGACACATCATGGCAGTGTGTGCGATGTGATGTGCCACTGTGTGGATCTGCCGCAAAGAACTGCTTCAGGAAGTGGCATATCCCCAGCCCTGTAAAGACGGCTTACACGTCCAGGGACCTGTGACATGACCATCATTATGGAGTGAAATTTTTGGATCACTTGCTTTTTGGTACCACTGATGAAAAGAACAACAAATACAAATGTTTGTGCTGGAGAAGTTTTAGAGAACTTCAAATTAGTAATGAGATACCAGTCAGCTGGAAAGGTGGAGAACTAATTACACGTAAGACTGCCACTATGGATGATATCAGTAATTGAGAAAACTACTGAAAGTAGGCCACAAAATAAAATTAAAAATAGTAACTTAATAGTTACTTAATAGTAGCAAGTAGGGCTGCACCGATATGCGAATGCCAAAATCCATTATTTGACATATTTGTATCATATTGGATGATAATATCCAATGTTTTAAATGTTTGCATGCTTATATCTCAACCTGCCAATTGTAAAGGCCACCAGACACTTGACGCACCAAGGAGCGCAGCATCCAAACATAAGAAACCGGTATCTTTAAAGAAGGTGTGGATATATCCCAGCAGGTCCATTCCACATTGACGCTTGCCAGCACCCAGCAACTCTGGGCACTGTTTAAGCCTTATGTAGACTATGTAGCATTTTGCTATTACTACATGAAATGAAAGCCATGTTGAGACCACTGAAAGCAACTAAAGAAACTTTATTTCTTTATATGGGTAGAGTGTAAACACAAACTCGAACCTTGGCCCTCCCTACAGGCACCATATGCTGACGTTCTGCTGTGTGATGCTACGTGTGTGCGGTGGCCTTAATGTTGTCTATCCACTGCATGGAATCTCACTGGACTCGCATCAGATTTCTAAAAGGCTAATGGATGTCGCGTTATCGTGGTATTGTGGTATTGTTATTATAATTTCGGCTTGAAAATGTAGGCCGAGTCCAAGCATGCTGATGATTTGTAAAACAAGAAGTTATTGGCAGATAGCGTTGTGGTTTTCGAAATCAGCCTGCGGGAATCTTCAAAATGACTTGTGGTCTTTGATTTCGGTCCAGTAGCAAAGTGTGAGAGGAGTCCCTCATGACTGTTAGCTCTCCTGTGGACCTGTGTGTAATAAACAAAACAGCAAGGGTTGCAATGCTGCTTAGATGCATATACTTACACATAATTACTTCTTCTGAGTATTTTAGGCACTTAAGCCATTCACATCAAATCCTTATTCTTTTTTCTTTCTATTGGTTCCTGTCTCAGCACAGGACCACCTTGCTGCCTTTTGACTTTGGAGCTGTAGCTTATTATTTTAGACTAAAGAGAAGAGTAATGCATAATGGAAATAGCTATGCTGAGAAGTCCTGGGTGTACTAAGAAGTTCCTCTATACATGAGGAGTTCTTGGACCTGATACACTGTATAGACAAAAGTATTGAGGCACCCTCTTAAATCATTGAACTCAGCTGCTCATTCAATCCCATTATCACAGGTGTATGAAATCAAGCATCTAGGTCGTTCTGAAGAGCTTATTGAATTCCAGCGTGGTGTTGTAATAGGATGGCAAGTCAGTTCATGAAATTTCTTCCCTCCTACATGTTCCTCAGTCAGCTATGAGCGGTATTATTGAGAAGTGGAAGTGTTTAGGAACCACAGCAACTCAGTCATGAAGTGTCGGGCCATGTAAAGTTAAAGAGCGGGGTCGCCGAGTGCTTAGTTGCATGGGGTGTAACCTCACCTTGCATTACAGGAGCTTCATGGCATGATTTCCATGGCTGAGCAGCAGCATGCAAGCTTTACATCACCAAACACAATGCCAAGCGTCAGATGTTTACAGTCCTGACTGTAAAGTTCGAAGGAGGAGGGATAATGGATGCAATGAGCACCTCCATAAAGGCTGTTTGGGTGAGTTTGGTGTAGAAGAACTTGACTGGTCCTGACCTCAACCCCATCAGCACCTTGTATGTAGGCTCTTTCGTCCAATGTCCAGTGTCTGGCCTCGCAAATGCTCTTCTGGATGAATGTATACAAATTCCCACAGACGCTCCAAAATCTTGTAGAAAGCTTCTCAGAAGAGTGGAAGCTGTTATAGCTTATATAAGGCGGAACTCCATATTAATGTCTATGGAAATAGAATGGGAGCTGGATGTACTTGTCCCAATACTTTTGTCCATATAGTGTTTTTTTTTCTTTACTTCTACTCAACTTTCTTACTACTAGACTACTTTAGACTACTTTTTTTCTTTAGTAGTCTAAAGTACATGAGCAAGTATTTCAGTGATGTAACAATGCTTTTACTTAAGTATGGATTGACTACTGTACCTGCCTGTAGTGGTAAGATGTACTACTGAAAGTGCTGTACCTGTGATGGTCTGGGCTGCTTCTGTTTGTTTTATGATGAGCTTATTGTTTGAGACACTGAAATCACCTTAGCTGTGAGTTTAATACAGCAGGTATATTGTGTTTACAAGGACTGCCAACCTTCTGTGGTATTTCTATGGTTGTGGTTTCTTGGTTTCTTGGTGTTTTTTGACCATGTGAGGTCCTCACTGACATCTGAGAGGTTCACGCAAGATCCCTTGCTCTAAATCCAAAGACCTGTCATCTGATATTTGATGCTGCTTTTTTGTCTTACTTTGTATCTTTTATACAATCTGTCTTTATGTATTTGCTCTCTTCCCAGCATCTAACCTTTGGTATTGATGTTTGGCCTTGCCCCACATCACCAGATATGTAAACATTTATAAAATGTTTTTAGACTTTTTTTAAGCAAACTTACTTGTATGTAGCTTTTCATGGTTTAATTTGTAAATAAACTCACATAAACCTCATAACTTGTTGAGTGCGGAGCTTTGTCACCTATTCTCCAGCTGTCAAGAGTCTAACACATAAGATGATCCAAATAATGCTCAACCTACATTTACAGTCAATTCTTACTGAATATAAAGTATAACTTTACTGAAAGTAGAACATGTAACCTAACTTACTTACTGATAGTGAAAAGTATAGCATTGCCTACTTACTTGCTAAAAGTATAAAGTAAAACCTTACTTACCTACCTACTGAAAGTATCAAGCTTAACCTTACTACGGTATAAAGTATAAAGTATAACTTGACTTACATATGTACTTATGTAAGTATAAAGTATATTCTTACTTATCTATTTACTTAAGGTATGCATTACTTGTCTACTGATTAACTAAAAGTATATTGTATAACCTTACTTAAAAAAATATAGTATAAAATATAACTACTTGTCTACTTAGTGGAACGTACACACTGAAAGTATAAAGTATAAGGTACTTTCCTTAAAGTATAAAGTGCAATGTTACTTGCATACCTATGTAAAATATAAAGTACAACTTTTCTTGCCTACTTACTTATATAAAGTATAACTGTAGTTATTTTCTTACTTAAAGTAAAATATAACCTTACCTAAAATGTAAAATATAATCTTACTTATATAATGTATAACCTAACCTATTTACTTATATAAAGTATAAAGTATAACTTACCTACTTATGAAAAGTATACAATATAACCTTATTTACATATCATACATAACTTAACGTATAATGTATAACCTTACTTACCGCTGCAAAGAGCAGAAATAATAAGGAATGTAAAACCATGTGCTACATTGTATTAGACTGAAACAGCTGACTTAAAGCCATGTATATATAAGGTATTTATATATAAATATATATAAGGTATTTATATGTTATAGGGTTTGTATCACAAATTGTCTGGTGAAGTTACTATTTCAGTTTTAGAATCTTATCATTCTAAACTTATAAACAGCTGTCAACGCTCCTAAGTGCATCTGGTCATTCTGGCATTGGCAAGAAGTAACTCTTAATCTCAAAACATCTTGAGGATAGAACATTAAGCCCATAATGTTTTTAATGGTATGTTTTTCAAGTTTTGTTCTAATTACTTCTAAAATGGAATTTCCACTGCAGTCATCTTAACATGCACTGTAGAAAAATGAAAAACGACATGTCTGAGTTAAATGAGAGAGTCTAGAATGTCCTGAAAACAAGTGATGACTGCTTTGTGTAATACAGTGTAGGAAGCCTAACAAATTAAGTGGGGGAAAAAAGATGTACTGAACCCGTTAACCCTGATTTAAGCCCTCAGTTTACTTTGGGTGTGTGGAGAAAATCGTGCTTCATAATATGTTCCTCAATTCCTGATTTCATGCTCAGACAACTGTGAATTCCTTTCTGGCAGTTTGTTGGTGGTAATGCTTTAGCACTATCAGGGCTTGTACATGCAATCTCTCTCTCTCTCTCTCTCATAGATATATATATATATATATATATATATATATATATATATATATATATATATATATATATATATATATATATATATATATACTGGACAATAAACTGAACATATCACTTCCATAAAACAAACAAATTTCAGTCAAATTTCAGTCAAATGTGTCTACAGATTGTTGACTTCACCAAACATTGTAACATTTTTTTTACTGTGTGTTGCAGCAGCTTTTTGCGAAATGCCTATTTTTTACATTAATAGAGAAAAACTTAAGGGGTCTGACTGTTAGTTGATCAAAAAAAGTTGGACTTTTCTTTATAATACTAACATTTTATCACCTCAAGTTTCTACAGGATTTCCTCTTCATAAACACCACTTTCAGAGCACCCATGTGGGTAAAAAAAATTGAATGGCCCCCAGTCATCTGAGAACGTAACCGCTGGAAGTGAGGTGCTGTGGGCTCGCAACGTCTCCTGTCAGCACAGGAAATTTGGAAAAACGTCTATTACAATTATATATAATAACCTATAAGCTGTGGCGACAAAATTCACAATGAAATCATTTTTTCAGATTTTGCAGGCAGAAAGATAATCAGTTCATCTATCTTTCAAATACCTCTGCAAGAAAATCAACCAATCTCAGTCCCCCCCCCCCAGTCATATTAGGCTTTCTTAATTGTAACAGTCATATCAGACCTCATAAGTTGTAACCCAGTCATATTAGACCCCCTAAATGGTAACCTAGTCATTTCAGACCTTCTGAATTGTAGCCCAGTCATATCAGACCACCTAAACTGTAACCCAGTTATATTTGACTTCCCAAATTGTAACACAGTCATATTAGACCTTGTAGGTTGTAACACTCAGTCATATTAGACCTCCTTATATGTAACCCACACATATTAGAGCTTGTAGATTGTAGCTCAGTTATATGTGACCTCTTAAGTTGTAACCCAGTCATATGAGACCTTCTAAGTCGTAACCCAGTCATATTAGACCTCTTAAGTTGTAGCCCAGACATGTTAGAGCTTGTAGATTGAAGCTCAGTCATATTGGACCTTTTGAGTTGTAACCCAGTCATATTAGACCTTATGAGTTGTAACCCCGTAATATCTGACCTGGTCTTTGGCTTTACTCTGCCTTTAATTAACATCAGTTGATAACCACTAAAGCTAAATCTTTATTATATGTAGTGAAACAATAAGTAGTTAGTTATAAGTTAGTGGCAAATAATGATCAGTAGAAGTAATATTTGGGGTTTTACTTGGTTAGCTAGGGTAGTTAACTTTGGGTTTACAATGACACCACTATTTGCCACATATTGCTGTTTACAGTAAGTTAATGTGAGTGAAAGGTCAAATAGTGTTAATCTTAACACAATTTGATATCCCTTAATTCCTCAACCTATATGATCGAATCATTTCAAGGCCATTTTGCACATTAGTGATTGCGTCAGTAAGAGCTTTCAGATCAAATAAACACTGAATTTGTTTATCAGTGTTATACATTTCATACATACTAATTAATACAAAAATATAACTATGTCACTATGAGCATTAAATTCTGTTCTTTAGTCTAAGGCCCCAACCAATGTAAGACCCGGCTTCTGCCATCAGAGGGAGCCAGAGGCTGTTCCATTAGTAATTAGGTGCAACTACCGGCACCTGTATCACAGCTTGCTTAAGGAGAGCTCATCAGTCACTGAGTGCTTAGTCTTGAGTTTGTGCTGTCTTGTGTGTGCAGCTCCTGACCAAGCTGGTAGGTTGGTAGTTCCTGTGAGCTTTTCTGTGCTCTCTGATTCATGTTGTCCTGGGAACCTCCTATATTTTCCTACTCGTGTCCTGAAATATAGTGAAAAAAACCCAAACAAACAAAAAAATCTTATTCTCTTTCTTTCTTTAGCTTCTGACTGTGATGGCACTGTTGGGTTTGAGTTCTAGCTCAGTGGTGATTGCTCTCTTTCCTTAGATTTATGCTCTCTCACAGTTTTCCTTGGTCTTTCAGACACCTTGGTTGTTCTAACATCACCAACTAAGACTGAAGAGACAGATCTTTGTGCCAGCTTGACCAAACATGAGCCCACATGATCAATTTTCCATCCGTTCCTCAACGATCATGATGAAAAGACATTTTCGAGCAGTTTCTCTGGGGGGAGGTATGCCACCCCAAACCCCTTCCTAAAGGCTTAGGCCTGTAAAAAGAATTGATAAAACTAGGGTTCCTCTCTTGTCGATCTTGTTTCTCGCTGCTCCTCTTCGACCTTGGAAGAATGTGGAGGTATCAAGGGAGAGTAAGGGAGCAGGCGGAGTGGAAAGACGTTAACTACTGATCACAACGTTGGCTTCAAAGCTCACCAGTACATATGTATCTGATCTCAGTTCCTACACAAAGCCAGCGATTCACATCATAATGGAACTGAAAGTCGCTCTACAGTCTGGGTAGCATAGTGTCATGTATCCAAGTCTTCTCTCTCATCTTCTCTGACAGCCAGTAAGATGGTGTCACAAAATCGGTTGCCGGGCCATCTGACAAATGTGACTTAAGGCAGGTTGTTGGGAACTGAGAGCTGAAGTCCAGCACAGTTTTCCTGCTATAGCATGCCAACTGTACCTGGTGACCAGCTAGTCCAACAGCAGACCAGCATAAACAGTCTAATATTGCTGGTTTTCAACTGGGTAGTATTTTATAACATCTTTTTAAACTAGCATATGGATGAGATGTTTTATGGTTACTCTTATACTTTGTGTGTTTTCTATTTATTGTATAGTGTCCTTGGGTGTCTTGAAAGGCACTTTTCAAATAAAATGTGATTATTATTAAATAGTAACCCAATCATATTTGTAGGTTGTAATAGGTCATATTAGACCTCCTAAATTGCAACCCAGTCATATCAGATCGCCTTAATTGCAACCCACTCATATTAGATCTCCTCAATTGTAACCCAGTCATATTAGACCCCCTAAATTGTAACAAGTCTTATCTTTCATCTCCTCTAACAGCCAGTAAGATGGTGTCACAAAATCAGTTTCCGGGCCATAGAGGAGACAAAGAATGGTCTTTCAGGCTCTGTGAACTCTGTGAAGTCATGTTTGTCATCTGACAAACATGACTTAAGGCAGGTTGTCGGGAACTGACAACTGAAGTAGTTTGGTGATTTCCCTGCTATAGCATACCAACTATACCTGGTAATTAGCTGAAGAGATGAATCAGTTGTTTTTGAGCAGAAAAATCACCAAAGTGTGCTCCCAGACTGGAGTTCCCCCCCTCGCAGTTCTGTGGTAACAGAGCTCCTTAGATAGCACCAGGAATTCCCCAGTGTGGAAATAGCAAGACCAAGTCAACAGGGACTTGTTAAAACTTGGGACTTGTAATGGGCAGTAGCACTTATAAAGCTAAAAGGCGGATCCACATACAGGCCTAGTCGCCCAACTGATTACATCAATAACTTTGTGCACACACATACAGCCTCCAAGTTCGGCTTAGTTTTTAGCTGGAATGTTTTATAATTCATTTATTCAATATGTCTATAGAAGGAAAGTGACTTTGGTTGGGGTGAAAAATCCCTACATGTGGTTTTACACGCTTGTTTACACCCTATGATTTGGTCCTAGAATGAAATGTGTTGGAATCGTCCCTCGTTTGTATTTGAAGGAGGAACAAGAGTGTTTTGAGGTTCCCAATATGTACTGAACATTCATTATTGAACTATAACTATATACATACAGCTCTGCATTCTATGCCACATTTAACTCAGTAAGACGAGAGTACTGTGAAACTTGACAGTGAGCGCGAGGTGTAATTTTGTACGTGGAGCTCATATTGCTAGTAAATGTGTACCTACTCGATTTCACACATCACAGTTCAAAGGGAAGCGGTTGGGGGCTTGTGGGTAATGTGTGGAATAAATGAAAAGAAGGTGTGAAAAATCAAAAGAAGCTGTGAGGTATGTGTGTTTCACCCAACAATCAAGCTTTTCCGTCTTTTGTTTAGAGGCTATAGACTTTTATATAGAGGGCATGATTCTGAATGTAATATGGTGTTGAAGCAGCTCTTCTATTACTGTAAGACTTCTACGCCTGACTAAACAGCTTTTAGGGCTTCAGTGCTTTTGCATGCAGGTATAATTGCGTGCAGTTCTAATTGGGTGCAACGTCTGTGCAAGTCATAACAGTCGCTGTGGGTTGCTGCTACTGAGACAGGATATTCATCTGTACAGTGGTTTGCTTTATTGTGTAGAAGTACAGTTACGCAAAAACGTGTTTGTGTTTACGGGGTTTCAGAACTCCTCTGCTCTACTTCTCACATGCACTACAGTGCAAATGTGTCATTGAGGTCAGTGTACTTTCGCAAAACGTTTCTAACCATGAATCTTATTTTTTGTAAGATATATATATTTGTGTATATATATATATATATATATATATATATATATATATATATATATATATATATATATATATATATATATATATATATACACACGAGGCCTGTAGCCTTGTTCAGACTTTCAGCCCCAAATCTGATTTTTGGAATATCCAGATTGTATCCAAATTAAGTTTTGATAGTCTAGACAGCAAAAACTATAAAATAAAATAAAATAAAAACCATGAAATCCATTATTTGAAAGTTGGACCCAAATCACACTTGAAGATGGTTTGAAATGCCATAAACAACAATGATCTCAAATCTGGAGTGATGGATTCGACATGTTGTTACTGACACCAACATCACCACCACCACAGGAACCTTTAGCACCCCTAACAGACTTAACAGTCAACAACAGTGGAGCAACAGCAACAGGAATTTTGGACTATCCATGCAAAAATGGGCCTTTCCTGACTTAATCAAACCGCCAGTGCACATGGTTGTTTATGTTTAAACTAGTCTAAAATTGGCTTCCCATTCGCCAGCGTCATGACCAAATGTTCCGTTCCACCTTGAATGCTACAGCATGTAGGGAATTTTACTGAGGCGCCAGTTCAGAAGACATGCAGATAAGGGGCTATTTAGTAGTAACTTGAGCCAGATGTTATTAACCTGCAGCAGGTGCTCGATGGGTCACAATAGCCCCTCCTTAACACTGTTCTTATCACTGGGGGCAGTTGGTTTACAAGCTGCCACAGCTAAAAGCAGATGTCTGGTCAAACCAGGTCACTCAAAAGACACCAGTGAGTGTGTGTATATATATATATATATATATATAGTGTCTATAGAGTCTGTAGGTGGGGATTTGATTTTCTCAGTACAGCAACAAACCCGTAGCACAGAGGAGTTGCTGTACAGAGGTAACGTACGTTTTTTTATGCTGCAGCTCTGCTTAAGGGTCATTACGCTTGAGCAGTAGTTTGTTCCAGCCTATATTTTTAGCCACAAGAGAAACAAGAAGACTTTCTTAACACTGGGCCTGCTTGCCCACCAAGCCATTATAAGCCACTATAACCATTTATTAGTTACATATCATTTTATTGATATAAATAAAAGAAAAGAAAAAGGTTGGTCAGCAGGCAGGCTGTTAGATGACAATGGTTCTACAGTAAACATGCCGTTGACGTTCACTTTGCACTCATTCACATGATGAAAGTGCAACAGGATGTGTGGTGATGAGTACTGAAAGCAGTGCTGTCTCACAGTCAGTGATACAGGAAATGGTAGTCACCCCGAACCCAATATATTGAGAGAAAAGCGTTTTTCTTTGTAGAAACAAGTTCAGCCTCTCAGTTCCTTTAACTACTTTTAGGGTAAAAACTGAAAGAAGTTGCTTCATTTAGGTTAAAGCCTGAAATAAGTCTGAAGTATCAGGTTGGAGGGTTTTTAGACTACGTCGTCCATCAAATGCATAGGCGCCAGGTCTCAGAACTCAACATTATACTGATGAAGCTATGATAACAGTAGATCACTCACTTACGTCCTCAGAAGACTCAACCTTCACTGAGTCCTCTTTGAATACTCTTTCAATCTTAGGGCAGTCGTGGGTGGGAGGTTGGAGAGCCATCCTTGTGGTCAGAAGGTTGCTGGTGTCCTGAACCGACAGGACACTGAACTAAAGTGACCTTGAGCAAGACACTTATCTAGTACAAACAGGTTTAAGTCCAAACTACTCTTATACTCAAACACTGCCATAAACACAGGGCCAGTACTGATACCTAGAAAGAAGACAACAAAATATAAGATTAGACACAGAGCAATACCTAGCAAGACTGGAACACCTACAGAGAAGAGAATAAATACAAGACTACATACAGTACAAGTGCAATACTTAGTCAGTGCTCCTAGAAGATAAAGTGCAATTATGGTTTATACCAATACTTCAGTAGATCACCTCTGTGTAAACAATCAGATAAGTTTAGCGCTTGGGCTAAATGAATCGTGTATCTTCTCAAGATAGAAGAACCTGGTAAACCTAACAGTCTAAAGACCTGAAAACCACACCAGCCTTGTGAGCTAGTTTGCAGACGAGAGGTTTCGCTTCAGATGCGTCTTGATGCCCTTGTTGCAAAGGTTTGTTAAGTTCCATCAGCAGCACATTGCAAGCAACGCTGGGCTTCCTTGCTAACACAATGGCATTCATAAGGGAACTACTTATTATGTTAACATGTATTGGAAATACGTGCATATTGCCTGGATACTACAGTGATATTCAAAAGTTTGGGCACTCATGAATGTGAAAATAAATGATGTACTCCACAGTGAACACGTGTCTGCACATATTAAAAATACTTAATTACTGCTGAAATGGGCAAATGCTTAGGTTTTTATGACTCTGTTTGCTTTATTTTGTCCAGTAAAGTAGAAATTGTGCACCAAAACATTTTCAGATACTTCCCGTTAAATGAGTTAAATGCAACTATCATTTACACAGTACTGTTGAAAGTACTTTGAATATAAAGAACTATAAATGGATAGTTAACAATAGATGTCGGACTGCTTTAGTGCAAACACACTGACCAACAGAATGTCCTCCTCCTTCAGATCTATGTTGTATCTATGTTTAGACAGTTGTCTGTCTAAAGCTGCGTTAGTGTGAAAACAATGACCAACAGTATTTACTCAGAAGTTTTAACATGTGCACAACAACGAAACATGGTGGTCAAGATAATCCAAATGATTGCATACAGACCACAGAGACTGTGCAAAGTGCTACACGCTCTATGCTTCCGGATGTGTTTTCTACTTTAGTGCTGTCCGTGCTTTAACATTTTAACTCAATACTAGACTGTAATGAGCTGCTAAATTAGATCAGGTGTGTTGGGAGACTGGGCCTGGAGGGTCTGGGTCTGTAGCTGCAGACACAAGCTGGGTTCTCCCCCATCTCCCTCAGTCAGTGTTTACTCATACTACCACCATATGTAGGTCCAACCTCAACAAGTTCAGATTTTAACTAGACCTCCAAATTCTGTTATCTTATTATTATTATTATTATTATTATTATTATTATTATTATTATTATTATTATTATTAAATAATTCAGTACATTATTTACTTTGCATGAAGGTCTCACTGTATGACTTTGTTTGGCTTACCAAAACAAAGTATTGAGTATGTGTTTATCCCTTTGGTTTCAGTGTAGAATGTGTAAGTTGTTTATACAATATATCTTAGGCATACAAATGTGGAAGTGAGACATTTGAGACATCAGCTCTGTGGTTAGTTATTCCAAAACTAAATGTCATATGCAATACATGATAAACCTAAAAGCAGAAGTGCTCTTGTCCTTCAGTTCAATCAGACATATCTTCGTATATAACCAATAGTGTTCTTCAGATTCATCCTTTATGATGATGAGGAAGAGGCTGTCCTGCTAGCTTACCCTAAAATATCCTTAAAGGGTCTTAAACCTTAATGTTTTTATATATAGACATCTAAACACTCCTAATTTAAGTTGGGAATACTGAAGGTGAAAACCTGCTACCCATAACCATGTGGTTATTAATGTAAACCTCTTACACTTGCAAGAACAAGTACATGAATTACCTGGATGTTTGCATTGATTATCAATAAAATGTAGTCTGATTGTTATCTAACGGAAGTAAAAACAACTTAAATAGTTGCATGTCCTTTATTGAGAACTTTGTGTAACATCCATAGTGCAGGCTAGAAGTAAATCTCTGTGGTAACGGCTTCTCAGAGAGCTAATGGGTGAAAGGTGTTTCAGTTTATGAGGTGCAGTTGGAAGTTAAGGTTTTACAGGTGCCTCTGCCATTATATAAAGGTAGCCCACAATTCCTGGTAACTGATACGATCAGTTCTTCTCAAGAAAGGTCAGTATGAACCATGCAAACAACTCTCAGAAGATGTTATAGAGACGCATGAAGCCAGTAAAGGCTATTAAAGCATTGCTAAAGACCTAAACATACATCAATCCACAGTTAGGTGTCAGGGCAAGAACACAATAGGCCTTTAAACGAGGTGAGCAAGAACCCAGGGTTAACAGCAAGAGACCTACAGACTCCACAATGTGCAAAAACCACAATAAGAAAAAAAAACACCACGAAGGAAACCACTGCTGTCCAAAAAAAACATAGTAGCCCATCTGAAGTTTAGCCCAGACCCTTTGAATGCTCCACAGTGCTTCTGGGAAAATGTGCTATGGACGGAAATAAGAACAAAGTGGAGGCGTTTAGCATAAAAGTACAGAGCTATGTTTGGGAAAAAAAGGAAACTCAAAGTTTCTGGTGCTGCTTTGCTGCGGCAGGGCCTAAATGCCTCGCGATTACTGAGTGAACAATGATTTCAAAGGTGTATCAAAGTATTTTATAGAAGAACGTCCAGGCAGCAGTACATGACCATGTTGAAGAGACATTGAGTGGTGCAACAAGACAATGACCCGGGCAAAGAGTTGTCCAGGGATAACCGCCCCCAACCCATGCCTCTCGTGATCAAGGGCCCTCTAATAGTATGCCCTGCTCTTCTCTAGGGCCCCCTGGTAAGGGCCCTTATAACCAGGGCCCTCTAAAATTATGCCTCCCTCTTTCCTATGCACCCAAATAGCCAGAAGTCAAAATCAGAGCAGTGCCACAGCGCCTCGTCCATTTTCATAAGCGGCCCAAAAGCATGGCTAGGGCCCCCAAGAGGCCCTAAACGTCAGAGGATCCTTGGGCCCTCAGAAATAAAAATATATTGTATCATAAATGTTGATAGGCCAGATTGTGTCTATAATTGTGACTTAGACAACAATCAGACATCATTTTATTAGTAATCAAAGCAGAAATTCAGATATTTCCAAAAGATATTTTCTTTTATCTTGCAATTGAACATTTGAGGTTATCCATCCATCCATTATCTTCCGCTTTATCCTGCTAGATGGGGTCAGCAGCCATCCCCTGTGTTACTGGGTGAAGGTGGGGTACACCATCACATGGCCAACACAGACTCACGCACACACTCACACCAACTGGCAGTTTAGAGTGAGTGATCAACCTAACATGCACATGTATGGACTGTGGGAGGAAACCGGAGTACCCGGAGGAACATACACACCCCACACAGAACCACCCGGACCAGGAATACAACCTGGATCGTCTTGCTGTGAGGCCACAGTGCTACCCACTACACCACTGTGTCGCCTGTTTGAGGTTAGTTTGTGTTTGTTTAAAAAATATCTTCAAGGTCTAGATGAAGCCAAGGTAGAGCATCTTGTATTAAAAGACAGTCCCTTTAGTTTCTTGGCAATTTGTTTACACATGAAGATATTTTGAATAATAACAAATGCTTAATGAATTAATGTGAATGTGTTGGTCTTTAGAACTGCCAACAGCAGACCTTCAAATTTTATAGTATGTGTTTGAAATGCAAAATATGTTGTGTTTGTTTTGTATTGACAAATGAGTGCTGTAGAACGTGCCATGGAAATATGCCCATGAGGAACAGTTAATGTAGGGGGTTTCCTGGTGGCTGGTACTTACAGTAGGCAGCTGAGGCTATTGTGCACTGCATCATTCCTTGTGGTTTGTGCCAGCCAGACACTCTAGATCCTCAAAGCATGTGATATCCGAGCAAATACGTATTGATTCGTGGATAATGGAAAAGGGTGTATATTATAGCCTCAGGAATCAACGGATGCAGGAATGGAGTAGATGGAGCATGTTCTAGTCTACTCATTTATGTTGCTCAGTTAATTTACAAAGGTGTCAAAATATTTACATTCATTACTGAGGTAGAAGTATAGATACTGGGGTTTAAAATACTTCTGTAGAAGTTTAAGTATGAACTCAAGCTTATTACTGCAGTAGAAGTGTAAAAGTACTGCTTTCAAAACTAATTAAAGTATAAAAGTAATGTAAGGGGAAAAATATGCCATTAAGGACAAAAGCTTAGGTTGCACCACCGGGGTCTATAGTGCACTAGCCAACCTCCCCAGAAAAACATACTTCTTAAAGCCATAACAACTATAATGTTATATTAAAATGTTAATGTTGATAAATTTGGGATGCGTCTCAGCTTCCTGTTTCAGCCGCATATACGCCAATTGAAAATGAATGTAGTTTAGTACAATGTAAATATAATAAAGAACTATATATGTGCACTACTGAGCATTAACATGTGTTAATATGATGACTAGTTGTCTATAAGTATTGTAATGAAGTCAAACTTCAAAGGCATGTTATCAATAACCTTTACTTGAATGTAAATGTAAATGAATAAAAACAAGCTGAAATGAAATAAGAGTAAAGAGGCTATTTTTTAAATGTAAGGAGTAGAAAGTACAGATAATGGAGTGTAAATGTAAGGAGTGAAAGTAAAAAGTCATCAGAAAAATAATTACTCCTGTATAAATAACCAAAATTTCTACTTAAGTAAGGTTCTGTTCATTTATAGAGCGTTTTCAGCATCTATCCTCATCATCACAGAGTGGCACCACTGTTGTCTTGTACACTTACCATGCAGACCAAGTAATTGCTACACATGATGGATGAGTTTATGGTTGGTGCACTTCACTCATGCTTGCAAAAACCGACAGCCCCCATCTCACATGAAAGGAAGTGGTCGGCCCTAAAAAAAAACTACTGAAAGTTCCTCTTTCCACTCTTCTTATACTGCATTATAACCATCATCTTTCTCCTCCAAGATGGTTCCCATCACACTGGCCTGCGGTTGAGAAGTAGAACAGGCACACGGTTTACCTGCAGGCACCTGTCTAACCTGTAAATGAACAAGCGTTGCCAAAAATGATTCAAGTCAAAGCATTCAGCCTAGTTCACAGGACTTCAAACAACTCTGCAGTAATGTGTATAAGTGATATGTGTTCTAGGCAGCAGTAAGTAGTAATAGTCCAATTCTAATACATAATATTGTGTGTATATATATATATATATATATATATATATATATATATATATATATATATAAGCGCTGTCCACTGAAAGACAAGTATCTTCAAAATTGCAACTTTCCAGGGGAGACCAAAAACATACTTGACCTTCAATGTAAGTCAATGGAACCAGAATTATGTCCAAGTTATTTTGAAGCACTTCTATTGGTCCATTCATCATGAAACTTTCACAATATAAGTCCATCGGCGTGTTTAAATGATGTACAAAACTTACATACATATAAACAATCATTTAAATCCGGGCACCCATTCATAACACTCCAGTCAGATGAGCTCCTGCACATTTCAAATAATCCCCATTGTAATTATGTGCCCAATGGAAAATTTGGGCTTTTATGGTTACATAGCAGTTGCCTGCCCTGGACAAACACATGAGAGCAGTGGGTTTTATTATTCTCGTGCCAAAGGTTGAATTTGCATGTGCAATTTAAATAATAAATCATTATTACTTGCGCCACGCTCTGTAAACCCCAAAGACTAAACCCTTTATGTTTAACACAATTAAAAAAATGGATGCAGGTTAAAGAGGCATTGCTGTGTTCGGAGTCAGAGTGATACTCAGTGTGGTTGATTCTATGTAGGTCAGAATGTATGAGGGCCTGAAACAGTGAAAGCGGCTTGCTTTTCTAAACGGAACACACACATGTCAAACTGGGCTTTGTGGTTCTAGTTCCTGTATACTTGTGAGTGTATGGAGTTAAAGCCGTAGGTACATACCAGCCTGCTGTTCAGACCACAGTGAATGCACTCAGTATAAGACCACGCACTGAAAACGAGAGGAAGAAGTCGCAGGTCACAGGCTCAAGTGTTCACAATCTTTGTCTTATCGACGATCAAGCTGTGCTGCGAGTAAGTGGTTTGCAGTTCATGCACTGGTGACCCACTTCATGTTGTTCAGGCTCGATAACACCTAATTCAACTGATCAGATAACTGCCTGTGAGGTGCTGATGTTAGATTACACATCTGGAAAGTGTCAAAGAAAAGAGAACGATGTGTAAGCATCCTGCGTTATAGCTTATAACAGTATGTAACGTCTTGTAGGTCAGGTGTATGTTCAGTTACTGCTCTTAACTCTTATGGGAAGTTTTTTCTTTCACACTGCTAAGACATTGCTATGGGTGTTTGATTGTTTACAGCCACTAAAGCATTGATGAGCTATTCCAACTCCTCCCCAAGATTTCCGGTGGTGTTCCTAGAGCACCTAGAGCACCACCGAGCTCTGTCTTGTTACCCGTGTGTGTAGTTACAGCCCATTACAGTATTGGGTTATTCTATTAACCTGGTGCTTCTTCACTGCACCGAATGCCTCGACTCAACCCCCTTTTGGTACGGGCTATTGCATTTTCCACCAGGTGGTCATCACCTTAACGCTGCTTGAGACTATTTTGAGACTATTTTAAAGAGACTTTGGAAATGTAACATTTAGAGTTCAGGCAACAAGAACATTTTGGTTGCTCAAGCTGTCATTCCCATCATCTACTGTAGATAGTTGACCCTGCTGTTGCCATCCACATTAACTTGGAATGTGTGGACAGTTTGAAAGCCTTCCTGATTTTGTGTGTGTGTGTGGTATTTTTTTTCTTTAGACGATATACATAAATATGCATGAAACTCCACCTTCTGTTTGGTGGGCTGGGAGGTCCTTGAAGTCTGTGAAATGTGCATAATTAGCACAAAACAGACCACTTGATCTCATGCAGGAACGCATACATGTTCACATGAACGGAATACAAGACTCATCGTACTTTTTTTGGGCTGGCAGGCTAATGATGACTCACTTCACTCGTTTCCTAATTCTTATCTTTATTTATGGTAAGTGTAGCATTGCGCATACAAAGTCCTATGTAAAAAATATTAGGCATCTGAGAATAGAAGACATGAAAAGCTATTTATATGGGCAGTGAGCTTGTATTTGTTTCTAAAATACAATATTAGTATAAATACCAATAAGCAAGTAAACAGTATATTGTGGTTTGATATGTGTGATTGTGTCAGCTTAACCATTTCCGCAGCTCCGATTGAGGAAGTCCAGTGTTCGCCTGTTTTAGATAATTAACTAGTCAGCAGTGTTAAATGGTGAAGGTGCTAGCTGGGAGAGCAGGGTTCTAGTCCAGTACAGGGAGCTGCTTTACTGGGTTTAATACTACATTCACTACTTCTGCCCTCATTGCAGTATTATAACTCAGGGTACATTAGTATTCCATCATGTGTATCATTAGTGGGTCATTAGTATTCCATCATGTGTATATCCATGCTATTTTATGACAACAAGGGAGTGATGGTCTTTTGTTTACCTTGTGTTAGAACAGAGACGCTATAAATGAGGAGGTGGTCACTGGATAAAATATTGAAGGGGAACATGGCGTCTGCTTTGCCCCTTAAGAAAAGAACCTCTCATCTTGCTGGTTGCGTCTCAAGGGTGGAGATTCGCCCAAACTCAGTAGTCAGAACAAGAAAAATCATGTGTTTGTGCATTATTAAGTCAAATAGCACAAACTAATTTGGGTTTTTGTCACATTTCACATGTTTTTAATTAATAATCCTACCTTCAGTTAGAAGTATTTCAGTCTTCCCTGTTCAGAGATGGATGAGTTTGGTCTGTAACTAACTGCCGCTTTGCAAAATGGCCACAGAGTGAACAGACTTCCCAATAAAGACTTCGGCTAGAACCTCTAGTGTGACAGCTGATCCCCTGATATAGATTAAGACCACAGCGATAATGCACATACAGTATGAGTAGTATTATATGCTTAGGGTCTCAATAATTAGGAGTATTTTGCCTGAACAGCTGTAAACAAACAAACACAGCACAATTAAATCACATCCAAAGGACCTAGATTTAAAACATCCATCATCACATCTCTTTGAATGACTGTGTGTTTTTCAGATGTGAGAGCAGCTGTAAAGGATGAAGTGGAGACAGTAGAAGTTACAGAGGGAGATACTGTAACTCTAAGAACTGACCTGACTGGAATAAAGAGTGATGATATGATACGGTGGATGTTTGGAACTACAGACACTCGTATAGCACAACTATTTAACAGAGATACTCTCACTCATTATGATGAGAGATTCAGAGACAGACTGCAGCTGGACACACAGACTGGATCTCTGACCATCAGCAACATCAGAACTACTGACTCTGGACCTTATAAACTACAGATCATCAGTGACCAGGTCTCAAACAAGCGTTTCAGTGTCACTGTTTATGGTAGGAAACTGACATTTTAATTCTGTTTTAGAGAATAAAACTGTGTAACACTGCTTTTCTTCCTTTTCCCCCTGAAAACATGTACAAAAGAATTATTTATATCACATATCACGGCTTTGTTCAGTACTGCTCTGGCAAGATAACATCATTGGCTGTCCTCTTACAACATGAAATAGATTTGCAAGTAATCCAAGACTAATGCTACATGCTAATTACAGCCGTGATTGCAATATATATATATCGTTGCTGTCCATTGGAAAAACTTTATCTAATTTTTGTTGATTTTGAGTTTTCTACAACATGCCAGTGGTCGTTTACATTGTCTGAAAATTTCCTTTGAGGTAAAGTATGAAAGTAAAGTATGTTTTTGGTCTCTCCTGTAAAGTTGCAATTTTGGAGAGACTTGTTTTTCATTGAACAGCGATGATATGTGTGTGTATATGTACATTGGATCGATAAATGATTTTAACGGATTAAAAAAAAGTTTAAGACACTGGGCCTTATTTACGAACCATTACTAGGAAGAGGTTTATTCTCAAAAACCCACTTGCGCAGTGTTCAGAGATTTTTTCTTTATTTTTTCTTACTTGGGATTTGTTATTAGTTTAGAACAGAATGTACACACATACGAGCCCAAAAGTGGCTGAGGTCAAGTTCTGAGGTCAAGGACACATCATGAATCTGACATGGACAATACTGGGAAATGAGGCCCAATGACTCAACCATTTCGTGTAATAACTTTCAATGATGTGGCTTTTAGAGACTTCGGACTGAATGACATTTTGCGGAAATGTTGGAATTCCTACTTAACAGAAAAAAAGCCTCCATTAATGCCTTTTAATTGACTCTTCTCTATTAATAACATGCTTTCTTAATGATTTGTGGAGAAAATTATTTTACAAAGCCCATGTATCATGTCACAAACTACTCTTTGATAATGAAAACATATATAAAGACTAATGTATTTCACATTTCACGTTTCAACTCTGAGAAGTCAATAATAAGCTCTTTAGTAATCTAAATTCTGCTCTGTGTGTAAACTTGTGTATGTTCATAAACTATTCAATTTAATATAGCACAGAGCATATATTATTTAACATTAGTCCTATTTTAAATGCTTATGTGACCAACTTGGCCATTCACGTCACAGCTAACCCGTCAGCAGATTTTCTAAGCAACTTGCTTAATGAGGCAAAGTCTTTGAATGCATTGCTGACAGAATTGTTTTGTGTTCCAGCTACGCTACCTGTGCCTAACATTACCTACACTCTACAACATGCAACACAATCCAAACATTCATCAAGTCCAGGATGCTTTGTGGTGTGTTCTGTGAGGAACGGGTACAAGGTGACTCTCTCCTGGTTCAGAGGCAGTTACTTACTTTATTCCATCAATGATCTTGATTGCAGCACCCTCTCTCTACCTCTGGCTATTGAACACTGTGATACAAACAATTACAGCTGTGTGGCAGCCAATCCCATCACCAACCAGACAATACAGCTCAATACCTCCATGGACTGTTGTTACACAGGTATGACATGAGACACTTATATATTTATACTGCTCCGCTCTGTTGACCCAAGATCTACACTGTCTACGTTATCAGCTCCATTTACCATAGAGGTGCACTGTGTAGTTCTACAATATCACTATAGTGTAGTCTATGTGTTTCTCTGTATACATTGTTAGCCCACTTTTACCCTGTTTATCAATGAACAAAGACCCCCATACACAATTAGACCATATGTCCACCCACCTTGCCGGGCCGATAGCTCTGTTGCTGCACAGTTTGTGTTGGTTATCCTCTAATCTCAGCCACCGACATCCCAACCACAGGTAGCGTCTGATTTCTTTAGTGTGTTAAACTGGCCACACTGTCAGGATACTGCCAGCTGCAATCTGATTGGCTATCTGCACGTCTGTGGGTTGGGTTTGCACTGGACCAACGCAAACCAAAGTTTTGTTGTTCCAGCCTAGTGAACAGTGGTCTTAGCCACAGACCCTCCGCCTATCCAATAATATGTTTCCTGAGGGACTGTTTATGTTGGGACTCTCCTCCTTTATGTGATGCCAATAGCAGGCTTGTGATTGGTCAGTTTGCACGTCAGTCAAATTTCTTTTTCTTGCCATAGTAAGCAGTTGGCCAGTATTGGAAAAGGTACCAGATTCTCCGTAGAGAGTCTGGCAATGCGAGACTGGCCTTCCGCTGGTCCTTCATGTGGAGCTACTTACAGGATACTGTAGGTTGGATGTTAATGGTTGGTGGACTGTTCTCAGTCCAGCAGTGACACTGAGGTGTTTAAACACTCCAGCGGCAGCACTGGTGCGTCTGATCCACTCACACCAGCATGACACACACTAACACACCACCACCTTGTCAGGGTCACTATAGTGCTGAGAATGATCCAACACCCATATAATACCTGCTCAGTGGTGGTCCTATGAGTGTCTTGACCATTTAAAGAACAGGGTAACAAAGTATACAGAGAAACTACAAAGGGCTCCTATAAGGTCAGTGGAGCTGATGACAAAATGACAAAGAGGACATGAGGTAGAGTGCAACGAGCATTAATTTTAACTTTAATTTTAAATTAATGTTACAGACCGTGTGGGCAACAGGTCTACAAATGTCCTCAACATTGTCATCGGTCCTGCTGTGGTTATTGTGCTACTGCTGGCACTCTATCTGTTCACACAGAAACAACAGAATGAAGGCAAGTCGGACCTTTTTAAAGATCTTCTGAAAGATGAAATTGAATTTAAATGTATCTGTAACTTCCCGTTGTCACTCACCTCTCAACTGATTTACTCTAGAACTGTCAGTCAGTGAGCTGATAATGACAGACGATTACCTCTCACAGGTAAGTCGTTTCTGTTTATGGGGTATAATTGCTATTCTTGTTTAAGAAATCCACTCAGTACCCTCCACACATACCTGACACATACTTTAAAGGTGCCATAGAATGCATTTATACATCCTATAACTTGGACCTAGAATGAAACGAGCTCTTGTTATGAACTCAGAGCTCTGCTCTGATTGGCTGGTTTACTCGAAGGCGCTTTGACGATCACACAGAAGAAACCTGTTGAAATAGACAAAGATAACAGACAGGAAAATAAGGTTTTTATTACTTTTGCTTTGCTGTCAACTCATTCACTCTTTAATCAACAACTCAAACAAACTAACAATGAGTTGCCAGATTATTAAGTACTCCTACTTTTGTTTTAACAGGAGGCGCCTATAAAGAACCTTGACGCTCCTCTGACCTTTGTGACGTACTGCTCAGTTAAATATGAGTAAGAATAGAGTCATGAAGATATTATTACATTGATATGTTTTTATTTTTATGAACCTTGTATAACCATGTATATGCTGATGCTCAATACAGCTCACAAAGCATTAAGCTGTAATCTGTAGTAGGAACATGATGTACAGTCTGCAGCATTAAAGAAACCATCAAATCTCACTGTCTTAATTGAGTATTAATGTACACGGCCTGAAAAGAACTGAACCCATTTTGATGGATTCACAGTTATAATGTAGTGTACTGGCTGTACAGCTAAGGCCGTCTTAGCTTCACCATCTCTGTACCACAATAATACTATTCATGTGATGTCATGTCATGTGACTGACTGCTTTCTTATTTAAAATGAGGTTATTACTTTTTTATTGACTATATAACTGTGTTCTTCTTATGTCCCACCCATAGTGTTTGATTGACAGGAGTGTCTCTTTGAAAAGCAAATGTAATTGCAAATAAGAAATAACAATGTTATCTTTAAAGGAGCAATATGTATAATGATGCACCATGTCTAATTCATATTCCAAACATTAGGAGGCAACATATCTCCAGAAAGTTGTGTTATTCACCTCTATGGTAAGAAATGCACAGTCCCTCCTTTTCAATGTGTGCACTTTTTTGTTCAGCATCAAACTTCATCCCTTTATTCTCTAGAGCATCTCTAGTGGTGGAAAGCAGCACCAACGTTAACTCTTGCTCTGCTATTTATATCACTTATGTTGTTTGCTGGCGAACGTGATTTCTTGCCGGGAACTGGACTGCGGTATTGTTAGTGGTCAATTTTAAGTTTCCAAGAGCCTCAGTCATTGTTGCATTTACTCTTCCTTTCATTGGCTACCTGTTCTTAAATGATCAAAGTGGGAGCAGCACCTTTAACATTGTTAGACTATACTGTCAGGGCAGCAGTGCTACTTCTTCATCCAGTTGGATTGATGAAGGACTACAATGCTACAGTTACTTACTATCGCCCTCTTAGGTACAAAGTGGTATTACAGTGACTCACTATCTCCTTCTCAAGTATAAAGTGGTATTGGGAGACACGACAGGCTGGGGCTAGCTGGTTATCATGCTAACTTCAGTAGATATCTCTGCAACACAATTCATGCATACGTCTTTTACATACCACCAAAACTGTATTATTCACATTCTGTTGAAATTTTTAATGTTGGAATGTTTTAGAATTTTACATATTGTTCCTTTAAAGCCTTTACACAAAGAAATGTAAATGCAAATACACATGTTGCATGTGAAGTATGCCTTAAATAACTGTTAATACAGCAAGTTGCATTAGAATTTTTTATAAAAGTCTGTAATACAGTCACGAAACAAAAAAGTTAAGAGTAATTCGATGCAGTGGGTGTGGAGACTGCATATGTTCCAAATTGACCTGTTTAAACCTAGCACCCTTAAGGAGGCTACACGTTGTTGACGTCACCAAAGTAATAATAATAATAATAATAATAATAATAACAATAATAATAATAATAATAACAGCTAAATTTGTTCTTTTTTAAGCTTTAAACTCCCGTGACCAGAAAGAAAGTCAAAATCAAAACAAGGGAAGGACACGTAAACAAGAGCCTGGACAATAACGAGGAAGACGATACATTAAAATGGATTTGTGACCACAAATAAACAAACAAACAAACAAACAAATAAACAAATATCAGCCTGAAAGCGCCACAGTGCTCGCTGCTCTCAAGCTGTTCGTCCGTGTTTGTTATTAGTACTAGCAGACGCGCCAACTTGTTAGGTAATGCGCGCGAAAGCTGTGAACCTGAACTTTACCCGACCCTCCGTTTCCCGCCTCGCAGACAAACGGAACCTGTAACGTAGCGCGTCCTGCAGTAGATCTTAATCACCGTGTTACTAACTGAAACACTCACTCACTCACTACCCGTGGAGTCCTTCGAATAAAGAGCCTGTAACCGGATCTAACGGTCAGATCAGTGTTCACGCTGCCTAATGACCATACGGCTGCACCCCTACTCTTCCCACAGAGGAGACATGACACAGCTGACTCTGCAGTAAACAGCAGGCCTGCGCGAGTTGCGCAGTAACCTCTGGAAAACAGGGAACTGATTTAACCACAGACACATTTAAAGCTGCTAAAACATTTAGGTTTTGCAGTTGCTGCGTCTCAGACTTGCTCTCTACTTTTGGGGGCTGGTGTGTACAGGGTGAGTGAGGAGTTTGAGGCTATCAGATTACATGAGCAGCCTCTCTATGAGCCCCCTGCGTTTACTGGGCGGGGATGTGGGGCGGACTGCGTTTCTGCTGATCTCTGCTGCTCAGTGTGGTGGCTTGCTTTGCTGGACTGGGTACATGGAGAAAGAGAGAGAAACATGTGGAACCTATATAATATTTACTGGATCGTTATTAACAGGAGGAGAGAAATGTGGATCTATTCTTCTCTGTTTAATCTCCTCTTCTCTCGGATTCACTTCTTTCTCTTACTTCATCTCCTCTCTGTTAATGGTGAGTTCTTTGTGTTTCTCAGCTTTTTTATTTAAGAAACAATGAACCTGCACATACTGTCTATATATCCCAGCAGTAGAGACTCCTTTCAGGTTTAAAGTATAAAGAATTAATAAGAGAGCTTATAAATTAATAAGAGTAATTGAATCATATGGAAGATCAGTGCTGAAAAATATTGCACAACAATCTGATCTGTTTCTAGAACACAAAGGAAACTGGGGAATCCGTAATAAAAAGATTGTGATAATAGGCCAGTGCATATTAATTCAGTTACATTAAAGCTGGTAATGCAAAAAAGTTAAACATATTTTTTCTAAAATAATACCGCAGTTTCGTTTCACTGCAGGGTGTAACCATATGGCATTTTCTTTGTTCTCTGACTTTAATATAAAAGTAATTTCTTTATATCCATAGATGTTCTTTCTGATCATGTACTTTTCTCTATGACCTTTTATGAGTTCATCAAAGTGTGTGTCTGTATTTCAGTATTAATACACACAACAAAGGCACTGACTGTGAATTTTTAACTCTTACTTTTTATCATATATTATATGTTTTGTTGTCCATAAAGAAACTACTTTAAATGTTGTGAGTTTATGTAAAATCATATTATATATTATGCATATAAAATTGACCAAAAATTTAATAGGTTTCTGTATTATAGAAACACTTCTATAATTATGCATTATGCCCATTATATGAAATAAATGTCAACCATAACAAACTGTAATTCTACAGCCACCATCATACAGCACATTGCCAGCGGTAGGGCTCAGATGATGTTGATAATACAGATGTTTAAGCTTGAGAGCAGATGTGTGAGTGCTTTATATACGACACATCACATCACATCATATGGTAAAAAACTTTATGTTGAATGTCAATGAGCCTCCTGCTCACGCTACCACACCCCAACTTCTCAGTATGGAGGTTTCATCTGCTGATGTTTTATCTGCAGAAGGCCATAGATGCTGGTTGTGCCTGAGGACTGCAGATAAAGCATCTGCAGATGAAACCTCCATGTTGAGAAGGTGTTTTTTTTTTTTTTTCTCCAGGCCTTTAGAGTGTTGTGAACAGAGAGGAGAACTTTGGGCAACGTGAATACATTTTAACATAAGATTATGTATGATTTTGTTTCCATTACTAACACCAGCTTGCTTTTGTTTAAGTATTGACTCACTGTGTATATACTATGCAAATATGAACTATTAAATATTTGCACAATAAATGTTTATATAAAAAGACTGGCAGAATTAAGTGGATAGACAAATTTATGTGATGTGGCTCATGTTTCAGATGCTATGTCTTGTTTGAGCATGTAGAACAGGGCTGTGAGAAATGTTTTCTTCTTTTTCAATGGCTTATATGCGTATGCCACTTTATAAACTCGTCACATATTTAGCGCATTAGTGGTTTGTGTAGACTAAACTATGGATCATTTTTCACTGCTGTGATATTGGATGCCTCCAATGACTTCATTTAAAAATTCTAAATTCCTGAATGTTAAACTCAAAATTAAACAGCAGACAAACTCTGTGCAACCGCAGCAGATATTAGATGTTTGCATTAATTTCTACATTTTAATATATATATCGATTCCCTGTCCGAGGTTGCATGTTCTCCCCCCCGCTTGAGTGGGTTTTCTTCCGGGTACTCCGGTTTCCTCCCATAGTCCAAACACATGCATGTTAGGTTAATTGGTCACTTTAAATTGGCGGTAGGTGCGTGTGTGTGTGCAAGTGTGTGTTGTCCGAAGCCCAGGTGCGTGGCGAGGGTAGTGTCAGGAAGTGTGTCTGACATAAACACTTCGAGCATGCGTGTTGACTTGCTGTGGCAATGTGTGTGTGTTTTGAATTGATTACTGATTTTTACTTTGTTTGAAAGGGTGTTTCAAGGAAGGTTGTCCAGACATATGCTGCTTGCTTCACATCTCTCTGAATGACTGTGTTTCAGATGTGAGAGCAGCTGTAAAGGATGAAGTGGAGAGAGTAGAAGTTACAGAGGGAGATACTGTAACTCTGAGAACTGACCTGACTGGAGTAAAGAGTGATGATATAATAACGTGGACGTTTGGAACAACAGATACTCGTATAGCACAGCTAGTTAAAGGAGATACTTTCACTCATTATGATGAGAGATTCAGAGACAGGCTGCAGCTGGACACACAGACTGGATCTCTGACCATCAGCAACATTAGAACTAATGACTCTGGACCTTATAAAGTACAGTTTATTAGGGAACAGATCTCAAACAAGGGTTTCAGTGTCACTGCTTATGGTAAGTTCTTGCTTTTCATTCTCTGATGAAGGTTAAAATGTGGTTTGGGTCACATTTATTCAAATTAAATTAAAGAATTTTATAGTAAGTGTAGTTTTTAGTGGTCATTTCATATTAACAGATAAGACATATCTATAAGTGAAACACTGAATTGCACCATAGTCTTTCTGTTGTTCTCTAAAGTTTCTCCTTCCTTTCATACATCGATACATTTTCCCTCAAAACATGAACACTTTATACACTGTCATATAATATCCTATACTTTGAGCAAACAAAAGTTTAACAATATAGCTTACTTTGGTTCCCAATGATGCTTTCAGTCGTTCCTCATGAACAAAACATTACAGTTTAGGCTCAATAGACAGCAGGAGGATTGCTGGTGATGATACTTTAACGATGAAGAGAGGTTCTGGTCCCTTAAGCACAGTATCTATTGTAATTGAATATCTTCTGTTATGTTTAGTTTGAACGAGCTGGTAAGATGTTGTTTGCTTTGTGTTTCAGCTTCACTGCCTGTACCTAACATTACCTACACTCCACAAAACCCACCACAATCCAAACATTCATCAAGTCCAGGATGTTCTGTGGTGTGTACGATAAGCAATTCATATAAGGTGACACTCTACTGGTACAATGGGAGTGATGTATTCTCCTCCACCAGTGATCCTAATAACAGCACCCTCTCTCTACCTCTGGATATTGAACGCGGTGATAACAGCACCTACAGCTGTGTGGCAGCCAATCCCATCACCAACCAGACAGCACAGCTCAATACAACCTGTACACAGCTCCATTCTTACGAAGGTACATACACATACACAAGCATTAATACCTTTTGTCTATACTGCTGCTCATACAACCCCATTACCAAAAAAATTTGAGACACTGTGCAAACATATATATATATATATATATATATATATATATATATATATATATATATATATATATATATATATATATATATATATATATAAATATATATAAGACAGTGAGCAATGATATACACATTATTTAATAGAAAATATTACAAAGACAACATAAATGTTGAAACTTTTACAAAATATATGGCCATTTTGAATTAAGATGTCAGTAACACGTTTGAAAAAAGACAAAAAACTAGTAAAGCAACTCCCATCCCAGTGCAACATCTCAAAAGTAGTTATGTTAATAGGTAAAATGTCAGTAACACGGTGAGGTGTTAAAAAAATAAAAGAATGAGATTTCACTTTATTGAGTATTCAGTCCGTCTCGATACCCAGCGACACTCATTATTTTACCCCCTCACACATAGTTTACCCGTTATCTACAGGATGGATTCTGAACATATTGAGCTTTTGAGGATGTGCCCGCCTTAAACATCTACTGAGTAACTTGTTTGTAACTCACTTTTTGTCAAACATCAGACATGACCTGCTGTGTGGGCCTCCTAAACCTGTACCCAGAAATCTGGACCCGAACATAAGGAGAAGTGTTATTCAATCCAACTAAAGTGTGTAAAACAGCCATGATGGTACAGAAAAGACAGGTTTTCAATGCAAACAGAACAGTAACAGTCCAGTCCCACCCTCAATCTTTTTATTTTTGTTTATAGTTATTGGCTGATCATACTGAAAGACAATCAGTAATTGGTATTTGCCCCAACAGCAGTAGATTGAGGGACAGTAAAGAAATGTCCATTACTACTGCATATTGCCAAACCGGTAGACAGCAGATGATTGATCGTTTGCTCTTTTGGTACATTGATAAGCTTTATTTTCCTGATCTGGACTTTTTCAAATGAACTCACTGAAGAAGAACTGATTCTGTCCTCGTCTGTTACAGGCTCTCGATTTCTTTTGTGGCCAATACTCTTTCTGCTACTGCTGCCGCTGGTACTGGTTGTCATATTCCTGCTACACAGAAACAGAAACGAGCACAAACCCACACAACCAGGCAAGTATCTTCAAACCATCCGTATGATCTCTGTTTTCAGAGTGATATGGATGTCCTGTCCACGGTTATGTTTTCAATCAGCTTTATAGAAAGCAAATGTTAATATACATCAAAACATCTGTTATTCACTGTCAAACAGTCCAGGCTGTTGGAGAAGAAGTTCTTTACGCAGAAACACAGTTTTGTGCAAAAAGAGTACAGGATATGGTAAGATGTACTGTCTGTTGCGGTGTGCGCTGTATCTGTGTGTCTGCCTCACTGCCATATTGTGTAGCAGCTGTTACCTATTCCAGTGTTTGCGTGCACTGTGTAAGCTACGTGTAACTTGTCTGATTTCATGTTGAATTAAGGCTTTAAAGGCTTTAAAGAAGTCAAATCAGTCATTTCTTCCTCTAAAGTCCACTTATGTCACTCATGTACTGTAAAGAGTCTTTCTGCTCCAGTGATGTGCCTTTATTTAAGATGCACTGTGTTGAACTTTCCTCTTCAGTGTGTATATGTGTGTTCTGCAGCTCTTCTTCTGCTTCTTCAAACTCTCTATTCATTGTAGTGACATTTAGCAGATGCTCCTGTCCAGAACTATCCTAGCTAGTACAAGTAGTTTAGCCTCCAAACCACCCTTTAGTTCAACCACTGCCTGAAAAACAGCCAGCACTGATACCAAGAAGGAAATATAGAGTTGACAACAGCACAATGCAATACAATGCGTTTAATAGATACTTGGATTAGTGCTCACATGTGGTTCACAAAGAGATTGTTTGTGTTTGAGGGCCACGAGAACGTCTGCTGTTCAGACAGCCGCTGGAAGTTCATGACTTGGTGCCAGAACAGAGATAAGTGCTGATGTTTGTCTTTGGTCAAGTCGAGCCATACTTGAAGTTCAAAGGGCTCAAGATACAAGTTGAGAGACATCCATAGCCACAAAAAAGAGGGATGCAGCGTTGGCTTTGTAGACAAGTGTGTTGCATTCTGAATCAGCTGAAGGGCCTAAAGGTCCACATAAGAAGGCCACGTTGCAGTTGCAGCAGTCAAGCCTTTAGGCTATGCTCAGACTGCCAGCCCAAATTGAATTTTGGGCATAATCCAGATTGCATCCAGATTGTTTTTCTTAGTCTGAACACCAAAACATCTGATTTAAAGGTGGCTTGAAATGCAGTTCCAATCAGATGACAGATTTGACAATCTGAGCGCTCTGGTCACTCAAATCAGATTCAAAGTGACTTATGCATTGCTTGCAAAACAGCAAACAACAGCAAGTCCAGAGTGATGGAAGTGCTGGGATTCAAGAACAGCCCCAAAAAATTGGAACAACCATTTGACTTAGTGATCGTTTGGAAGTTGAGGTGATGCAGCTCCATCTTTCCTGCATCCCATGAAGGCCACTTCACTGGTGCAGCTACATAGGTACTGGCGTCTCTGTCATTACAACAGCAAGCATTGCAGATACATTAATGATGCTTGAAACAATGCAAACAGCATCTGGTATTTTTTTTAAGATAGAAAAATGTTCATAAAATGGAGATTCATTGCACATATATTGCAAACAGAAAATCCACCGTAGAGCATACCATCTCATTTTGGTTGAGCCTATGATTCCTTTGAAGGATACAACCCCCGCATTGGGACACAGCTATTATTGGGGTTTTCTTTAGAGATACTCTGAAAATGCTTTTCGAGAAAAATATCCGAAACTCAAACAGAACGTGCGTAAGCAAGAATAATATTTGACTGAAGAGTGAAGTGGAACAGACATTTGTTTGCTGTTCCCTTCATCCTGCTAAACAGGTTGTGATTCCGTGTTGTCAAACGTGTATATCCTGCCTGTCCAATGAAAAACATGTATCTTCATTTTTGGCAATTTTGAGTTTTCTACATCTTTTGAACACGCTAATGGTCGTGTACATTGTGTGAATATTTCATGATGAATGGACCAATAGAAGTGATCCAAATTAGCTTGGAAAACATTCTGGTTCCATTGACTTACATTGAAAGTAAAGCATGTTTTTGGTCTCTCCTGTTAAGTTGCAATTGGAGATACTTTCTTTCATTGGACAGCAACGATATGCGGAATGCCTTATGGTTTTAAACACTCTGGCATAAAGTAGGGGCTGAAATGAGACTGGGCTTTAGTTTCTGCTGTTGTGAGTGAATGGCTAGACTTCTCCCTGCTAGGGAGTCTAGTGAGTAAAAGGTGCCCGGCTACCTAGTGTGACAAAGTAAAGTTCAAACTAATACCGGATTGAGAAATAGAGCATCATACTCATTCTGTACTTAATAGCTTAACACACATTATCAGTATAGATATGTTTTTGAATGATTGTTTAGTCACTCAGGCCTAATTTAAGCACTGAAATGAACTACATTATACCAGGTATTGACAGCCTACACAAAGCATAGCATGCACCACAAGTCTGTCAACTTTCGTTTTACCTTATAATTTTGTACTCTTAATATTTTGTTGTCTGTATTTTTCCAGAGACCAGATGAAATGGAAGAAACAGTGTACTCAGCTGTCGTCACATGAAATATGTGGATGGTAACGGCATCTGTCAGCTATAGTTTCATTACCCTTTGATTATAGTACAGCTGTACATTTGGGCATGGCATGGTTTTGCTTTTTTATTTAATTTTCTTTTATACTAAATGCAGTGTTATTTGTAAAGCTCCTTTCAGACAAGGATTCAGAGGAAAGACTGTTGGGATAAGACACTGATTGTAAAATACCTGAATGCCTGCTTTAGCAAGTCCAGGCCTGCAAGCAAAAATGAAATAAAGCCACAGACCGAACCTTGGAATCTTCCCACATAGATGTTTTCTGATATCTACTCTTTAAATGTCCATACGGGGTTAAAACAAAAATCAGTCCACAGTTAAGATGCATGTTCAAAGGTTTGTAGCCGCTGCTCATTTCTTCAAGGGTTTTAACAATACGTTTGTCTCTCTTTGCTGCAGTAACAGCCTCCAGTCTTCGGGGAAGACTTTACTAGACGTTGGAACATTCCTGTACGCGTTTGATTGCATTAAACCGCAAGAGCATTAGGCCCTGATGTTAGCTGGAACTCCATCTTACGGGTGCTTTATACTCCTCTGGGAGGAGCTTGGCATTGCTGGATGCGATCTTGGGCTCATATGCAGCTGCTCCACTGCTCCATGGCCCAACTCTTTACTGCTCAAGCTGGTCATTGTTCGAGGTGCCCTTCGGCTCAAGTGTGGCAGCTCCAGAGAGTCACATTCTATTAGCATTGCTTATTCTGGAGACTGTACAAACTATGTGTGCACTTGATGGCCAGTGTCAGGAATGGGTGAACCTTAAAGGAACAGTATGTAAAAACTTTAGGTTATATTCCAAAATGAACTAAAACCATCAACAGAATGCCAAGAAATAAGAGTTTAGATGTTTAAGTATCATGTTATAGAGATATCTGAAGGTGGCATGCTACCCAGCTAGGCCAAACTGTTGCACAATACCACCTTAAGAGGTAAGAGTGAGTCACTGTAGTCTCGACTCGGATCAGTCCAACATGAGAGGATAAACAAGTAGTGCTGCTGCCCAGATTTCTAATTCTAAACCCTGCCAATCATGCTGAAGGTTCTGCTTACAGTTAGTTCATTTAATAGCTGAAGCTCTAGCGGCGTCGCCTGCACTCGCAACAAATCACGTTTGGCAGCAAACGTAAGAAGTAATATAAATAGAAGCAAAATAAAAAGTTCATCAGCGCTGGAGAGTAACTCTTGGAGAGTAAAGGGATGGAGTACTGAACTTTCAGTTAAGTAAACAGCTGTTCATTGAGGATTAACACTGAGGAGAAGGAACTGTGTGTTTCTTACAGTGTTGCTCTAAATTGTTTGAGGAGGTTGCATCGTTTCACACATTGCTCCTGTAAGGTATCTGAATTCTCAGGAGGCATGTTTTTATACAGTGTTTTGATTCCTTTCTACATCTGAACAAACACCTGCTTGCCCTGCTACGCCAGAAAACATGTTCATACATGCTGTTCAGTAGTAGGAAGCATCCAGGACTTGACAGACCTGAATCCTGTTTTAAGTTTGAGGGCATGTGTTTAATTTCTGTACAGTATTTGTTCTACTTTACAGTGTAGTGATGGGTGAATTAACCTTTCAGTGAATGTGGCTTTGAGCAGTGTCCATGTTTACTTGCACTGAGGAGTGTTACATTAGCTTTTTCATATGATATGAATATGATTGCAGTTCCGATTCTGGAATTAATAGATCGTAAATGGCTTCTCCTGAAGTCACAGCTGGTTTAAGTAAGTGGGTATGTTCCATTTGTGTCCAGTGGATGTTTATACTGAGAATGTGAATAAATGTGAATAAATGTAAGTATCTTGCTGTGTTCATGGTCCATATCTGTTTGGTTCTTTAACCACAACCAAAATGGTTCTAGAGCTCCTACGACACCTGTGTTTTTACAGTGTACTAGTAATACAGATTTGAGTAAGGAGGAAGGGCCCCTGGATCACAGTTGTGATAGTCCAGCAGATGGCAGCAGTGGTTAGCCAATAAAAGCCAACAGTTCCTAAAAAAACGTTTTTTTAGATGCACCACTGTTTTATTATTATCAGCATTACATAGTAGCCACGTGTAGTTTCACTGTTGATTTTGATAGTTAGTAAAATGTCTATATTTGCACTGTAGATATCATGACTTGGTTACTGTTACCATCACTGTGAAAAAAATTGAGTCAGTACATTTTTCTGTATTGGACCATTTGACATCAAACCTCTCTGAATGTCTCTCTGGATAGTATATAAATCATACAGGAATTGGAAAATTGGAATCCTTTCATGCACTAAAGCCCAGGGACCTCTTGTTGGTATTTTAATTGTTTATTTAATGAGATTTATTTATTTAATCACCTTTGTCACTGATGAAATCCAACTAAAACCTCATAAGTGGCAGCTTTTTCCAGTTAGCACCACAATACTGTCAACACTTCTCTGCTCGATGTGTAACCAGTTAAATTCTTTCCCATTCATGTTTCAGCCAGTGATGGGTCTCCTCATTTATAACATCTCTGATATCACTGATCTGGTTGCATGCAAACTCATTCTCAGCTGTTTGTTATTTTGATGGACATATATGAAGTGACTGCGACAACATGGGTGGACAGGGTGTAACAGGGCTGTGACATTCCAAATCCACAAAGCAATCAAACTCAAAAATCACCAGTCAGACTCATTTTAGTCTCAAATGGGGCCTCTTATTCTTTTTGTTAATACAACTGGCTAGTATAGACCTGGGTAGCACATGTAGTCGTGTGAAAGTACAATTGATTTTGTGGACCAATGCTGTTCATATAACTCCTCTTAAATACAAATAGAAATGGGTAGTTCCTAATGAAGTACAACCAAATTTTTAAGTTTGCTGCGTAGAACTGACATACCATGAACCACAAACACTGTTGTTCCTCCATCAAGCACAAATCCTGCATTCATAAAAGTTACATCCCAGCAGAAACAATCACAATGGATCGAGATCGATGGCGGACTATACAGGCTAAGAGCTAGGCTGTTCTAGGCTGTGAAGGTGAAGTTAACACTTTTCATACCATTTCCAATCAAATCTCAGTAAGCATGTATGATGTTATTCTTTAATCTAGGCTGAAGTTGGCTTCCTATTTGCCAGTTTCTTAATTAAATGATATGTTTCGCCTTAAATGTTATTGTTTTTGTATGGTAGCCAGCAGACTGTCGCCCTCAAAACATACTTTCGAGGCTAAGAAGGGGATGTTGACGCTTTTCATACCCTTTCCAAAGAACTCCGAATGGTCATAGCTGATGTTGGTCTTTAAACAAGGTTGAAATTAGCTTCCATTTAAGGTGGAATGTAAAATTCACAACACATGCTGGCAAGCAGAAAGCCAACTCAAGCACCAACATCCTTGAGAAGATCCATTTTAATTCCAAGTTGTCTGCACATTTGGTTCTGGACAGTTTCTTAGTCTTTATCCAATATCAAGGCTGCATGCAGATAAAGGAAAATGTGCAATTCCACCTAAACTGCCATCATAACTTTAACAACAACCTGTAAGTAGCAGCCATGCTGTGAGATTTTATCACTGTTTAATCATCATGGACTGAAAGTTTTATAGTGAGAAACAACCTAAATTTACTTTGTGTTGATGTTGAGATTATTATTATATTATTATTATTTTTGTCCATTTAGGCATGTTGCCTCTAAATTAGCAAATCACAGCAGCGCTTTTCAAAATATTCATAAGCATATCATACAGGCAAAGCAGCTAATTTAATTCTAGGAGTAAATAACAGGGTGTATATGGCTGTGTAAAATCACATCTAGGCATTCTTTACCTCAACCAAAGTTGCTTAACTTCTACATAGAACAATAGAGAACAATTTGGAATGTTATATATATATATATGTTTTTTATGCCATCTTTCTAAAAAAAAACTTTGCAAACATTGAGAAAAAAACATACAAACAAAGGCCTGGTACTACCAGGGAATCATATATAGGAGGGACTTATGGAATTGGAATTGAAACTCCTCCTGCATTGCACACCCCATAAATTCTTCTTTTAGTTGCAGTTGGAGGGAAACTTTGCGCCCCAACTCCTCCTACCCCACCACAACTTCTCTCTCCTGCTAAGAGACAGCAGTGGAAGTGGGTTATCCAACTTCCTCCACCAAAGCCACCCAGAACTCTCGCCTCAGAGTTCCCCTCCAGTGTCTTAAGCTTAGTTCTGGGACGTGGTCCAAACTCACAAATGTGGATTTATTCGTCATTACGTAACTGCGTCTTCGTGATCCACTTCTTTGTTTTGCTTCAGCTCATCTTCGTTAATGGTAAGTGATCACAGATGTTCTTCATGTGTTTCACAGCAACAATGCTTTCATTTGAGAACAAGACCTGGTAGGTAGAAATGCTTTTAGCAATCAAAACTGTAGCTAGACCAGAAATACAGGACATTAGGTTTGATGTGACTGATGACCACATGCAGAAGACAGTGTTGATTACTGCAGCATTGGTTTGCCCTGATTAGCTCTAACATTAAACCCACCTCACTGTATCTACACTCACTGTCCACTCTGTCAGCTCCATTGACCATATAGAAACACATTGTTCTACATAGTTCTACAATTACAAAGCCTGTAGTCCTTCTGTCTCCGTTTTCTTGGGTACCCTGTTCTTTAGTGGCAGGACCACCACAGAGCAGATATTATATGGGTGATGGATCATTCTCAACAGTTTTTTTAAACACCTCAGTGTCACTGATGAAGAACTAGACCAACACAAACTTGTCTCTGAGATTTACAAGTTGAACCAACAATGTAGGAGTGTCTATTAGAGTGGACAGAGATTGGACACAGTGAGATGAGTAGTAGTCATCAAAAAAATTAATTCTAACTTTTGTTGCTAAAAAGCAGGGGTGTAGCTAGCCCTAGTCCTAGCCCTAATTTGAGTCGCAGAACCCCTAAAGATTATAGTTACACATTGCTTTACCTGACTGGTGACCTGACTCTAGGAAGTTTTGCAAATGAGTATTTTTGTACTTTATCACTCAGAACCAACACATTTCTGTCATTATCAGCCTAGCTCTCACCCTAACCCATATTTCTGATCACTCTTTATCCTGTTATTGTAGGTAGGAGTGACTATCTGAGGGTTTATTTTAGTTTAGCAGGCTAATGCTGCAGGTGGTCTGTGTACTGTTTATAAAGGAGTGAGAGAAGCTGCAGAGAAGTCTGTGTTTGTGTGTGGGTCAGCAAGTCAGTTATAGATATTTGATTCTTATATTTGAGTAAGAATCTGTTGATAATAGTACTAATATTGATAACTGATTATTAGAATTGGTGTGTCTGACCCAAATTATTTTAATTGTTCTGCCATGACACTTACAGAAGCTCAATATTCAATGAGAAAAATTTGTAAAATTGATATGTATGTAATTATTTTTCTCTAAGATGAAATACATCCTTTATTATATCTTACTTTTAATAAAATGTCTTAATACATTTGTAAACTAAGCTTTGTGAAGATTTTTTGGTGTCTTTCCAGTCACAGTGTTTCCCCAACACTGATTTTGGGTTGATGGTCCGAAATGACCTCTAAGCCTACAATCGCCCGTGCTAAAGAGGATGTTGCTTGTTTTGTGTTCCAGCTACACTGCTTGTCCCCACGCTCACATATGGGTCTCCACAACACCACGCACAATCAAGAAGGTCACCAAGTCCAAAATGTTCAGTGGTGTGTTCTGTGAGGAACGTGCATAATGTGACTCTCTCCTGGTTTGGAGGCAGGAACCTACTTTCCTCCATCACTGATCCTCATAACAGAATCCTCTCTCTGCGTCTGCATATTAACCAATGTAATAGAGATCCCTACGTCTGTGTGGCAGCCTGTCCCACCTTCACCAGGACGGTACAGGCCAATGCAAGCTGTTACTGTTCTTGTGCAGGTAAAACACATGCACAAGCACTAATGTGCTATAACTTCACCAAGTTTCCAAAGTATTACTACTTTACTAGTATTTACTAGTATTTAGTTTTTTATCCTGTTCTTCAGTGGTCAGGAACCCCACAGGACCACCACAGAGCAGATATTATTTGGGCCATTTTCAGCACAGGGTGACACTGAAATGGTGGTGGTGTGTTAGGATGTGTTGTGCTGGTGTAAGTGGATCAGACACAGCAGTGCTTCTGGAGTTTTCAAACACATCAATGTCACTGCTGAACTGAGAAAAACCCATAAACCAAAAGTGTCCAGCCAGCAGCTTCCAGCAGGCAGCGTCCTGTGTCAGCATCCTGTGTCAGCGTTTTCTGATCACTGAGGAAGAACTAGAGGAACACAAACTGTGCAGAAAAAGATGACCTATCATCTCTGACCTTACATCTACAAGATGTACTAACAAGGTGGGAGTGTCTAATAGAGTGAACAGTGTTTAAACACTCCTGCAGCACTGCAGTGTCTGACCTACTCACACCAGCACAACACACACTAGTACACCACCACCATCAATATCTCTGCTGTGCTGAAAATGATTCACCACAGTTTTTAAATACTGTGTGCAATCACTGTCCACTCTATTAGACACTACACTATGAATAATTCTGACTGGCGTGTAGGCAAGGGGTGGCCTAAATCATTAACTGCGAAGACCTGTCTATGGGAAATGATATTCTTTCTATTAACATTGTGCACCGAAAGTAGTACTGCATGTAATTTGCTTCATTCAGTTACGTTGTTTTCTCATGAAAGACTAACATATACTTCTTAAACATAGTTTAGAGTTACAGTCAGCAATACTTGTATTTAGGTATTAATGTAATTCATGTGGAAACAATGGGTACATTTAGTTATGTACAAAGAAAAAAGGATATTTATTTAAAAGTTACTATTGTTTAGTTGTCCTCCAAAATAGGTTGCTGCTGGCTTAAAGCTGACTTAAATTTAATGCCGTATTGTTTAAAGTCTCATTCAGTCACTATTAGTATTGGTAAATGTTTTTCATTTGTTTCTCAACAGGAGGTGAAACCCGGTTCCCCTGGGCACAGAGTGAGTAATGTTATCCACTATACTATTAGCCTAATGGCACATGCAAAATATTCAGAATTAAATAATAAAACCAGGCTTCCAAAATTTGTATTGTTATATGGTATAAATTTTTATAGCTGGGGTTAATATCTTGGTGATGCATGGAGGTTGTCACATAGTACTACATTTGTTGGGTTTATTGGAAGTGTTGGATTTACAAATCATATTGATCAGCTGGTTTCTAGCTTGGTAACTTATAGGCAGATAATGTTGTAACACAATGTGGAGTACTGTAAATGTAACCACTAAACGCAAGGAGGCAACCTAATAAAGGCAAAAATGTAAAAAAAGAACAGAAGCACTAATTCGTTCTGGACAAATATAAAATAATACCTAGGGTCAGTTGCTTGCCCCTGAATTGCATTACTTTCATTATATGGGTCAGTTTTAACTCTACTACCTTCATAGCATTAAAAAGTTATTGACTCTTTTGTCCATTTTTACTGCTATCATCCAAAACATGTATTAAAGTACAACAAAAAAGTACAACAAATCACAAAGTGGTTAAATTATGGACTTTATATTAACACTGCTGATAAGATAAACAAGTTAAATGGGTAAATATAACAATTAGATCTTGTACATATTAGAAGATATTGTTTGTTTTTGTGTATACAGTGAAGGACATTGTTTTCCAGAGTAAAGACTAATGTATTTTGTCCTTGTCTATTACAGAAGGTCCTTTATTTCTCCAGTTGCTGATACCTGTACTGCTAGTGCTGCTACTGGTATTGTTCATTAAGTAAAGATAAACTAGAAGGCATGTATCTTCTAACCACCCATATAACTTCATTTTTTAAAGTGCTGTGACATTTTAAAGCACATCTGCCATCATGTTCAAGAGATCAAAAGTCCAAAACTGCCCACAATACTGCTCATCAGTATTATGTAATGCAAACTTTTATTTTCACCTTACATTCACTGTCAAACAGGCCAGTACAATATGCCATCACTGCTGGGGAACAACAAGCAAAGCAAAACAAAACACTAGCATTAACAGTGAAAGTATGGAAACAATATAATACACCTTCCATGGGAATGCATACGTGGATAGACAAAGGGTGCAGGGGCCGGAATGAGACTAAGGGGTAGTTTCTGCTGTTGTGAGCGAATGGCTAGACTTTTTCTCCCTTGAGTAAAATCTGCATGGCCACCCATTTACACAAAGTAAACTTTAAACTTTGTCAGCTAATGCTAGACTGAGTGTCATATTCAGTTTATCAAGACTAACCTAAAACAGGTCACTCATTTAGAAAAACAATAAATTTCTTTTAATATCTGTTTCTATTTTAGCCTATTTCAGGCACTGTCCAAATAAACAACATGTAACATGTATAGACAACATACACCAATTACAGAAAGTACAACAGAAGTAATTAAATTAATTAAAGAGTATGTTGATCGCGTGAATAACTTTGTTAGATTGCTAGACTGGAATGAGAAGGGGTTTCAGGCACCCAAACCAACCCCCCTGCCCAACAAAAAAAACTATACATTTCTACAATCTTCGTTGTCCTTTACTGAATTCTGTTTTATATTGAAAGCCACTTTCCTGGCAAACTACAGACGTAAATAGTTGAGATAATCAGTGATGGGGTGGCAGTGGCATGCATGCCTTAGCAAGTCTGGAAAAACTGTCATGACCTGAAACACACCCTGTCATTTTCGAAATCTCTCTGTACGTCTGAGACGATCCTCTCAAAGTGCTACACAACAACCTCTATTTTCTGAACGGGCATGATACATGGCCAAAAGTTTAGGGACAACAATGTTTCTTCTGAAATGAAGAGTATTTACAGTTAGTTTGGCCCTGTTTTCTGCAATAACAGCTTCTACTCTTCTGGAATGCTTGACATTAGCTGCTAAATACTGCAAGGATTTGGTTGCATTCAGCCACATAGAACATTTTTATTGAGGTGAAGCACTGATGTTGGGTGATCATTTATCATTTCTAAATCACAAATGCCACTAGAACTCATACTAAAGGTACTGAATGGAACTCCATCACTCTAGAGAACACAGTTCCACTGCTCCATAGTCCAGTGCTTACTCTCAGCATAGTGCTCTTGAGCTGCAGATGCTCCAGAGAGTTCCTTCCTATTAGAAATCCTTTTTTTATGGGGATTATATAAGCTCTGTAAGTGTGCAGTCGAAGGCTGTATCTTTAGGTTAGATGGCTGTATTTTATATAGTGTTTTGTTTTGCTTGCCTAATTGCCCTGCCTAACCAGAAAACAAGTTCACACATGCTGGTCTGTAAATGGTGTGAAGCGTTTAAGACTCTGGGTTGACTCCTGACATAACACAAATGTTTTGTTTTCATTTGTATGTATATCTTTTCTGTATTGTATGTACATAATGTGGTTTACATTCTAAACAGGTATACGGTTTACAGACAGTTAAGGGTGGCCACCTAGGTCATTCTTACTTACAGACTGAGTAACTTTAATTAAATGTTCATGCATGAGGACTGTAGCCATGTATCAGTCTAGCTGGGACTGGGTGGCAGTTTGCAGAAACATCTTTTTGGCAAAAATGTCTAATAAATAAATAAAACATTGTAAAAAATCAGGTATTTTGTGGCACATTTTCTGTACATTCTGATAAATGCTGGACGCCCAAATAGCCAGAATATATTGATCAGCTGTCTTGACAGTTTGCCCCTGCAGGTCCACCCTTGGACCACAGCGTGTAAGTAATTTTTAATCTTCTCAAGCTCAGACTATTATTATTACAAGTATTACAAACAAATAAAGGGACCTATAGTAATATGAATTAGATGAACATGCTGTCTTGGATTAAAAGTATGTACTAAACTAATTTACAAAGGACAATAAAAGAAAGAAATGAAGTAAATGAAGTTTTACTTCAAGAGTTTAATGATTTATGAATGAATTATAACCCCCTGGTGTTCAGTGGATGTTTATACTGAATTATTAATATTGTGTTGGTTTGTTTGTTTCTGGTTGATTGTTCTATGGTGTTACTCCAAGGAACCCCTTTGGCACATTACTAATACTGGTAAACTAGTACTGTAGGCATGAATAAGGAGGAAGGCCTCACAGCCATAATGTCCAGCAGATTGCTGCAGAGTCTGAAACAGCAGTACATGAAGACTTTTTAACCCCTTTATATCAGACCACTCAGAACGACCTTGTTTGTACATGTTGTTAAATAAATTAGGCAGAAATATTGAAACATTGCTTAAATTCTCCTGCACTGCATGGGCTAGGTTCTCCAGTAATTGAGGGCCTCTGATTGCTTGTTTATTCATTTAATCACATTTATTCAACCCTCACCCTAAGATAAGCTAATCATTATCACATTATTCATATGCTGAGCGGCAGCTCTGTGCAGTTGACTAGAAAGTTATAGCTACAGCTATTACTAGAACTGGGGTCAGGAGAACGTTACCTGCTGGAATGCATTGTGCCAACAATAATGTTTAGTGGAGAGGGTGGGGGATAATGGGGGTTTGCATGGCTGGATTACTGACCGGGCCAGTGGGGCCAGCGCCCAGGGGCCCATGAGGTCAACATTTATGATACAATATATTTTTATTTCCATTTTAAGGATCCTCTGACTATTAGGGACTTTGACCCCAGGGCCTCTTGGGGGACCTAGCTATGCTTTGGGGCCCCTAGCCATGCTTTTGGGCTCTAGCCATGCTTTTGGGGCCTCTAGCCATGCTTTTGGGCCCTAGCCATGATTTTGGGCCCCTTATGAAAATGGATGAGGTGTTGTGGCACTGCTCTGACTTCGACTTCTGGCTATTAGGGATCCTAGGAAAGATAGGGGCATAATTTTAGAGCCCTACCAGGGGGCCCTAGAGAAGAGCAGGGCATACCATTAGAGGTAATATGATGTAATGCCACAGCATACAAAGACATCTTACACAATTTAATGCTTCCAACTTCATCATAACAGTTTGGGAAAGAGCCCATTCTCCTGTCCCCATGTGGTTTGGTGTGGAGGAACTCCAGTGGCCTGCACAGAACCCTGACCTCAACCCCACTGGTCGCTTTTTGGATGAACTTGAACATCAAACAGTGAACCAGGACTTCAGTGTCTAAACCTACAAATGCTCCTTTGACTGACTGGGCACAATCCTATGGTAAAGACTGACGTTGAGTGGACATTAACATGTGTAAATCCATTTATCCATAATATCCATGGCTTTGAAATGGGATGTCCAACAAGCTCATGTAGGTGTCAGGTGTCGAGGTTTTGTTGTCACATACTTAGTTATACACAGTACAACTAGCAGTGAACAACTAGCACACTAGCTCACATGAAATTGATAATATAAAGTATAAAGTGATGATGAAGTGGATAAAATAGTGCTGTGCAAATGAGTTAAGTCCTATCTTTGGTGTGTGTGAAGTGGTCCTAGTTGCTGCCTTGGTTCAGAGTGCTCGCATCCTTATGGCCATATAGTTTCTCTCAAATTTTAGTTCCAGACAAGCTGCATTCGGTCAAAGAAATTTTAATCCCAACAATACACAGACTGTAGGTCTAGTCAGTGGTGAAAAAGGGGGCCATACCTCACTGTTCTTTCCCACCTTCTTTGTTTGGGCGGAGAAAGAAAACTTTAAGAAAAAGACTTGATACATGAAGTGAAAGATAAGCAAGCAAACCAAAGCCAGAAATTCCCAGAGCATCATGAACAGGAGAGAACCGATGTGGATTCAGTCTTTGTTATATAACTGCTTCTTCATGATTCACTTCTTTCTTTTGCTTCAGCTTATCATGATTGATGGTGAGTGCTCAGAGATTTTCAACATGTACTTTACAACAATAATGTTTTTCATTTAAGAACAATAACCCCAAACAAATCAAACTGGTATCACACTTGTGACATTTTCCAGCTTTGTTAACTGGGTTATATGTATTAGGAGTTCAGTTTTGTTAAACTATGAATATATGTGGTCACCGGTCACTACATGTTTTACTTGCATTTTACAGTTATTCAGTGAACTTTGTGTTTTACTGTGAGAGCTATGTTAACTCTGTTGAGTCAAAGGACTGAGACTCTGAATGCACCCCAGTTGTTGTACAAAAGACTAATTCTCAAGTGCAGCACTTTGTGTGTTTACATGCACTTAATAATCCGACCATAACTGGATTTCTGTAATTATCTGATTATTTAAGTGGTCATGTAAGCAGCGTACTCAATTTTCTTTGATTGGATTAAGACCTAGAAAGCCTAGAGGTCTGATAAAGATCTTAGTAATGGTGTGTCTCAGTGCATGTACACTAATCAGCCATTCCATCAAAACCACCCCCTTATATTTACACACATTGTCCATCTTATCAGCTCCATTAACCATATAGGAGCACTTTGTAGTTCTACACTTAGAGACTCTAGTTCATCTGATTCAACGCATACACTGTTTATCCCCTTTCATCCTGTTCTTTAATTATCAGGACCCCCACTGGACCAGCACAGAGCAGGTACTATTAAGGAGGTGGATCATTCTCAGCAATGCAGTGACAACGACATGATGGTGGCGTGTTAGTGTGTGTTGTGCTGGTGTGAGAGGATCAGACACAGCTGTGCTGCTGGAGAGTTTTCTTTATGGCCCACAGACAAAGTCTATGATGGTCTGGAAGCGAGAATGTTAGTGTGGGTCTAATATGATCTTGGTGGTACTTGAATGCCATCATATGGCCTTTAAAACAATTCTACAAAATTTGACCTCAGTGTCCTTTACCATTGTGTCAGGATTTAATGATGATGGATCGATGGGAATGCCTTTTTAGTATTAGTCTACATTAAATATTAAGTATTAATCCTCCTTTTCTTTGATAGAAAGCTCCCTGAATCTGTGGCCGATACTGCTGCTAGTACTGCTGCCACTATCTGTTGTTATTTATTTAACTATACAAAAAATCCCCTCAAGGCAAAAAAGGAGGCACGTATCTTCCAACTCTCTTTCCAAAGTGATGTACTCGTAAAAGACATGTTGTTAAATACAGACATTATGTTTTTAATCAGCATTATGAAAAGAAAACTTATGACTAAACAAAAATGATTTGTTTCTCGTCATTCAGGATCAAACAGTCCTGAAAACTGAGGAGGAAGCTGCAGGTCTAATGTGGAGTTTGGTGTTAAAGAGTAGTAAATATGGTAAGATCTACTGCTCCCTCTGTGCGTCTACCTCACTGCAACATCATTTCTACTCCAGGAAGAACATTAGCTTACTCAACATAGGCTGCATATAGAGCCATCATGTTTGTACAGTAGCCCAGAATGGACAAACCCCACATTGTAGGCTGTAGACAGTGACTTTCATGTTTCACGTTTTTATGACATCTAAATTTGGTGGTACTATAGCAACAGCTGAAAGACATAGCAAGGAGAAGAATCCTGTATTAAACTCCAGGTAGTTTATGATCTAGGTTGGATTATTACTTCTTATCAGAAATACTACCAGCATTAAAACTATAAGAATAAAGTCTGCTTCCTATTCGCCAGTTTCTTTTTCGAATTTTCCCATTTTACCTTAAATAGCAAGAATCTGGCAAATGTCCTTATAGTAAAACGTTAGTAGCATTAAAATAAAAATTTTAATCTTTTATCCTAAATCAGCAAATCAGGAGGAAGTACTGATATTAACGCTAAAAAAGCAATAAAATGTTTGAAACGCTGATTTACAGCGCTGAACAGCTCTAAAAAGCAAATGAAAGTGAATTCTTAACATCAAAGAAGGGACAATGATTTTTGTGATATCACAGTTTTGTTTTTCTGGGGAAGTTGTTTTTCCTAAAACTGGGAACTAAAGAATTTTTTTTATTGGGCCTTATAGTAGGGACAAATTTTAACATTTGAACATCCAGATTCCCTGAATCTAAATGTCTTTTAGTGGAATCCAGTCCAGAGGAAGACCTTTTCACCACAGCATTAATAATAAATGGTTTGGTAAAAAATTACTGGAAATACTGGAACGGTATTAATATTAATATATTACAAATCTGATGTGCAGTTATTTGAGATCTGACAGTTGAATGTTTGTCTTTAATATGTAGCTTTTTTGTTTCACCTCTGCTGGCCAGTTTTGGTTTTGAGATGTTTCATCAAACTCAATACTTTTTATTTCAACACTGAAAATAACTATCCTTATTCCCCTTTTAACTGAGACCAGTAGAACAAGTAAGCTGGCATCAACATTGTTGATTCTTTGCTTGTCAACATGTTCTACATTAGAGCTTATAGCAGAAGAAGTCATCTATATCAGCTTGCTGCTGGAACTTCACTAATTCTGCTGTTACGAGTGAATGGCTAGACTTCTTCCTGCTCTGCTAGTGAAAAAAGCCTAATGTGCCCAAGTCTTCATACTCTACTTCATAACACTTTATAAATCTTTTCATCCAAAAACATCATTACATAAGAAATCAGAAGAATGTCACTCAGCAGAGTTTAAACATGTTTTGATCGTGTGAGTAAACGTATGTTATAATATCTTGTCTCTATATACTTTTACAGAAACCTGATGTGCCAGAGGACACAATGTACTCAGCTGTGATCATGTTAGGGAATGCATGTCTGCTATAGTTTCACAGATCTGTCTGTTTACATTTCTGCTGTACAGTCGAGCATGCTGCTGCTATTTCACATTAATTTTGTTTGTTTTTACATTTACATTTTACATTACATATTACCCCTGATTGGTTGACAAGAGGGGAACACAGCCTCTTATTGGTTAACAAGGCAGGGACACAGCCTCTGATTAAGGTATAAGTGAATGGCTAGTGGCCATGCTAAGAACAATAACTTTATTCAGCAAGGAGAAATAGAAATAGATTGGCCAACATTTATTCTTTTATGTAAGATGTGATTCTAACACATACCAAAGTATTAGAACATTGTTTTTATTTCATGTCAGGAATTTACATGTTTTCCTCTCTCATCTAAGATAAATAAATGCATTCTAAAAGATCCAAAAAATAACATGTAATCTCTCTCATAAAATCATAATTAATTCATCCATCAGTTTTATTAAGAATGCTTTTAAACATCAACCACAAAAACTGATATAGCTCATTCCATCTTATTCAGTTGTTGTCAATGACCACCAGAGGGCCTCCTCCCCAGAGTTCTGACTAGGTGTCATACACACACCTGGTGTCCACTCCTCGTTAGTCGTCCTAGATGAGCTGCTCTGTTTTGCCTTCAGTTCCCAAAGCGTTCGCTCTGGATTCAACTTTTTGTCTTTTTATTGGGTAGAGAGTGACGCAATAGACACTCTGAAAACTGAATGAAGATTAACATCTTATAACTGCTGCCTGCTGGATTTGTATCTTTTGTTTTTTGACTACATGACCCAGGGCTTGGTGCCCTTTGCGCTTTGTTGTGTATTTGATTGTGAAAACCTTCATATGGATTCATCTCAACAGTCTGAACCTTAGTCATAATTATGGTTTCAGTCCAACAGCTAAACAGGACTAGTCGATCCAAAATATAAGGTGTGTCATGATGGGGGCCCAATAACTGCCCTTTGCCCGTTTGTAGACATTCAAATTACATTTTATAGTTAAATTGTAACATCGCTTCATGAATTAACATAGAATGTGTTAATGTGCTAACAGTTGCCATACTTAACAAATAGCAAGCAGTTATTTTATTTAATGTTTTTTTCCAGTTCTATCTAAACCTATTTTAGGTAATTGTAGCCAAAATGGCTCTGGCCTATCTAAGTGTTGTTTTGCATATTTCTGTGAAGTGGACATTTGCGATAGGATCATAGTTATTGTTTTCTTCTGGTGCCCCTTTATGTGGATGATGGTTGTAGAAAACATCGCACATAAGCAGGACATGTTTAGATATTGTCTCTTTCCTTTGTAAATAAATGAATTTGTTAATTCCTTTTACTTTAAGATCCTGTTGCAGCTCCTTGTTGAGCTCTGACAGTTTTACATGGTAATGCATGTTGACCAGTCGAGTATTCTTTTCTTTTAATCATTTATTGAGCTCCAGTTTTCCTGCTTTCACATTTATTTTTACACTTAATTCTGCAAGTGTATCTTATTATATTTAATATCCTTCTGAAATATGAATAACTTAATGGAGCTTACTGGCTGAAAATAAATGAAGAGTGGTCTGTACGTATGTGGTTGGTGCACTCTAGCCACAGTTCCAGCAGTCAGCAGCCCCCCAGTCTCACACATTCAAACGGAAGTGGTGGGTTTCAGCTTAAAAAGATGTCTCAGTGTATCCCATGGTTGAAAGTGACAGGCTCTACAAAACAAGTTTATCTTTACTGATATATTTTACAGTGAATACATTCTTCTGGTTGTTTTCTAAACCAGCCACAGATACTAACTATGAAGCAACAAGACCACTCACAGCTATCCATGATACTGCTCTAAGTTTGGTTGTGTTGTAATATTTTGCATTAAAATTATTAAAATATAACTGCAATGTACATTCATTGTTTTTAACATGTTAACAACATGTTAAATCAAAAAGTCACAAATTACACATTTTAAAACAGGGAATGAACCCTATAATTTAGCAATACTCTGTAACTCAACTCTATTTATGCAGTGCATCATGGGTGTGCACTGCCGAGCACATGCATATCAGCTCTATTCTTTTCTAGGAAGCTGAGCAGAAGATTCACAAGAGCTAGTTCTTGTAGTTTATTGATTAGAATGGAATATTAAAATGAAGCCTCAAGTTGTTTTCTGCCTGCTCTGCTGTAAGTCTGCTTTAAAACTGTTCCAGAAACTTGAAAATTGGAAGCTCTGAACTCTCAGTTAGCGATCAGTCCTGTTTTAATAACATTAGAGTTCTTCAAACCTGTAGTTTAACTTTAAACAGTGCTGTAAATGTTGATGTGTTTTATACAGTAGAGCAGTAGTAAAAGTAGGCGTGTGTGTATAATTAAACCTATCTCTTAATCATTGTTAAAACTACTTAGTGGACTAATAATTCCTAATTATCTACTTCTATTGTTTCAGTTGTGCTGTATGTAGCTGGAGAAGAGGAGATCAGACTGCAGGAGCTGGAGGGAAACACTGTAAACATCCATACTGGAATAACTGGAGTTCAGACTGATGCTAAGATACTGTGGTTCTATATATCTGAGAATGTAGATATAAAGATAGTGGACAGTCTGGTGTTTAAAAGAGAGACTAATACAGACTATAACAGAGACAGATTCAGAGACAGACTGCAGCTGAACAGAAACAGTGGATCTTTAACCATCAGAAACATCAGCAGAGAAGATTCTGGACTTTATAAACTACAAATCATTACTGGAAGATCTTCAGTCTGGAGTTTCAGTGTTGATGTTTATGGTGAGTAAATATTATTATGTACCTCTATAGTTTCTATATAAAATGTGGTGGGAAATAAATGAGAAGATTTGGACTCTGATATAGACACTGATATGTTAAATATGTGTGTCCTGTTTAAAAATAATATTAAATTATATAACAATCTACCTACAGTTTTCATATAATAAAGCTGTTTATACATCATCCAATAAGACCAATACTGATCACGTTATACTAAAAGAGATGAGATCTTATATGCAAGCAGCATGAACAGGAGTTGATGAGAAGCAGATATAAGTACAGCTTAGTTGTGCTGTTTATGAACCATGTTGGTGGGTGTAGTTCTGCATGTAATTTTATATTATTACGTTATATTTTATAGCTCCAGTAACAAAGCCCATCATAAGAAATCAGAGTGAAAATCACTCAGTGAGTCACAGAGAGTCGTGTTCTCCTCTGTGTACTGTGGAAAATGGAAAGAATGTGAGTTTGTTCTGGTATGAAGAGAAAGAGAGAATCTCCAGCATCACTAGCTCAGATTCCAGTGAACATCTTCATCTTCCTCTGAATAAAACCAACCTGATCTCTTCTACTTACACCTGTGTAGCTGCTAATCCTGTTAGTAATCAGACAGTCCAGCTCAACATCACAGATACCTGCTATAAAGCAGGAACGTTCAAATCTAATCTCATTTTGTGTGTTTTAAGCAAAAGGTGAAGATTCTAGTCAGAGTTCATTAGTTCTCTGATGTTCTACTGATGCAGGTGCACCTGTTAATCACAGATGTTGAGGTACAGATGTTAAACACGAACAACATGGCTGTATTTGCTTTTTTGTAAGTTAGAATAAATGTATTGTTCACAGACTTGACTCACTTATTTTAGCAAATACTGTTTTACAGCCTCAGATACGAAAGTTCAGAGAGATCTCTCCAAACCACTGACTGCTGTCCTGATACCTGCTGGACTGATTGTTGCTCTATCAGTGGTGCTATATGTAGTATTCTGGAAACAGAAGCCAACGACAAAACAAGGTAAGAAATACTTCTTTTTTTACAACAGCCAATTGTAATTATTTGTGATTTTGTAAGTAACAGTCTTTACATTTGCTGCATGTCTTTATTCTCTCTTTTCGTGTCTAGTTTATCAGAAAGCTGTGCTTAAATATGCAGAAGTGAAAAGTACATCTCAGTATTCAAAGGAAGATCAGCAGGTAAATGTATAGACTTTACAGATTTAATAGTTTAACGTGTACAATGTGGATAGACATCCTGCTTTTACACTGCAAACTAAACATTACTATCTTCAGTTGCAATAGCTGTTGTAAATGGGAAGTTCTTGTTAAAATAAACACATTATATTTATTAATTCTGACTGGCTTTCTACATACTGCAGTTATTCCAGCACCAAATACACCAGTACAATAATTAAGAACTGCATTGGCTTTATTGTAAATGTGGAATTGTGTACTTGTCACACTCTATTGTTACATTAGAAGTTTGTGGACTGATTAAAATGGATAAACAGATTTATTTTTTGTTAATTAAACAGTTCTGACTAAGTCTGTACATGTGGTGCAGTCATTTTAGATACAAGCCGTGCTTTTTCTTTCAGCTAAACGGCCACAGAGGCCGGATGAGGCCCCCATTCTGGTGGTTTTAACAGACTGGCAACATAAACCACTTCTGATCTTTTCCCACGACATATAAACAACAGACTGTAGAATCTCTGGGATATAGACTTTAACAGTTCTGTTTCTAGAAAGTATAGAATTCAGTCAATAGATATTCAGTGACTTTACTACTGTACGTTGCTGTAATTGCAATAACAGTATTGCACAGCTACATTTGAATATGGCTATAGTTCAGTGATGATGATGGTCTGTATTGTACAAACCTAATTCCAAAAGGTTTGGGATGTCCACAAAGACATGGTTTGATGGAGGTGTTAAGGATCTCCCGTGGACTACATAGAGCCCCACTGAACATCACTGGGAAGAATTGGAATGTAAGGGCCAGCCAGGCCAGAGTGAAGGCTTATCCATATTAACGTCCATGGTTTTGGGATGGGATGTTTAAAAAGCTCTAGATATGACAGTCAGGTGTCCACATACTTTTTGCCAAATAGTGTATAATTACATATCTATGTCTGTAGTGGGCATAGCAGTGAATGTGAGATTCTGGTCAGTACATTTACAGACCACAACAGATTCCAGAGTGATGTATGGAGCAAAACACTGAATCTAAACCGAATTGTTCCAGTTTGATGGCAATTAAATAATTTACTTATATTATTAATGTTATTAGTGTTTAATGTTTAGTGTTTAGTGTATTAATGTTATCTCATGAGTTTTATTCGGCTGACCAGATTAAACTGCTGTGTTTTGCAGGAAAGCAGTGTTGGAGGGACAGAAGACCCGTACACCTCGGTGGTGTACACAGCTATAAAGATGTAACCATCAGTCTTCATAAGTTTTCATAGTTTTAATGATGTTTCATCTTTAATGGTTGCTTTATTGGGTTTTATGTAATGGAAGCCCACTGTTTTGAGTACAAAAACATGTACTCAATGTCTTTATCATGCTGTGTCCATTACACTATGAATTTCTACTCACTGTAATGGAGAAAGTTAATCAGTGTGCAGCTGTGTAATCTTGTAAATGACAGTGACTGTGTGACCTTTTACAGGCTGTGTGTGTGTGTGTGTGTGTGTGTGTGTGTGTGTGTGTGTGTGTGTGTGTGTGTGTGTGTGTGTGTGTGTGTTTAATGATCTTATGATCTACTTTTACTAATCCAGATGTCATAAAAGGGGGAACAGTAATTTTCAGAAATAGAGAAAAATAAAATGTTATTTACTTTAAAAAGCTGATATTATGTGATTGTGTCTCTCTCTGATATGCTTCACTCCCCACTCAAAAATTGTACTGTACCAGTAACTTTTTAAAAGTAAGTCTTTGGGTACAGATGTATCTACTTTACCTCATATACACTTTTACCTCAAACAGCACCGTCTGCACATCTTTATAATTACTCAGACCCCAAATTTACAAACAGCTTGTTTATTGGTAATTATCAGCTCCATTGAGAAACATTCAAACCTCCTGTGGCTCATTTCAGTGGAGAAGGAAGAGGCAGTTGATAAGATTCATCAAGGCAGAGTTTTTATATGGTGTTATGGCAGAATAACAATATGAACATAGTAAGCATAAGATACCATTGATCACCTTAGATTCATGCTTAACTCTACAGTTATTATACTTCACCCATAATAGATAACTTCAGATTCCTATATTATAGACCAGGGCTACAATATACAGGGTGGGATGGTAAATGAGGGGAAAACACACAGCGAGAACAAAAAGATAAAACAGTAAAAGGATGTAAGTCAGTCTCACAGCTAATGGGAAAACAATATTAATCCAATGGCAGAGCTTTTATCCTTGTTAATGTTATTTATAAAAATACTGTCCCGTTTCAGTCTGCATGCAAAAAAATATTCTAAATTCCTCTCATGCCAAAAATGTTTGGTCAGTCTTTGTCTTTCTCAGACCAACTAAGCCTTGAAAGTTTAAACCAATTTTCTCTGCATTTTTTAATCATTTATTTAACTCCACGCTTGAAAACTCCTGATTTTACACTTATTGGTACTTAGACGTTCTCCTTAAAGTGGATTTTCTTATATTTAATCTCCTTCCAGATGTATGAATAACTTAATGGTCATTTAGACTGGACGTTAAATATATGAAGGGTGTCTTGAGCACAGTGCTTTATGTCTGTGGTTGGCACACTCTAACCACAGTAAGAACAGTCAGCAGCCCCCCCCCAGTCTCACACTTTAAAACGGAAGTGGTGGGTTTCAGCTTAAAAAGAGGCCTCAGTGTACCTAAAACTTCTATATCAAGAAAATAAAAGTAAAAAAAATCAGAGATTTAAAGAGACTATGCTCCCTGATCTAATTTACTAGTCAAAGGAAACAGTTTGTGTATACAGTGTTAGGGGGAAAAATGTTTTTATGAAGGTTCCTCTTTATACAGTGTGTTCAGTGTAATCAGCATTACATATACTGACTATATGAGCTTAAAGGCTGAACACAATCTGAGATCCTGCTCTGGGTTTCTTTCTGATACTAACTATGAAGGAGCTCTATCACTCGCAGTTCTTTGTATATGCTTTTAGATTGTTGTGTGTTAAAATGTATTTATAATAGCATATGGCAGAAGTGTAATGTAATATATATATATAATAACTTATATTTACAATCCAGATATACTGTTTAACACAGCTCATGCATGACGAGCATGACCTGCCTTGCCCAGTCAAGCACGTATACATCAGCTCTATTCTTAAGAAGCTGAGCAGAAGATACACAAGAGCTAGTTGTCATAGTTTATTGATTAGAATGGAATATTAAAATGACACCTCCAGTTGTTTTCTGCCTGCTCTGCTGTAAGTCTACTTTAATAAACTATTGCAGGAAAATTAGAAGCTCTGAACTCTCAGTTAGCGGCGAGTCAGATTTAAACAGTTAGAGATCATCTGTATTGTTACTGCTGTGTAGCTCTGTAGACTGCAGTAAGTAGTTTTGCTGTAAAGATAACAAAATAAATATAAATATGTTTTATACAGTGAATGTAGGTGTGTGTGTATTAGATGATGAACTATCAGTGTGTAATACAGTCATATTAATGACAATCTTTATATAAAGTAATAATACAGCCCTTACACCTTTATAGAAGATGATTAAACATATTTATTCATATTTGTTTTTAATGAGTAGTTTTACCTGATAAAGGTGTTAAATTTGATCAGCAGACATGTTGACTTATTTCAAGAAATAATACTTGAATGAAGTAAAACCTTTCTTCTAGTTCTTAACAGTTCTGTTTCTAGACAGTACAGAATGGAGTCAACAGATATTCAGTGACTTTACTACAGTAAGTTAGAGTAAACTGGGTTAAATGCACCATCAGTATTGTAGAGCTACATTTCAATGAGGCTTTAAATGTAGCTCTGCATTACTGATGGTGCAGTTAGCTCAGTTTACTCCAACTTACTGTAGTAAAGTCAATAAATATCTATTGACTCCATTCTAAAACTGAGAGTTCAGCGCCTTCATTGTTTGTATTATACAAACCTCATTAGAAAAAGTTGGGAAGGTCCATAAAGACATGGTTTAATTGAGGGTGTGGTCTGCACAGAGCCCCACTCTGGCATTAAATGGATTTTCAATTCTGTTATAGCCACAAAGTGAGGCCAAATCCATATTAACGGCCATGGTTTTAGGATGGGATGCCCAATAAGCTCTTGTGGACATGACCACATGTGTCCACATACAGTCTTTATTCCTTTATCTATGTCTGTAGTAAGCATAGCAGTGACTGTGAGGTGCTGGTCAATACATTTACTGACCACAACAGATTTCAGCCTATTCTAGGAAGCAAAGCACAGAATTTAATATGCGCAGACTTTAATAACAAACTTATATAATATAATGAATCACCAGCCTAGATATTGGAGCAATCATGCTAATTGCCCCACCGACAGTAAAAAGACTTAAGTTTGCTTAAGTTGGAATGTTTTTAGTGTGAAAATAATTCAGTCGTTACCATGAAAGCAGGTTTAGATACTCAAGGTTTTCACACAAAAGTCACATTTTATTATTAGTATTAATAGTATTGTAATATGAGGCTCTGACCAGATTAAACTGCTGTGTTTTACAGGAAAACAGTGTCGAAGGGAAAGAAGACCAGTATACCTCGGTGGTGTACTCAGCTATAAGGATCTGACTCTGTATTTACTATCAGTTTATATGTTTGGTCACGGGTCTGTCCGGCTCGGTCATATCTGACGCGAATTCTCTACAGGACTACATTTCCCAGCGTGCTTCAGCGGACCACGTGACTGAGTTGTAGGACCTTCGACCAATAGCGAGCGGCAGCTGAGCTCTGAGTTCTGATGTTCTTCAGCTGCGATTCATTAACTGACTATTTAACTCCTGTTTGATTTTCTGTGAGTATTTGTAAAGTATTGTCGCTATTAACTTGTTGTTGTGTTTACTGAGTGTTCTTTCTAGTTGTAGTACTCCGTGTTTTGACTCTTGTTTTTAACAGAAGCCCCGTGTTTAGAGGTTGAACATTCATACAGTTTCCACTAAGTTTATAAATTTCTACTGACTGTAATGGAGAAAGATGACCAGTTTAGAGCTCTGTGATCCTGTAAATGTATAACCTCTTACAGACTGTGTGTGTGTGTGTGTGTGTGTGAGAGAGAGAGAGAGAGAGTTAGATAGATCTGATTTTCTACTTTTACTGATGCAGATATTGTTGGACACAGTATGTGATGTGTATGTATGTATGTGATTGTGTCGCTCCAAGCTTAGTCCCACTGTCTGATACAGTTGAAAAGATTAATAAAGGCAGAACTTTTATATTCATTTAATTCATTTATTTTAACTGCTCTTCTCATCATTATTCACAACAACAACAGCGCCCTCTACTGGTTCATGTTTAACATTTAATGAAGTAAATTAATCTTAAATACTAAAAAGACCACCTTTGGGTTAAATTACAGACTCTGATAAGACTTGTGGTCTCATATAGCGCCAATACCACTTCCATCTAAGAAGAAGTCTAATAAGGGGTCTTTATTAAATAAAGTCTTTAGTTCTGTCCTGCTGTCCAGTGTGTAGAAGAGTAACTGTGTATTCAGTGGCAGTGATACTCTTCCCCTCACAGCTGTGTAATTCCTTACTAACATTAACCACCACATTTTTAGCAAAGCATGATATCCATGTTTTATAAAAAAACTGAAGTGTGTTTACAGAAATATATCTATAATATGTTTTTAAATACAATAGGGTATATATTGTATTTTAATGGTATTACATGTTCATTGTGTTATATCTACTACTTTTGCTAGTGCATGGTTATACTATTGTGGTTACTTAGACCAAGAATGTTAAATTATAAGGTAGAAAGAAAGAAACAAAAATCATGAAAATAAACAGCTCCACTGAGAACCACTCAAACCTGCTGATTAATCAAATCAGAGTTTTAATATTTAAAACTAATTCATTCACCACACGCACACACAGAGAGAAAGAGAGAGATGTGCTCTACTGTTATTGTAACTGTGGGTGAATGAATCTCAGCAGTTTAACAACAACATTGTCCTCTACTGTTCAAAATGTGTGTCATATTTTGAGTCATAAAGCGCATCAGTTAATATCTTAAACACCAGAAAGAACTGCATTAAAGTGGACATACTGATTAAGCTTGGTCTTCAGGTACTGAGTCCTAGGATGAGAAGGGGGGGGGGGGGGGGGGGGTCTTAATGTAAGATACAGGTATGTTCGGCAATATTAAGTTTCAGGCATGCAATATAATTGGGCTCAGCTACATTTGCACTTTAGTTTGTTCTCTACAGGTCAGTGTGTTTAAAGATCTTCATAATTAGAACAAATTAATGTCACTGTACAATAATAAAAATTTATCTCAATTTTGATCAGTTTTAATTTTTCTACACCAGTTGCAGTAGCAGTTATATACAATGTATGAACATTTCTTGATGGACCAATAGAAATGCTCCAAATTAGCTTGTAAAGAATTCTGGGACCATTGACTGACTTATAATAAAAGTAAAGACTTTATTGGTCTCTCCTGTAAAGATGCAGTGACAGTATATTACCAGAGTTCAGTTAAAATCATTATTACTCTAGTTTTGTGTGTTACTGACTGTAAAGTCAACATTTTAATCAGAGATGGTTACAGAATGAAGCAACAAAACAAACATCTTATAGAAAGATTAAGGTTTGTCCAAATACTTAAGAAGGTTAAAACTAAAGGACCTGTATTTCCACATATTTTAATTAAGTTTATTTGAATTTGTTAAAATGACTTGATTATTCATCAAAGGGTCAAAAGGTCAAACTGAATAAAACAGTATTTAAAATGTTTCAGATGCAAAAATGTTTCTATCTAATAAAATGAAGACCCAAGTAAGATATGTGTTTTCTTTAATGTTTTTTTAAACCTGCCAATCAAATGTGAATCTCCATTTACTGTCAACTTAATAAATCAGGCAAAATCATGGTCACCTATAAACCTGAGGACCTCCTATCCATTTCCTGTTCTTGGGGGATGTAAGATTATGACACTTTTTGGTAAGTTGTTCATTTTATGATTTTTTTAAACATCGCTGATGTCAACAATGCAGCAGCAACTGAGGATGGAAGACTGTTTTATTTTATCACTCCATCAGACTTCATGTTCATATATGCTGGTTAGTTAATGGACCTGGAGGAACTTTAGAGTGAAGGGTTTTACTCTAGAACACAGTAGTGGTGGTGTTACCTGGTGGGATTTAAGCTCAAGGCCTTTTGATCACCAGGCAGCAGTTCTACTGACTGACCACTAGACCACCCCTACCCCTTTGTTGTATCTTAGGAAAACAAATGAAAGGCTTAATACGTTCCAGGTTTTGTAGAGAATCACAAATAATGAGTGTCTGATGGTTTTCTTTGATTTTCTAGTGAGTTACTGGATGGAGGGAGGACACGCAGGGGAAGGATTTGGAAACTTTCATATGATACAGTTATCATTACAGTTTAAATACAATGTTTAAACTGTATCAGGTGTTTTCTTAGTCTGTTATAATCTCAGTCTGTTCAGTCCAGTTATGCCTGACACACCTACTGTCGATACGGGACCTCCAGAGTTCTGGACCATTAGTTTTCTTTTGATTTCTGGTACATCCTCGTCTCCTGATATCTGTCTGGGGATCTCGTTGCCAGGTATTCTTTGACCTAACTTCTTATCCTTGTTCTATGAGGGCTCCATATCAAAACGCATCTGATCTCAATCAGTCATTAGGAATATATTTGTAAATACCTGATCAGTTTTCATCTGCATCAGTTTTTTGTAAACTCTGTCATAACTTATTTTTTTCAAAACAAGTATTTTGTTCTTTGTTCCGTTTATTGTGTTTATATATTTTTGGATAATTTGATTTTTTAAATCAGGAAAAAAATGTATATAAAGTATTTTATTAGTTAATTGTATTACAGAGCACCATTATTAAGTATGTAAGGACTTTGTAGTCTTTTTTAACTGATCCAATTAAAATAGCATGTTTTTAGTGTGAGTTCAGAAATTTGAAGTGAATTAATGTCAATTTCCATAAAAGTGTTTAAATAAATGACTGTTCTCTTACATGGTTTGTCAGCTGAGACTTATTCATCTATTTTTATTTATCTATAAATATATCTATTACACACTAAAGTTGTGAGGAAACTATAGAAACAGTTGATATTGGTCTGTAAGAGACATAAAAGTAACTCAAGTAACAGTCTTTATTAAGTTTTTAGTGTGATGTCATACAATTACCCGATACTGACCTTGTAGGTTTATAATTACTGACCTGAACAGTCTTCTCCAACAGACCACCCAGTAATGAAAAGGGACCAGCATAAGACCACCACTGCCAAGATATTACTTCGGAGGTGGATTATTCTTAGCACAGCACTGATTCTGACATGGTCATAACATTCTTAGGCCAGTCACAGTTATTACACACGTAATCACAATGATTTAAGATGACTACTGACCGCAGTCAGTTTCCACAGTCATGTGATTTCAGTGTAGCACCCTGATATTGGTTTGTGTTGTGTTTCTCACTCCACACTGCAAGATTATCAAGTTAAAGCAAGACAGTCATGTTAACAAGCAGATTGTGAATTTGGTGGGTTTGGTGAGGTAAATAAATGTAAAAGCAATTTAATGCATTGAGGCTTATAACTTCTACTTTGGTGCTCTAACATGTTTAGTAGGGCACTGTTAGTACAGTGTGACAGCCATAGGCAGAGCAGCTGTGACTGGTTTTACATGTAGGCTGAGAGTTGTAGTACAAAATCACTGAATTCAAAACTGGCTGTTATCACCTGAACTATATCTACTGGAGACTGAATAGTATGACCTGCTGCTTTAATGTTTATATACTGTAATCAAACACTTTTATATAAAAATACAGAAAACATTTATGATATGGACTATTTAAGATAATGAGTTATCACCATGATTTTTTAAAACATCATGTTTATGTATCTTATAATATTTAATACCTTTAATTTGAAGGCTGGTCATAAAATGCTGATATCTTAAAAATTATAATACAGTGTATGAACTATGTTTTTAATTATTTAAAGAAACCTGTGATCAGCTGATTCATGTTAAGTTAGAAAATTAGCATATTACTACATTATTACGCCCCTTTTGTTGCGCCACAAATTAAAGTCATTTTTTAATACAGTTTGAAACGAAAGTTTTCTATGAGATGCTTTTACGTATTTCTACTGAGCTAATCTTCTTAATGACGATAGATTTTCTGTAGTTTTAAGCGGTTTTCTTTTCTTCAACGTCACCGAGAACACTGTTCACATAACGAGCCTTATAAAACCTCAACCGGCTTCTTTGATTGGTCGGTTGCTTATTAAATATGCAAATATTTGTAAAACTGCGAATTAAAACAAGGTAGATGAGATTTTTAGGTTTGCTGCGCTGTCAGAAGGTTATTTAACTGCTTAAATGATTACAGCAGTGGAAATAGCACCACCACAAGAGGGCGCTCCTAATAGTAGTATTATCTAAATAGGAGAGTGTGTTTAATGTTTTTCAGTGCAAATCAATTAAATATATTAATATTTTAATCAGATAGAATTCATATGTCAGAGTTAGAAGTATATAAAAAGAAACAGTAAGATTTCTTTAGTTTAGTATGTTTCGTTTGGCACTCCAATAAAAAATGCTAATCTTAGTATTTCACCCAGTGACATAAAAGGAGCAGTTCTGCTCTGTTCCGCCTCATCGCCAGCAGAGGGCGCTTTTCTGCGCTGCACCTGTTTATTACCAGCAGAAAACTAGTTACAAATGCTTACAGCCCAAAAATTATAATACAGTGTATCAGAATAGCTTATTTCGTCAAGTATGTCACTTATTTCAAAAGGCCCACATGTATGACATGTAACAGCTAGTGAGATATAAACTGTGCTTTTAATCATTTAAAGAAACCTGTAAAGTGTGTTCTTGTGATCAGCACGTTCATGAGTCAGTAAATTAGCATATCACCACACCCCTTTTGCGGCGCCACAAATTAAAGTAATTTTTTGACACAGTTTGATACGAAAGTTCGCAGTATGATGCTTTTTCGTATTTTCTTAATGACAACAGGTTTTATTAACTTTAAGCAGTTTACTGTTCGTCACCGTCATCGAGAACACTGTTCCCATAACGAGCCTTATAAAAACTCTGTGAGGGGTCAGTTACTTATTAAATACGTAAATGTATGCAGGACTTCGGATTAATAAGAGCAAGTTGAGTAGATTTTTAGGTTTGCTGCGCTGTCGTAAGATTCTTTAACTGCTTAAATGGTCACAGCTGTCGAAATAACAAAGCCACCACAAGAGGGCGCTCCTAATAGCAGTATTGTCTCAATAGGAGAGTGTGTTTAATGTTTTTTATGGCCGACCACTAGAATTAATAATAATAATAATAATAATAATAATAATAATAATAATAATAAAACGTATTATTTAATAAGAAGAATAATAAGAATAATAACAACTTCGAAATGAATAATCATAATAATAATATTTTTTTGTATGTGTTGTCTTGTCTTCACTGTGAAATGAAACACACTGATGAAGAACATTTATATTAATGTATATATAATTAAGTAATAATGCAGCTCAACATTTAATTACTGGATTTATTGAAGATGGTTTGTCGCCCTCTAGTGGTCACGAATGGCATTTTTAAAATTTCAATAAACAAGTTCGTCCTATTTGATGACGTAATTTATCCGTGCCCACTTTTGACAGGTGGGCTCTACCCTGAGGACACTGGAGGTAGACCTACTTCAGTAGCGGTGAGTGATTTAATCTTCGTTGGTTTTTAGTGGAAGGGAAGTTTAAACGGGTCAGTTCTGGGTGCATTTCTGAAAGTATGTTTGATTTGGTTGGATATATATATATATATATATATATATATATATATATATATATATATATATATATATATATATATATATATATATATATATAATGTTTACTTATTTTAAAAGATATGATTTACAGTACTATACAGTATTATATTTAAAAAGCTATTTACTCAACAAAACACTTTATTATTTAAATATTCGAACAGTATTAATACAGTAAGTGGTGCTCTTACATATTACCTCTGGTTGGTCGACAAGGCAGGAACTCAGCCTCTGATTGGTCAAGAGACTTAGCCCAAGTTTTAAGTGAATGGTTACCGGTCATACTAATAAAAACAATAACTTTATTTAACATGGAGAAATAGAAATAGATTGTCATTACAGCTTTATTTCACAGAGTCTCTAGCATGCAGCATTCCCAATATATATTCTTTTATGTATGACGTGATCCTAACACACACAAAAGTATTAGAACATTATTTTCATTTTATGTCAGGAATTCACAAATGTTTTCCTTCTTCCATCTAAGATAAATAAATGTATTCTAGAAGATCCAAAAATAACATTTACTTTCTCTTTACTTAATTCATCTATCAGTTTTAATAAGAATGCTTTTTAAGTATCAACAACAAAACTGTTATAGCTCAGTCCATATTATTCAGAGACAAGTTCAGAAATCCATCCACTACAGGGGGAGTCCAGATGCAGGAATCGTTGATGACCACCAGAGGGCGTCCTCCCCAGAGTTCTGACTGGGTGTCATACACACACCTGTTGTTCACTCTTTCTAGATGAACTGCTCTGTTTTACCTTCAGTTCCCAAACTGTTATCACTGGGTTCCTGAGTGAAGAGGTTCCTTAATGTGTGTCTGAAAAGAGATTATTACTGACGTTATTACTGCCTGCAATAATGTGTTTGCTTGAAACCTTGAAAAACCTATGCCGGTTATATGACTTTGTCCCAAACGACGCTTTAGATTTCATTCGTTGGTCGAGTGTTTTTGGCTACATACAGGTGGCAGACAAATTGGATTTGGTTGTTAAATCAAATCTTTTGGGATGAAAGTGTGAACTGATATTGCAAGTGATCCTGTTGGATCTGTGTGTGTAGACATCACCAACTTTTCTGCATCAGCCATCAAATCCCAGCACTCCTGTCACTCTGGATTCAACAAAAAAAACAGATTTGGGCTACCAGAACAAGACCTTTGACTCAACCATAGATACAGTGTGTCAAAGTAAAGGGTGTTTGTTTTTTGAGACATGGTGAACTCGCCCTTCAGATTGTGTTTTGTATTTAAATGTTAAAACTCGGATGGACTTCCTTGTAGCTACACTCAATGTCCATTATATCAGTTCCTCTGACCAAATAGAAGCACTTTGTAGTTGTACACTTACAGACTGTAGTCCATCTGTTTTTCTGTATACTCTGTTACCCTGTTCTTCAGTGGTCAGGGCTCCCACAGGACCACCATAGAGCAGATATACTGACCCTATAAGGTGTTTCATGTTTGGGCCCCAATAACTGCCCTTCATCTGTTTATTGATGGTCAAATTATATTGTGTTGTGTGCAGGGTACACCCTTCAGTCAGCCAGCTAATGGTCCTTCTCTTTGTGCTGTGAGATGTTTATCCCTAGTTTTTCTAGCCTCTATTCATTCTATTCTAAGTCTGTTTCTTTCATTTATTGAAGTAATTCAGGTTTGATTTGTTGTGTGTGTGTGTTTGGATCAGTGTTTTGCTGCTATGCCCTTGTTTCATCAGTTTCTTCACTGACTCTGTGCTGTTACCTCATGTGGTGATCCTTGTAATCCTGTAATCCTTTCCCCAAAACAAACGGCCATGCTTAACAGAGAGCAAGCAGTTCTTTTATTAAATGTTTTTTTTTCCAGTTTTCTTTAAACATATTTTAGGTGATTGTAGCCAAAGAGTTAAATTTTACAGAATTCCAAAATACCTCTGGCTTTTCTACGTGTTGTTTTGTATATTTATGAAGTCGACTCCTGCGATTGGATCACAGTTCAGATTTCCTTCTGATGACTCTTCCGTGTGGATGATGGTTGTGGGCCTGTGCATCACTGTTCCTGTGCCAGTCAAATCTTCAGGATGGTCTTTGGTAGTGATGTGGGGGCTTTGTTATGCATACCAGACCATTTCTCCAGGAGATTGATCTTAATCTTCCAGATCTTGTCTTGACTTCTCTGTTACTTCCATTTCATGGTGTTTTAGCAGTGAAGTTTAAAAGCAGGACATGTTTAGATATCCTGCTTTTGTAAACACATGAATTTGAGAATTTACCTTAAGATCCTCCTGCAGCTGATGAGCTCTGACAGTTTTGCACAGTAATACATGTTGACCAAATAATGTATTTTTTTATATATAATTTATTGAGCTCCAGTTGTACAAACTCCTGCTTTCACACTTATTTTTCTTTGTGTTTCCACTAAATTCTGCAAGTGTATCTTATTATATTTAATCTCCTTCTGAAATATGAATAACTTAATGGTGCTTAAAGGCTGCTTTGACTGGAAATAAATGAAGAGTGGTCTGTATGTTTGTGGTTGTTGCACTCTAGCCACAGTTAACAGCCCACCCCCCCTCCCCCAGTCTCACACATCAAAACGGAAGTGGCGGGTTTCCACTTAAAATGAGGTCTCAGTGTATCCCGTGTTCGAAAGTAACAGTCTTTACAAAGCAAGTTTATCTTCACTGGTATATTTTACACCAAGTTCTTGGTGGGAGCGCAGCCTGTTAGACTGAAACATCAAAACATTTCCAAAATGTGCTTTTTTTTTTTCTACTGATTTTTTTATATGCTGTTAAATTTCATTTGTGTTGTAATATTTTTATTAAAATGACAGCAATATGCATTCATTGTTTTTAATCTTACAACATATTAAATCAAACAATCACTTGTTATACATTTTAATACAGGACATAATTTATAACACAATATAATCTAGCTATACTCTTTAACACAACTCTTCATGCAGTGCATCATGGGCGTGCACTCCCGAGCACATGCACATCAGCTCTATTCTTATCTATGAAGCTGAGCAGAAGAGCCGGTTGTTGTTGTTTATTGATTAGAATGGAATATTAAAATGATGCCTCCAGTTGTTTTCTACCTGCTCTGCTGTAAGTCTACTTTAATAAACTATTGCAGGAAAATTAGAGGCTCTGAACTCTCAGTTAGCTGCGAGTCAGATTTAAACACTGTTAGAGATCATCTGTATTGTTACTGTTAGTTTAACTGTAAGTAGTGTTGTTGTACATATGAATGTTTTATACAATAGAGTAGTAGTGACAGTGGGTGTGTGTGTGTTAGATTAACTATTAGTGTAATACAGTCATATTAATGATGATCTTTGTATAAAGTAGTAATAGAACCCATAAACCTCTATAGAAGATAGAATATAATAATTACATATATTAACTAGATATTTTTTTATTTACATAGATATCATGCAGTGTGAACACAATTCACCAGTGCAGTATTCTGATTTCATATACTTATAAAACATGACCTGGACTAATAATTCCTAATTATCTACTTACACTGTTTCAGCTGTGCTGTATGTAGCTGGAGAAGAGGAGATCAGACTGCAGGAGCTGGAGGGAAACACTTTAACCATCCATACTGGATTAACTGGAGTTCAGACTGATGCTCTCATACTGTGGTTCTATATATCTGAGAATGTAGATATAAAGATAGTGAACAGTCTGGTGTTTAAAGGAGAAACTAATACAGACTATAACAGAGACAGATTCAGAGACAGACTGCAGCTGAACAGAAACAGTGGATCTTTAACCATCAGAAACATCAGCAGAGAAGATTCTGGAGTTTATAAACTACACATCATTACTGGAGCTCTCTCAGTCTGGAGTTTCAGTGTCGATGTTTATGGTAAGTAAATTATGTATATATACCGCTATAGTTCCTGTAGAATGACAAACATGTGAACAGTGAACAGGAGTTGAAGAGAAGCAGATAAAAGTCAGTGTATAAGGAATAAAGGTTTAGTAAACAGTCCAGTTTTGCTGTTTATAAACCAATGTTGGTGGTTGTAGTTTTGTATGTAACTATTTTAATGACTCATTTTTTATTTTATGTTATATTTATAGCTCCAGTATCAAAGCCCACCATAAGAAATCAGACTGGAAAGCACTCAGTGAGTCACAAAGAGTCGTGTTCTCCTCTGTGTACTGTGGAAAATGGGAAGGATGTGAGTTTGTACTGGTATGAAGAGAAAGAGAGAATCTCCAGCATCACTAGCTCAGATTCCAGTGAACATCTTCATCGTCCTCTGAATAAAACCAACCTGAACTCTTCTACTTACACCTGTGTAGCTGCTAATCCTGTTAGTAATCAGACAGTCCAGCTCAACATCACAGATACCTGCTATAAAGCAGGTACATTCAAATCTAATCTTATTTTGTGTGTATTTTAAGTAAAATGAGAAGTTTCTAGTCAGAGCTGGTCACACATCTTTGCTACTTAATTTAGATTAAATGTATTGTTGACTCATTTACTACATCAAATACTGTTTTACAGACTCGGGTAGGAAAGTTCAGAGAGATCTCTCCTCGAAACTGGCTGTTCTGATAACGGCTGGACTGATTGTTGCTCTGTCAGTAATGTTATTTGTATTGTTTTGGAAACAGACACCAAAGACAAAACAAGGCAAGAAATACTGTTTTTTACACCAGCTGACTGTAATTATTGGTGATTGTAAGTGATATAGTCTTTATTCTCTCTGTTCGTGTCTAGTTTATCAGAAAGCTGTGCTGAAATATGCAGAAGTGAAAAGTACATCTCAGTCTTTAATGGAAGATCAGCAGGTAAATGTATAGGCTTTACAGATTTAATAGTTTAACCTGTCTGCTGCAATGCAAACTAAACATTACTTCTTCTGTTGCAATAGATGTTGTAAAACTACTTGTTCCTGTTCAGATTAACACATTATATTTATTAATTCTCACAGAGAAAAGCAGTAAAAGTGTCAGCATATGTGTCTCATTGTTAGTATAATTTGTTCTTGGCTTTTTCTACATACAGTAACAAACTACAGCAGTACAATAATTAAGAAATATGCTGGTGTTATTGTATATATGTGGAATTGTGTAGTTACACTTATTTACATTTAGACTGTTAAACTTTGGTGACTGAATAAATGTATAAACAGATTTATTGTTTGTTCAGACTTCAGACTGTGTTTGTACGTGTAGGGTGGAAAGTCATTTCAGATACCAGCCAGAAGGTTTTTTTTTAATGGCCACAGAGGCAGGATGAGGCACCCAGTGTGGTGGTTAAACGGACCTGCAACATAAAGCAGTTACAGAAACACTGTGATGTAGATTTTAACAGTTCTGTTTCTAGACAGTTTAGAACACGCTACAGTAAGTTGGAGTAAAATTAACTAGTTGCACCATCAGTAACGCAGAGCTACATTTATATAAGACTAGAGAAACTGCACGTTCAGTATTGTAACTTAGTATTCAGTAATGTCTGTAATGTAAAATCCTAATTCCAATAAGTAGAGGTCCATAAACACATGCTCTGATGAGGGTGTGGAGGATCTCCAGTGGACAGAACAGAGCCCCACTGAACAGCTCTGGGATGAACTGGAATGTCAATAGCCAGCCAGGCCAGAGTGGAGCCTGTTATAGACACAAAGTGGGGCCAAATCCAATTTTGGGATGGGACGTCCAACAATCTCTAGATTATGACAGTCCACATACTTTTGGCCATATAGAGTATATTTACTTTCTATGTCTGTAGTGGATAGAGCAGTGAATGTGAGGTTCTGGTAAATACATATACTGACCACAACAGATTCCAGAGTGATGTATGAAGCAAAACAATGAATTTTAACAGAATTTTTCCAGTTTGATGGCTTTTAAGTAATTCACTCGTTACCATAAAATTAGAATTAGATACTCAAGGTTTTCACACAGAAGACATATTTTATTATTAGTCTTATTAGTGTTATTAGTATTATCTCATGAGTTCTATTCTGCTGACCAGATTAAACTGCTGTGTTTTGCAGAAAAGCAGTGTCAGAGGGACAGAAGACCAGTATACCTCTGTGGTGTACACAGCTATAAAGATGTAACCATCAGTCTTCATAAGTTTTTATAGTTTTAATGATGTTTCATGTTTATTGATTGCTTTATTGAGTATTATATAACAGAAGCCCACTGTTTTGAACATGTACTTCATGTCTTTATCATGCTGTGTCCATTACACTATGAATGTCTAGTGACTGTAATGGAGAAAGATGACCAGAGTAGAGCTCTGTGATCCTGTAAATGACAGTAAATGTATGACCTCTTACAGACTGTGTCTGTGTGTTTAATGATCTGATGATCTACTTTAACTAATCCCGAGGGGAAACAGTCATTTTCATCAACAGAGAAAAATAAAATGTTACTTACTTTAAAGCTGATATTATGTGATGATATCTCTCTATGATTTGTATAATTCTTAGCTTTTATCTACTTAGACTTACTGCAAACACTTTTACCTCAAACACCACCGTCTGCACATCTTTATATTTATTTAGACCACAAACTTTACAAACAGCTGGGTTATTGGTAATTAAAATCTTTATTGAAAACCATTTAAACCTGCTGTAGTTCATTTCAGTGGAGAAGGAAGATACAGTTCATAAGATTTTTTATATGGTGTTATGGCAGAATAACTATATGAACCATAAGATACCATAGATCACCTTAGATTCATGCTTAACTCTACAGTTATTATACTTCAACCACAATAGATCACTTCAGGTTCCCTTATTATAGACCAGGGCTACAATATACAGGGTGGGATGGTTAATGAGGGGTAAACACACAGCGAGCACAGAAGATAGAACTGTAAAAGGATGTAAGTCAGTCTCACGGCTAACGGGAAAACAATATTAATCCAACAGCAGAGCGTTTATTCTTGTTAATGTTATTTATAAAATACTGTCCCGTTTCAGTCTGCATGCAAAAAAATATTCTAAATTCTTCTCACGCCAAAAATGTTTGGTCAGTCTTTGTCTTTCTCAGACCAAATAAGTTTGAACCAATTTTCTCTGTATTTTTTAATCATTTATTAAACTCCAGGCTAGGAAACTCCTGATTTTACACTTTTTGGTACTTAGATGTTCTTCTTAAATCTACAAGTGGATTTTCTTACATTTAATCTCCTTCCAGACGTATGAATAACTTAATGGTCATTTAGACTGGACGTTAAATATATAAAGGGTGTCTTGTGCACAGTGCTTTATGTCTGTGGTGGGCACACTCTAACCACAGTAAGAACAGTCAGCAGCCCTTCCAGTCTCACACTTTAAAACGGAAGTGGTGGGTTTCAGCTTAAAATGAGGCCTCAGTGTATCTTAAACTTCTATATCAGGAAAATAAAAGTAAAGAAATTCAAAGATTTAAAGAGACCATGCTCCCTGATCTAATTTACTAGTCAAAGGAAACAGTTTGTGTATACAGTGTTAGGGGAAAAAAAGTTTATATGAAGGTTCCTCTTTATACAGTGTGTTCAGTGTAATCAGGCAGTGTATTCAGTATTAAATATTCTGACTGTGTGAGCTTAAAGACTGAATACAAGCTGAGAACCTGCTCTGGGTTTCTTTCTGATACTTGCTATGAAGGAGCTCTATCACTCGCAGTTCTTTGTATATGCTTTTAGATTGTTGTGTGTTAAAATGTATTTATAATAGCATATGGCAGAAATGTAATGTAATATATATATATAATAACTTATATTTACAATCCAGATATACTGTTTAACACAGCTCATGCATGACGGGCATGACCTGCCCTGCCCAGTCAAGCACGTATACATCAGCTCTATTCTTAAGAAGCTGAGCAGAAAATTCACAAGAGCCAGTTGTCGTAGTTTATTGATTAGAATGGAATATTAAAATGACACCTCCAGTTGTTTTCTGCCTGCTCTGCTGTAAGTCTACTTTAATGAACTTTTGCAGGAAAATTAGAAGCTCTGAACTCTCAGTTAGCGGCGAGTCAGATTTAAACAGTTAGAGATCATCTGTATTGTTACTGCTGTGTAGCTCTGTAGACTGCAGTAAGTAGTTTTGCTGTAAAGATAACAAAATAAATATAAATATGTCTTATACAGTGAATGTAGGTGTGTGTGTATTAGATGATGAACTATTAGTGTGTAATACAGTCATATTAATGACAATCTTTATATAAAGTAATAATACAGCCCTTACACCTTTATAGAAGATAATTAAACATATTTATTAATATTTGTTTTTAATGAGTAGTTTTACCTGATAAAGGTGTTAAATTTGATCAGCAGACATGTTGACTTATTTCAAGAAATAATACTTGAATGAAGTAAAACCGATCTGCTAAAAGAAAAAACTTCAAAGAAGTAAAATGTAAATATTGCATATATTAAGTAGATTTAATACTCTTTCATTTACTTATCATGCAGTATGAACACAATTCACCAGTTAAGTATTCTAATTTTATGTACTTATAAAACGTGACCTGGACTAATAATTCTTTATTATCTACTTACACTGTTGCAGCTGTGCTGTATGTATCTGGAGAAGAGGAGATCAGACTGCAGGAGCTGGAGGGAAACACTGTAACCATCCATACTGGAATAACTGGAGTTCAGACTGATGCTCAGATACTCTGGTTCTATAGACCTGAGAATAAAGATATAAAGTTATTAAACAGTCAGATCATAAGAGGAGAGATTATAACAGAATATTACAGAGACAGATTCAGAGACAGACTGCAGCTGAACAGAACCAGTGGATCTTTAACCATCAGAAACATCAGCAGAGAAGATTCTGGAGTTTATAAACTACAAATCATTACTGGAGATCTCTCAGTCTGGAGTTTCAGTGTCGATGTTTATGGTGAGTAACTACTACATTTACCTCTATAGTTTGTATATAGAATAAAGTGGGAAATAAATAAGAAGGTTTGGATTCCGACAGTAAATGACACTCAGATATAAACACTGATATGTTAAATATTTGTGTCCTGTTTAAAAATAATATTTATATAAAAATCTACCTACAGTTTCTAATATAATAAAGCTGTTTATACATCATCCAATAAGACCAATACTGATCACGTTATACTGAAAGAATGTGATCTTATATAAAAGCAGCATGAACAGGAGTTGATGAGAAGCAGATATAAGTACAGTTCAGATGTGCTGTTTATGAACCATGTTGGTGGGTGTAGTTCTGTATGTAATTTTATATTATTACGTTATATTTCACAGCTCCAGTATCAAAGCCCATCATTAGAAATCAGACTGAAAATCACTCAGTGAGTCACAGAGAGTTGTGTTCTCCTCTGTGTACTGTGGAAAATGGGAAGGATGTGAGTTTGTACTGGTATGAAGAGAAAGAGAGAATCTCCAGCATCACTAGCTCAGATTCCAGTGAACGTCTTTATCTTCCTCTAAATAAAACCAACCTGATCTCTACTTACACCTGCGTAGCTGCTAATCCTGTTAGCAGTCAAACAGTCCAGCTCAACATCACACAACTCTGTTATAAAGCAGGTAAATATTGATTTGATATGCTATTTTGTAAAGTAAGAGTATTGATTACTTATTTGACTCATTTACTGCAACACACAGTTCCAGATCAGAAAGTTAAGAGAGATCTCTTCAATTTTTTGGATGTTCTGACACCTGCTGGACTGACTGTTGCTCTGTGGTTATTATTATGTGTGCTGTTTTGTAAGAAGAAGTCAAATAGTCAAGGCAAGAACTACATCTTCTCTATTTTCCACATGAACTGTGTGTTATTGTCTGTGATTTTGTATCTAATACAGTTTTTTTCTGCAGTTTTACTATATACTATTCTGTCTTTTATGGTCTAGTGTATCAGTACACTGAGCTGAACTATGCTGAAGTGAAAAGTACATCCTGGTATTCAACCAAAGCTCATACGGTGAGTTTATAGGCTTCCTTGATGTCACTATATAAGCATGGAAACATTCATGCCCCTCTGTTGCATTAGCATGTGTTTCCTCAATGTTAACACAACTTATTCTTGGCTTTCTACCTGCTGCAGTTATACCAGTAACAAAACACACCAGTACAATAATTAAGAAATGCACTGGTGTTATTTTATATCAGTGTTGTCCAATAAAAAACAAGTGCCTCCAAAATAGTAACTGTAAAGCTAAAATCCTTCTTTACTTTTAATGCAAGTCAATGGAACCAGAATGTTTTCCAAGCGAATTTAGAGCATGTCTATTGGTCCATTCGTTATGAAATTATAACAGGATATAAAGAGCAGCTGTCGTTTTCAAATGATATAGAAAAATGAGATTTAAAAAAAAGAAAATGGAGATGTTTTTCTTTGGACAGCGACGGTATGTGAAATTATATACTAGTCACACTGTTCTGTACCACTTTGGGAACTGATTAAAATGTATTTTTTGTTAATTGAATAGTCCTTACTATGTCTGTACACATGGGGGAGGGGAGCCATTTCAGATACAAGCGAAAACAACTGAACGGCTAAAGAGGCCGGATGAGACGCCCAGTCTGGGTGGTTAAACAAGCTTGCAACATAAACCACTTCAAATCGTTTCCCACCACAGACTGCAGAAACGCTGTGATGTTCTTAACAGTTCTGTTTCTAGACGGTTCAGAATGGAGTCAACAGATATGCAGTGACTTTACTACAGTAAGTTGGAGTAAACTGGGTTAAATGCACCATCAGTATTGTAGAGCTACATTTCAATGAGGCTTTAAATGTAGCTCTGCATTACTGATGGTGCAGTTAGCTCAGTTTACTCCAACTTACTGTAGTAAAGTCAATAAATATCTATTGACTCCATTCTAAAACTGAGAGTTCAGCGCATTCATTGTTTGTATTATACAAACCTCATTAGAAAAAGTTGGAAAGGTCCATAAAGACATGGTTTAATTGAGGGTGTGGAGGAACTCCAGTTGTCTGCCCGGAGCCCCACTGAACATCTCTGGGATTAAATGGATTTTCAATTCTGTTATAGCCACAAAGTGAGGCCAAATCCATATTAACGGCCATGGTTTTGGGATGGGATGCCCAATAAGCTCTTGTGGACATGACCACATGTGTCCACATACAGTCTTTATTCCTTTATCTATGTCTGTAGTAAGCATAGCAGTGACTGTGAGGTGCTCGTCAATACATTTACTGACCACAACAGATTTCAGCCTATTCTAGGAAGCAAAGCACAGAATTTAATATGCGCACACTTTAATAACAAACTTATATAATATAATGAATCACCAGCCTAGATATTGGAGCAACCATGCTAATTGCCCCACCGACAGTAAAAAGACTTAAGTTTGCTTAAGTTGGAATGTTTTTAGTGTGAAAATAATTCAGTCGTTACCATGAAAGCAGGTTTAGATACTCAAGGTTTTCACACAAAAGTCACATTTTATTATTAGTATTAATAGTATTGTAATATGAGGCTCTCACCAGATTAATCTGCTGTGTTTTACAGGAAAACAGTGTCGAAGGGAAAGAAGACCAGTATACCTCGGTGGTGTACTCAGCTATAAGGATCTGACTCTGTATTTATTATCAGTTTATATATTTGGTCACGGTTCTGTCCGGCTCGGTCAGATCTGACGCGAATTCTCTACAGGACTACATTTCCCAGCGTGCTTCAGCGGACCACGTGACTGAGTTGTAGGCCCTTTCGACCAATAGCGAGCGGCAGCTGAGCTCCGAGTTCTGATGTTCTTCAGCTGCGATTCATTAACTGACTATTAAACTCCTGTTTGATTTTCTGTAAGTATTTGTAAAGTATTGTCGCTATTAACTTGTTTCTGTGTTTACTGAGTGTTCTTTCTGGTTGTAGTACTCCGTGTTTTGACTCTTGTTTTTAACAGAAGACCCGTGTTTAGAGGTTGAACATTCATACAGTTTCCACTAAGTTTATAAATTTCTACTGACTGTAATGGAGAAAGATGACCAGTTTAGAGCTCTGTGATCCTGTAAATGTATAACCTCTTACAGACTGTGTGTGTGTGTGTGTGTGTGTGTGTGTGTGTGTGTGTGTGTGTGTGTGTGTGTGTGTGAGTGTGTGAGAGAGAGAGAGAGAGAGAGAGAGAGAGAGAGAGATCTGATTTTCTACTTTTACTGATGCAGATATTGTTGGACACAGTATGTGATGTGTATGTATGTATGTGATTGTGTCGCTCCAAGCTTAGTCCCACTGTCTGATACAGTTGAAAAGATTAATAAAGGCAGAACTTTTATATTCATTTAATTCATTTATTTTAACTGCTCTTCTCATCATTATTCACAACAACAACATCGCCCTCTACTGGTTCATGTTTAACATTTTATGAAGTAAATTAATCTTAAATACTAAAAAGACCACCTTTGGGTTAAATTACAGACTCTGATAAGACTTGTGGTCTCACATAAAGCTCCAATACCACTTCTATCTAAGAAGAAGTCTAATAAGGGGTCTTTATTAAATAAAGTCTTTAGTTCTGTCCTGCTGTCCAGTGTGTAGAAGAGTAACTGTGTATTCAGTGGCAGTGATACTCTTCCCCTCACAGCTGTGTAATTCCTTACTAACATTAACCACCACATTTTTAGCAAAGCATGATATCCATGTTTTATAAAAAACTGAAGTGTGTTTACAGAAATATATCTATAATATGTTTTTAACCACAATAGGGTATATATTGTATTTTAATGGTATTACATGTTCATTGTGTTATATCTACTACTTTTGCTAGTGCATGGTTATACTATTGTGGTTACTTAGACCAAGAATGTTAAAGTCAAGGTAGAAAGAAAGAAACAAAAATCATGAAAATAAACAGCTCCATTGAGAACCACTTAAATCTGCTGATTAATCAAATCAGAGTTTTAATATTTAAAACTAATTCATTCACCACACACGCACACACAGAGAAAGAGAGAGATGTGCTCTACTGTTATTGTAACTGTGGGTGAATGAATCTCAGCAGTTTAACAACAACATTGTCCTCTACTGTCCAAAATGTGTGTCATATTTTGAATCATAAAGCGCATCAGTTAATATCTTAAACACCAGAAAGAACCGCATTAAAGTGGACATACTGATTAAGCTTGGTCTTCAGGTACTGAGTCCTAGGATGAGAAGGGGGGGGGGGGGGGGGGTCTTAATGTAAGATACAGGTATGTTCGGTAATATTAAGTTTCAGGCATGCAATATAATTGGGCTCAGCTACATTTGCACTTTAGTTTGTTCTCTACAGGTCAGTGTGTTTAAAGATCTTCATAATAAGAACAAATTAATGTCACTGTACAATAATAAAAATGTATCTCCATTTTGTTATAATGGTTATATACAATGTATGACAATTTCTTGATGGACCAATACAAATGCTCCAAATTAGTTTGGAAAGAATTCTGGGACCATTGATTGACTTATAATAAAAGTAAAGACTTTATTGGTCTCTCCTGTAAAGATGCAGTGACAGTATATTCAGTTAAAATCATTATTACTCTGGTTTTGTGCGTTACTGACTGTAATTTTAATCAGAGATGGTTACAGAACAAAGCAACACAACAAACATCTTATAGAAAGATTAAGGTTTGTCCAAATACTTAAGAAGGTTAAAACTAAAGGACCTGTATTTCCACATATTTTAATTAATTTTATTTGAATTTGTTAAAATGACTTGAGGGTCAAAAGGGTCAAAAGGTCGAACTGAATAAAACAGTATTTAAAATGTTTCAGATGCAAAAATGTTTCTATCTAATAAAATGAAGACCCAAGTAAGATATGTGTTTTCTTTAATGTTTTTTAAACCTGCCCATCAAATGTGAATCTCCATTTACTGTCAACTTAATAAATCAGGCAAAATCATGGTCACCTTTAAACCTGAGGACCTCCTATCCATTTCCTGTTCTTGGGGGATGTAAGATTAGGACACTTTTTGGCAAGTTGTTCATTTTATGATTTTTTTAAACATCGTTGATGTCAACAATGCAGCAGCAACTGAGGATGGAAGACTGTTTTATTTTATCACTCCATCAGACTTCATGTTCATATATGCTGGTTAGTTAATGGACCTGGAGGAACTTTAGAGTGAAGGGTTTTACTCTAGAACACAGTAGTGGTGGTGTTACCTGGTGGGATTTAAGCTCAAGGCCTTTTGATCACCAGGCAGCAGTTCTACTGACTGACCACTAGACCACCCCTACCCCTTTGTTGTATCTTAGGAAAAAAAAATGAAAGGCTTAATACGTTCCAGGTTTTGTAGAGAATCACAAATAATGAGTGTCTGATGGTTTTCTTTGATTTTCTAGTGAGTTACTGGATGGAGGGAGGACACGCAGGGGAAGGATTTGGAAACCTTCATATGATACAGTTATCATTACAGTTTACATACAATGTTTAAACTGTATCAGGTGTTTTCTTAGTCTGTTATAATCTCAGTCTGTTCAGTCCAGTTATGCCTGACACACCTACTGTCGATACGGGACCTCCAGAGTTCTGGGCCATTAGTTTTCTTTTGATTTTTGGTACATCCTCGTCTCCTGATATCTGTCTGGGGATCTCGTTGCCAAGTATTCTTTGACCTAACTTCTTATCCTTGTCCTATGAGGGCTCCATATCAAAACGTATCTGATCTCAATCAGTCATTAGGAATATATTTGTAAATACCTGATCAGTTTTCATCTGCATTAGTTTTTTGTAAACTCTGTCATAACTTATTTTTTCAAAACAAATATTTTGTTCTTTGTTCCGTTTATTGTGTTTATATATTCTTGGATAATTAGATTTTTTTAAATCAGGAAAAAAATGTATATAAAGTATTTTATTAGTTTAATGTATAACAGAGCACCATTATTAAGTATGTAAGGACTTTGTAGTCTTTTTTAACTGATCCAATTAAAATAGCATGTTTTTAGTGTGAGTTCAGAAATTCGAAGTGAATTAATGTAAATTTCCATAAAAGTGTTTCAATAAATGACTGTTCTCTTACATGGTTTGTCAGCTGAGACTTATTGATCTATTTTTATCTATTTATCTATTTTTATTTATCTATAAATATATCTATTACACACTAAAGTTGTGAAGAAACTATAGAAATAGTTGATATTGTTCTGTTAGAGACATAAAAGTCACTCAAGTAACAGTCGTTATAAAGTTTTAGTGTGATGTCATACAATAACCCGATACTGACCTCATAGGTATATAATTACTGATGTGTACAGTTTGCTCCAACAGACCACCCAGTGAATAACCTCTACTTTGGTACTCTAACATGTTTAGTAGGGCACTGTGAGTACAGTGTGACAGCCATAGGCAGAGCAGTTGTGACTGGTTTTACATGTAGGCTGAGAGTTGTAGTACAAAATCACTGAATTCAAAACTGGTCATCACCTGAACTATATCTACTGGAGACTGAATAGTATAACCTGCTGATTTAATGTTTATATATAATAATCAAACACTTTTATATCAAAATACAGAAAACATTCATGATATGGACTATTTAGGATAATGAGTTATCACCATGATTTTTTTAAAACATCATGTTTATGTATCTTATAATATTTAATACCTTTAATGTGAAGACTTTTTATAAATAATTGTAGCCTAAAAATTATAATACAGTGTATGAACTGTTTTTAATTATTTAAAGAAACCTGTGATCAGCTGATTCATGTTAAGTCAGAAAATTAGCATATTACTACATTATTACGCCCCTCTTGTAGCTCCACAAATTAAAGTAATTTTTTAATACAGTTTGAAACGAAAGTTTTCTATGAAATGCTTTTATGTATTTCTACTGAGCTAATCTTCTTAATGACGATAGATTTTCTGTAATTTTAAGCGGTTTTCTCTTCTTCACCGTCACCGAGAACACTGTTCACATAACGAGCCTTATAAAAACTCAACCGGCTTCTTTGATTGGTCGATTGCTTATTAAATATGCAAATAGTTGTAGAACTGCGAATTAATACGACCAAGTTGATGAGATTTTTAGGTTTGCTGCGCTGTCAGAAGGTTATTTAACTGCTTAAATGGTCACAGCAGTGGAAATAGCAAAGCAACCACAAGAGGGCGCTCCTAATAGTAGTATTATCTAAATAGGAGAGTGTGTTTAATGTTTTTCAGTGCAAATCAATTAAATATATTAATATTTTTATCAGATAGAATTCATCTGTCAGAGTAAGAAGTATATAAAAAGAAACAGTAAGATTTCTTTAGTTTAGTATGTTTCATTTGGCACTCCAATAAAAAAATGCTAATATTAGTCTTTCACCCAGTGACATAAAAGGAGTAGTTCTGCTCTGTCCCGCCTCATCGCCAGCAGAGGGCGCTGTTCTGCGCTGTATTTGTTTATTACCAGCAGAAAACTAGTTACAAATGCTTACAGCCTAAAAATTATAATACAGTGTATCAGAATCGCTTATTTCGCCAAGTATGTCACTCATACAAGGGATTTGTCTTGGTAAGGCACACATGTATGACATGTAACAGCTAGTGAGATTTAAAGAAACCTGTAAAGTGTGTTCTTGTGATCAGCACGTTAATAGTGAGTCAGTAAATTAGCATATCACCACACCCCTTTTGCGGCGCCACAAATTAAAGTGATTTTTGACACAGTTTGATACGAAAGTTCGCAGTATGATGCTTTTTCGTATTTGTACTGAACTAATTTTCTTAATGACAGCAGGATTTCTTAACTTTAAGCAGTTTTCTGTTCGTCACCGTCATCGAGAACACTGTTCCTATAACGAGCCTTATAAAAGCTCAGTGACGGGTCAGGTTCTTATTAAATACGTAAATGTATGCAGAACTTCGAATTAATATGAGCAAGTTGAGCAGATTTTTAGGTTTGCTGCGCTGTAGGAAGGTTATTTAACTGCTTAAATGGTCACAGCTGTGGAAATAACAAAGCCACCACAAGAGGGCGCTCCTAATAGCAGTATTGTCTCAATAGGAGAGTGTGTTTAATGTTTTTCAATGCAAATCAGTTAAATATGTTAATATTTTAATCAGATATAATAAGTCTATTAGCTATATAATCTGTAGATGCGAATAAATATATAAGAGATGTGAGACAGGTCATGACAGACAGATGGCGCAGTTCTGCGCTGTCTCTCTTCGTAGCCAGCAGCAGGTGAAGTTTATCTGAGTGTTGATTAGTTTTAATCTCCGCTCTTCATCTGGACGCCGACACGAGAAAGATATTAGGAACATCTTAAACGTAAGCATATTTTTTCTTATAGAGCAGACCTGGCCAAAGTGTGTGTGTCACATCTATTCATAATTTGCTCTGCAGTTGTGGATTTCATTTAGTTTGAACTTTTCAAGTCTGATTACTACTGGACTCAGTGCAGTTTTATTATGGCCGACCACTAGAATTAATAATAATAATAATAATAATAATAATAATAATAATAATAATAATAATAATAATAATAAAACGTATTATTTAATAAGAAGAATAATAACAACTTCAAAATGAACAATAATAATAATAATATTTTTTTGTATGTGTTGTCTTGTCTTCACTGTGAAATGAAACACACTGATAAAGAACATTTATATTAAAGTAATAATGCAGCTCCACATTGATGTACAGATTTAATTACTGGATTTATTGAAGATGGTTTGTCGCCCTCTAGTGGTCACGAATGCCATTTTTAAAATTTCAATAAACAAGTTCGTCCTATTTGATGGCGTAATTTATCCGTGCCCACTTTTGACAGGTGGGCTCTACCCTGAGGACACTGGAGGTAGACCTACTTCAGTAGCAGTGAGTGATTTAATCTTCGTTGGTTTTTAATGGAAGGGAAGTTTAAACGGGTCAGTTCTGGATGCATTTCTGAAAGTATGTTTGATAAGCACACATAACTTAACATAAAACATAACATAACAAAAGCACACATAACTTTTATTTTTTATTCTTTAACTATAAAAATATTTTTATCTACTTCAACTTATATTGTTATACTTTGTATATTTTGTATATATATTTTTTATTTCTTTTATTTGTTATCTTATCTATTGGTGAATGGAGGAGCAGCAAAGTAAGAATTTCATTGTACAGTGTAACTGTCTGTTCTGCTGTACACATGACAATAAAACTCTTGAATCTTGATTTGTTTGGATATATATATATATTTTATTTTTTTTATTTTTTTTTTTTTTAATGTTTACTTATTTTAAAAGGTATGATTTACAGTACTGTGTAAACTTTGGGGACGTTATTATATTTAAAAAGCTATTTACTCAACAAAACACTTTATTATTTATATATTCGAACAGTGTTAATACAGTAAGTGGTGCTCTTACATATTACCTCTGGTTGGTCGACAAGGCAGGAACTCAGCCTCTGATTGGTCAAGAGACTTAGCCCAAGTTTTAAGTGAATGGTTACCGGTCATACTAATAAAAACAATAACTTTATTTAACATAGAGAAATAGAAATAGATTGTCATTACAGCTTTATTTCACAGAGTCTCTAGCATGCAGCATTCCCAATATATATTCTTTTATGTATGACGTGATCCTAACACACACAAAAGTATTAGAACATTATTTTCATTTTATGTCAGGAATTCACAAATGTTTTCCTTCTTCCATCCAAGATAAATAAATAAATTCTAGAAGATCCAAAAATAACATTTACTTTCTCTCATTCAGTCATAATTAATTCATCTATCAGTTTTAATAAGAATGCTTTTTAAGTATCAACAACAAAACTGTTATAGCTCAGTCCATATTATTCAGAGACAAGTTCAGAAATCCATCCACTACAGGGGGAGTCCAGATGCAGGAATCGTTGCTGACCACCAGAGGGCGTCCTCCCCAGAGTTCTGACTGGGTGTCATACACACACCTGTTGTTCACTCTTTCTAGATGAACTGCTCTGTTTTACCTTCAGTTCCCAAACTGTTATGACTGGGTTCCTGAGTGAAGAGGTTCCTTAATGTGTGTCTGAAAAGAGATTATTACTGACGTTATTACTGCCTGCAATAATGTGTTTGCTTGAAACCTTGAAAAACCTATGCCGGTTATATGACTTTGTCCCAAACGACGCTTTAGATTTCATTCGTTGGTCGAGTGTTTTTGGCTACATACAGGTGGCAGACAAATTGGATTTGGTTGTTAAATCAAATCTTTTGGGATGAAAGTGTGAACTGATATTGCAAGTGATCCTGTTGGATCTGTGTGTGTAGACATCACCAACTTTTCTGCATCAGCCATCAAATCCCAGCACTCCTGTCACTCTGGATTCAACAAATAAACAGATTTGGGCTGCCAGAACACGACCTTTGACTCAACCATAGATACAGTGTGTCAAAGTAAAGGGTGTTTGTTTGGTGAACTCGCCCTTCAGATTGTGTTTTGTATTTAAATGTTAAAACTCGGATGGACTTCCTTGTAGCTACACTCAATGTCCATTATATCAGTTCCTCTGACCAAATAGAAGCACTTTGTAGTTGTACACTTACAGACTGTAGTCCATCTGTTTTTCTGTATACTCTGTTACCCTGTTCTTCAGTGGTCAGGGCTCCCACAGGACCACCACAGAGCAGATATACTGACCCTATGAGGTGTTTCATGTTTGGGCCCCAATAACTGCCCTTCATCTGTTTGTTGATGGTCAAATTATATTGTGTTGTGTGCAGGGTACACCCTTCAGTCAGCCAGCTAATGGTCCTTCTCTTTGTGCTGTGAGATGTTTATCCCTAGTTTTTCTAGCCTCTATTCATTCTATTCTAAGTCTGTTTCTTTCATTTATTGAAGTAATTCAGGTTTGATTTGTTGTGTGTGTGTGTTTGGATCAGTGTTTTGCTGCAATCACCTTGTTTTTCATCAGTTTCTTCACTGACTCTGTGCTGTTACCTCATGTGGTGATCCTTGTAATCCTGTAATCCTTTCCCCAAAACAAACGGCCATGCTTAACAGAGAGCAAGCAGTTCTTTTATTAAATGTTTTTTTTTCCAGTTTTCTTTAAACATATTTTAGGTGATTGTAGCCAAAGAGTTAAATTTTACAGAATTCCAAAATACCTCTGGCTTTTCTACGTGTTGTTTTGTATATTTATGAAGTCGACTCCTGCGATTGGATCACAGTTCAGATTTCCTTCTGATGACTCTTCCGTGTGGATGATGGTTGTGGGCCTGTGCATCACTGTTCCTGTGCCAGTCAAATCTTCAGGATGGTCCTTGGTAGTGATGTGGGGGCTTTGTTATGCATACCAGACCATTTCTCCAGGAGATTGATCTTCATCTTCCAGATCTTGTTTTGACTTCTCTGTTACTTCCATTTCATGGTGTTTTAGCAGTGAAGTTTAAAAGCAGGACATGTTTAGATATCCTGCTTTTGTAAACACATGAATTTGAGAATTTACTTTAAGATCCTCCTGCAGCTGATGAGCTCTGACAGTTTTGCACAGTAAAACATGTTGACCAAATAATGTATTATTATTTTTATATATAATTTATTGAGCTCCAGTTGTACAAACTCCTGCTTTCACACTTATTTTTCTTTGTGTTTCCACTAAATTCTGCAAGTGTATCTTATTATATTTAATCTCCTTCTGAAATATGAATAACTTAATGGTGCTTAACTTGCTGCTTTGACTGGAAATAAATGAAGAGTGGTCTGTATGTTTGTGGTTGTTGCACTCTAGCCACAGTTAACAGCCCACCCCCCCACCCCAGTCTCACACATCAAAACGGAAGTGGCGGGTTTCCACTTAAAATGAGGTCTCAGTGTATCCCGTGTTCGAAAGTAACAGTCTTTACAAAGCAAGTTTATCTTCACTGGTATATTTTACACCAAGTTCTTGGTGGGAGCGCAGCCTGTTAGACTGAAACATCAAAACATTTCCAAAATGTGTATTTTTTTTTTCTACTGATTTTTTTATATGCTGTTAAATTTCATTTGTGTTGTAATATTTTTATTAAAATGACAGCAATATACATTCATTGTTTTCAATCTTTAACATACAACATATTAAATCAAACAATCACTTGTTATACATTTTAATACAGGACATAATTTATAACACCTCAGTTTAATCTAGCTATACTCTTTAACACAACTCTTCATGCAGTGCATCATGGGCTTCCACTCCCGAGCACATGCACATCAGCTCTATTCTTATCTGCGAAGCTGAGCAGAAGAGCCGGTTGTTGTTGTTTATTGATTAGAATGGAATATTAAAATGACACCTCCAGTTGTTTTCTACCTGCTCTGCTGTAAGTCAACTTTAATAAACTATTGCAGGAAAATTAGAGGCTCTGAACTCTCAGTTAGCTGCGAGTCAGATTTAAACACTGTTAGAGATCATCTGTATTGTTACTGTTAGTTTAACTGTAAGTAGTGTTGTTGTACATATGAATGTTTTATACAATAGAGTAGTAGTGACAGTAGGTGTGTGTGTGTTAGATTAACTATTAGTGTAATACAGTCATATTAATGATGATCTTTGTATAAAGTAGTAATAGAACCCATAAACCTCTATAGAAGATAGAATATAATAATTACATATATTAACTAGATATTTTTTTATTTACATAGATATCATGCAGTGTGAACACAATTCACCAGTGCAGTATTCTGATTTTATATACTTATAAAACGTGACCTGGACTAATAATTCCTAATTATCTACTTACACTGTTTCAGCTGTGCTGTATGTATCTGGAGAAGAGGAGATCAGACTGCAGGAGCTGGAGGGAAACACTGTAACCATCCATACTGGAATAACTGGAGTTCAGACTGATGCTCAGATAATGTGGTTCTATATGTCTGAGAATGTAGATATAAAGATAGTGGACAGTCTGGTGTTTAAAGGAGAAACTAATACAGACTATAACAAAGACAGATTCAGAGACAGACTGCAGCTGAACAGAAACAGTGGATCTTTAACCATCAGAAACATCAGCAGAGAAGATTCTGGAGTTTATAAACTACACATCATTACTGGAGCTCTCTCAGTCTGGAGTTTCAGTGTCGATGTTTATGGTAAGTAAATTATGTATATATACCTCTATAGTTCCTGTAGAATGACAAACATGTGAACAGTGAACAGGAGTTGATGAGAAGCAGATAAAAGTCAGTGTATAAGGAATAAAGGTTTAGTAAACAGTCCAGTTGTGCTGTTTATAAACCATGTTGGTGGTTGCAGTTTTGTATGTAACTATTTTAATGACTCATTTTTTATTTTGTTATATTTATAGCTCCAGTATCAAAGCCCACCATAAGAAATCAGAGTGAAAATCACTCAGTGAGTCACAGAGAGTTGTGTTTTCCTCTGTGTACTGTGGAAAATGGGAAGGATGTAAGTTTGTACTGGTATGAAGAGAAAGAGAGAATCTCCAGCATCAATAGCTCAGATTCCAGTGAACATCTTCATCTTCCTCTGAATAAAACCAACCTGATCTCTTCTACTTACACCTGTGTAGCTGCTAATCCTGTTAGTAATCAGACAGTCCAGCTCAACATCACAGATACCTGCTATAAAGCAGGTACGTTCAAATCTAATCTTATTTTGTGTGTATTTTAAGTAAAATGAGAAGTTTCTAGTCAGAGCTGGTCACACATCTTTGCTACTTAATTTAGATTAAATGTATTGTTGACTCATTTACTACATCAAATACTGTTTTACAGATTCGGGTAGGAAAGTTCAGAGAGATCTCTCCTCGAAACTGGCTGTTCTGATAACGGCTGGACTGATTGTTGCTCTGTCAGTAATGTTATTTGTATTGTTTTGGAAACAGACACCAAAGACAAAACAAGGCAAGAAATACTGTTTTTTACACCAGCTGACTGTAATTATTGGTGATTGTAAGTGATATAGTCTTTATTCTCTCTGTTCGTGTCTAGTTTATCAGAAAGCTGTGCTGAAATATGCAGAAGTGAAAAGTACATCTCAGTCTTTAATGGAAGATCAGCAGGTAAATGTATAGGCTTTACAGATTCAGTAGTTTAACCTGTCTGCTGCAATGCAAACTAAACATTACTTCTTCTGTTGCAATAGATGTTGTAAAACTACTTGTTCCTGTTCAGATTAACACGTTATATTTATTCATTCTCACAGAGAAAAGCAGTAAAAGTGTCAGCATATGTGTCTCATTGTTAGTATAATTTGTTCTTGGCTTTTTCTACATAAAGTAATAAACTACAGCAGTACAATAATTAAGAAATATGCTGGTGTTATTGTATATATGTGGAATTGTGTAGTTACACTTATTTACATTTAGACTGTTAAACTTTGGGGACTGAATAAATGTATAAACAGATTTATTGTTTGTTCAGACTTCAGACTGTGTTTGTACGTGTAGGGTGGGGAGTCATTTCAGATACCAGCCAGAAGGTTTTTTTTTAATGGCCACAGAGGCAGGATGAGGCACCCAGTGTGGTGGTTAAACGGACCTGCAACATAAAGCAGTTACAGAAACACTGTGATGTAGATTTTAACAGTTCTGTTTCTAGACAGTTTAGAACACGCTACAGTAAGTTGGAGTAAAATTAACTAGTTGCACCATCAGTAACGCAGAGCTACATTTATATAAGACTAGAGAAACTGCACGTTCAGTATCTTAACTTAGTATTCAGTAATGTCTGTAATGTAAAATCCTAATTCCAAGAAGTAGAGGTCCATAAACACATGCTCTGATGAGGGTGTGGAGGATCTCCAGTGGACAGAACAGAGCCCCACTGAACAGCTCTGGGATGAACTGGAATGTCAATAGCCAGCCAGGCCATAGTGGAGCCTGTTATAGACACAAAGTGGGGCCAAATCCAATTTTGGGATGGGACGTCCAACAATCTCTAGATTATGACAGTCAGGTGTCCACATACCTTTGGCCATATAGAGTATATTTACTTTCTATGTCTGTAGTGGACATAGCAGTGAATGTGAGGTTATGTTAAATACATATACTGACCACAACAGATTCCAGAGTGATGTATGAAGCAAAACAATGAATTTTAACAGAATTTTTCCAGTTTGATGGCATTTAAGCAATTCACTCGTTACCATAAAATTAGAATTAGATACTCAAGGTTTTTACACAGAACATATTTTATTATTAGTCTTATTAGTGTTATTACTATTATCTCATGAGTTCTATTCTGCTGACCAGATTAAACTGCTGTGTTTTGCAGAAAAGCAGTGTCGGAGGGACAGAAGACCAGTATACCTCGGTGGTGTACACAGCTATAAAGATGTAACCCTCAGTCTTCATAAGTTTTTATAGTTTTAATGATGTTTCATGTTTATTGATTGCTTTATTGAGTGTTATATAACAGAAGCCCACTGTTTTGAACATGTACTTCATGTCTTTATCATGCTGTGTCCATTACACTATGAATGTCTAGTGACTGTAATGGAGAAAGATGACCAGAGTAGAGCTCTGTGATCCTGTAAATGACAGTAAATGTATGACCTCTTACAGACTGTGTCTGTGTGTTTAATGATCTGATGATCTACTTTAACTAATCCCGAGGGGAAACAGTCATTTTCATCAACAGAGAAAAATAAAATGTTACTTACTTTAAAGCTGATATTATGTGATGATATCTCTCTATGATTTGTATAATTCTTAGCTTTTATCTACTTAGACTTACTGCAAACACTTTTACCTCAAACACCACCGTCTGCACATCTTTATATTTATTTAGACCACAAACTTTACAAACAGCTGGGTTATTGGTAATTAAAATCTTTATTGAAAACCATTTAAACCTGCTGTAGTTCATTTCAGTGGAGAAGGAAGATACAGTTCATAAGATTTTTTATATGGTGTTATGGCAGAATAACTATATGAACCATAAGATACCATAGATCACCTTAGATTCATGCTTAACTCTACAGTTATTATACTTCAACCACAATAGATCACTTCAGGTTCCCTTATTATAGACCAGGGCTACAATATACAGGGTGGGATGGTTAATGAGGGGTAAACACACAGCGAGCACAGAAGATAGAACTGTAAAAGGATGTAAGTCAGTCTCACGGCTAACGGGAAAACAATATTAATCCAACAGCAGAGCGTTTATTCTTGTTAATGTTATTTATAAAATACTGTCCCGTTTCAGTCTGCATGCAAAAAAATATTCTAAATTCTTCTCACGCCAAAAATGTTTGGTCAGTCTTTGTCTTTCTCAGACCAAATAAGTTTGAACCAATTTTCTCTGTATTTTTTAATCATTTATTAAACTCCAGGCTAGGAAACTCCTGATTTTACACTTTTTGGTACTTAGATGTTCTTCTTAAATCTACAAGTGGATTTTCTTACATTTAATCTCCTTCCAGACGTATGAATAACTTAATGGTCATTTAGACTGGACGTTAAATATATAAAGGGTGTCTTGTGCACAGTGCTTTATGTCTGTGGTGGGCACACTCTAACCACAGTAAGAACAGTCAGCAGCCCTTCCAGTCTCACACTTTAAAACGGAAGTGGTGGGTTTCAGCTTAAAATGAGGCCTCAGTGTATCTTAAACTTCTATATCAGGAAAATAAAAGTAAAGAAATTCAAAGATTTAAAGAGACTATGCTCCCTGATCTAATTTACTAGTCAAAGGAAACAGTTTGTGTATACAGTGTTAGGGGAAAAAAAGTTTATATGAAGGTTCCTCTTTATACAGTGTGTTCAGTGTAATCAGGCAGTGTATTCAGTATTAAATATTCTGACTGTGTGAGCTTAAAGACTGAATACAAGCTGAGAACCTGCTCTGGGTTTCTTTCTGATACTTGCTATGAAGGAGCTCTATCACTCGCAGTTCTTTGTATATGCTTTTAGATTGTTGTGTGTTAAAATGTATTTATAATAGCATATGGCAGAAATGTAATGTAATATATATATATAATAACTTATATTTACAATCCAGATATACTGTTTAACACAGCTCATGCATGACGGGCATGACCTGCCCTGCCCAGTCAAGCACGTATACATCAGCTCTATTCTTAAGAAGCTGAGCAGAAAATTCACAAGAGCCAGTTGTCGTAGTTTATTGATTAGAATGGAATATTAAAATGACACCTCCAGTTGTTTTCTGCCTGCTCTGCTGTAAGTCTACTTTAATGAACTTTTGCAGGAAAATTAGAAGCTCTGAACTCTCAGTTAGCGGCGAGTCAGATTTAAACAGTTAGAGATCATCTGTATTGTTACTGCTGTGTAGCTCTGTAGACTGCAGTAAGTAGTTTTGCTGTAAAGATAACAAAATAAATATAAATATGTCTTATACAGTGAATGTAGGTGTGTGTGTATTAGATGATGAACTATTAGTGTGTAATACAGTCATATTAATGACAATCTTTATATAAAGTAATAATACAGCCCTTACACCTTTATAGAAGATAATTAAACATATTTATTAATATTTGTTTTTAATGAGTAGTTTTACCTGATAAAGGTGTTAAATTTGATCAGCAGACATGTTGACTTATTTCAAGAAATAATACTTGAATGAAGTAAAACCGATCTGCTAAAAGAAAAAACTTCAAAGAAGTAAAATGTAAATATTGCATATATTAAGTAGATTTAATACTCTTTCATTTACTTATCATGCAGTATGAACACAATTCACCAGTTAAGTATTCTAATTTTATGTACTTATAAAACGTGACCTGGACTAATAATTCTTTATTATCTACTTACACTGTTGCAGCTGTGCTGTATGTATCTGGAGAAGAGGAGATCAGACTGCAGGAGCTGGAGGGAAACACTGTAACCATCCATACTGGAATAACTGGAGTTCAGACTGATGCTCAGATACTCTGGTTCTATAGACCTGAGAATAAAGATATAAAGTTATTAAACAGTCAGATCATAAGAGGAGAGATTATAACAGAATATTACAGAGACAGATTCAGAGACAGACTGCAGCTGAACAGAACCAGTGGATCTTTAACCATCAGAAACATCAGCAGAGAAGATTCTGGAGTTTATAAACTACAAATCATTACTGGAGATCTCTCAGTCTGGAGTTTCAGTGTCGATGTTTATGGTGAGTAACTACTACATTTACCTCTATAGTTTGTATATAGAATAAAGTGGGAAATAAATAAGAAGGTTTGGATTCCGACAGTAAATGACACTCAGATATAAACACTGATATGTTAAATATTTGTGTCCTGTTTAAAAATAATATTTATATAAAAATCTACCTACAGTTTCTAATATAATAAAGCTGTTTATACATCATCCAATAAGACCAATACTGATCACGTTATACTGAAAGAATGTGATCTTATATAAAAGCAGCATGAACAGGAGTTGATGAGAAGCAGATAGAAGTACAGTTCAGATGTGCTGTTTATGAACCATGTTGGTGGGTGTAGTTCTGTATGTAATTTTATATTATTACGTTATATTTCACAGCTCCAGTATCAAAGCCCATCATTAGAAATCAGACTGAAAATCACTCAGTGAGTCACAGAGAGTTGTGTTCTCCTCTGTGTACTGTGGAAAATGGGAAGGATGTGAGTTTGTACTGGTATGAAGAGAAAGAGAGAATCTCCAGCATCACTAGCTCAGATTCCAGTGAACGTCTTTATCTTCCTCTAAATAAAACCAACCTGATCTCTACTTACACCTGCGTAGCTGCTAATCCTGTTAGCAGTCAAACAGTCCAGCTCAACATCACACAACTCTGTTATAAAGCAGGTAAATATTGATTTGATATGCTATTTTGTAAAGTAAGAGTATTGATTACTTATTTGACTCATTTACTGCAACACACAGTTCCAGATCAGAAAGTTAAGAGAGATCTCTTCAATTTTTTGGATGTTCTGACACCTGCTGGACTGACTGTTGCTCTGTGGTTATTATTATGTGTGCTGTTTTGTAAGAAGAAGTCAAATAGTCAAGGCAAGAACTACATCTTCTCTATTTTCCACATGAACTGTGTGTTATTGTCTGTGATTTTGTATCTAATACAGTTTTTTTCTGCAGTTTTACTATATACTATTCTGTCTTTTATGGTCTAGTGTATCAGTACACTGAGCTGAACTATGCTGAAGTGAAAAGTACATCCTGGTATTCAACCAAAGCTCATACGGTGAGTTTATAGGCTTCCTTGATGTCACTATATAAGCATGGAAACATTCATGCCCCTCTGTTGCATTAGCATGTGTTTCCTCAATGTTAACACAACTTATTCTTGGCTTTCTACCTGCTGCAGTTATACCAGTAACAAAACACACCAGTACAATAATTAAGAAATGCACTGGTGTTATTTTATATCAGTGTTGTCCAATAAAAAACAAGTGCCTCCAAAATAGTAACTGTAAAGCTAAAATCCTTCTTTACTTTTAATGCAAGTCAATGGAACCAGAATGTTTTCCAAGCGAATTTAGAGCATGTCTATTGGTCCATTCGTTATGAAATTATAACAGGATATAAAGAGCAGCTGTCGTTTTCAAATGATATAGAAAAATGAGATTTAAAAAAAAGAAAATGGAGATGTTTTTCTTTGGACAGCGACGGTATGTGAAATTATATACTAGTCACACTGTTCTGTACCACTTTGGGAACTGATTAAAATGTATTTTTTGTTAATTGAATAGTCCTTACTATGTCTGTACACATGGGGGAGGGGAGCCATTTCAGATACAAGCGAAAACAACTGAACGGCTAAAGAGGCCGGATGAGACACCCAGTCTGGGTGGTTAAACAAGCTTGCAACATAAACCACTTCAAATCGTTTCCCACCACATTTGTACAACAGACTGCAGAAACACTGTGATGTTCTTAACAGTTCTGTTTCTAGACAGTTCAGAATGGAGTCAACAGATATTCAGTGACTTTACTACAGTAAGTTAGAGTAAACTGGGTTAAATGCACCATCAGTATTGTAGAGCTACATTTCAATGAGGCTTTAAATGTAGCTCTGCATTACTGATGGTGCAGTTAGCTCAGTTTACTCCAACTTACTGTAGTAAAGTCAGTGAATATCTATTGACTCCATTCTAAAACTGAGAGTTCAGCGCCTTCATTGTTTGTATTATACAAACCTCATTAGAAAAAGTTGGGAAGGTCCATAAAGACATGGTTTAATTGAGGGTGTGGAGGAACTCCAGTGGTCTGCACGGAGCCCCACTGAACATCTCTGGGATTAAATGGATTTTCAATTCTGTTATAGCCACAAAGTGAGGCAAAATCCATATTAACGGCCATGGTTTTGGGATGGGATGCCCAATAAGCTCTTGTGGACATGACCACATGTGTCCACATACAGTCTTTATTCCTTTATCTATGTCTGTAGTAAGCATAGCAGTGACTGTGAGGTGCTGGTCAATACATTTACTGACCACAACAGATTTCAGCCTATTCTAGGAAGCAAAGCACAGAATTTAATATGCGCAGACTTTAATAACAAACTTATATAATATAATGAATCACCAGCCTAGATATTGGAGCAATTATGCTAATTGCCCCACCGACAGTAAAAAGACTTAAGTTTGCTTAAGTTGGAATGTTTTTAGTGTTAATATAATTCAGTCGTTACCATAAAAGCAGGTTTAGATACTCAAGGTTTTCACACAAAAGTCACATTTTATTATTAGTATTAATAGTATTGTAATATGAGGCTCTCACCAGATTAAACTGCTGTGTCTTACAGGAAAACAGTGTCGAAGGGAAAGAAGACCAGTATACCTCGGTGGTGTACTCAGCTATAAGGATCTGACTCTGTATTTATTATCAGTTTATATGTTTGGTCACGGTTCTGTCCGGCTCGGTCAGATCTGACGCGAATTCTCTACAGGACTACATTTCCCAGCGTGCTTCAGCGGACCACGTGACTGAGTTGTAGGACCTTCGACCAATAGCGAGCGGCAGCTGAGCTCTGAGTTCTGATGTTCTTCAGCTGCGATTCATTAACTGACTATTTAACTCCTGTTTGATTTTCTGTGAGTATTTGTGAAGTATTGTCGCTATTAACTTGTTTCTTTGTTTACTGAGTGTTCTTTCTGGTTGTAGTACTCCGTGTTTTGACTCTTGTTTTTAACAGAAGCCCCGTGTTTAGAGGTTGAACATTCATACAGTTTCCACAAAGTTTATAAATTTCTACTGACTGTAATGGAGAAAGATGACCAGTTTAGAGCTCTGTGATCCTGTAAATGTATAACCTCTTACAGACTGTGTGTGTGTGTGTGTGTGTGTGTGTGTGTGTGTGTGTGTGTGTGTGTGTGTGTGTGTGTGTGTGTGTGTGAGTGAGAGAGAGAGAGAGAGTGAGAGAGAGAGAGTGAGAGACAGATCTGATTTTCTACTTTTACTGATGCAGATATTGTTGGACACAGTATGTGATTGTGTCGCTCCAAGCTTAGTCCCACTGTCTGATACAGTTGAAAAGATTAATAAAGGCAGAACTTTTATATTCATTTAATTCATTTATTTTAACTGCTCTTCTCATTATTATTCACAACAACAACATCGCCCTCTACTGGTTCATGTTTAACATTTCATGAAGTAAATTAATCTTACATACTAAAAAGACCACCTTTGGGTTGAATTACAGACTCTGATAAGACTTGTGGTCTCACATATAGCGCCAATAACACTTCTATCTAAGAAGAAGTCTAATAAGGGGTCTTTATTAAATAAAGTCTTTAGTTCTGTCCTGCTGTCCAGTGTGTAGAAGAGTAACTGTGTATTCAGTGGCAGTGATACTCTTCCCCTCACAGCTGTGTAATTCCTTACAAACATTAACCACCACATTTTTAGCAAAGCATGATATCCATGTTTTATAAAAAACTGAAGTGTGTTTACAGAAATATATCTATAATATGTTTTTAACCACAATAGGGTATATATTGTATTTTAATGGTATTACATGTTCATTATGTTATATATACTACTTTTGCTAGTGCATGGTTATACTATTGTGGTTACTTAGACCAAGAATGTTAAAGTCAAGGTAGAAAGAAAGAAACAAAAATCATGAAAATAAACAGCTCCACTGAGAACCACTCAAACCTGCTGATTAATCAAATCAGAGTTTTAATATTTAAAAACTAATTCATTCACCACACGCACACAAACAGAAAGAGAGAGATGTGCTCTACTGTTATTGTAACTGTGGGTGAATGAATCTCAGCAGTTTAACAACATTGTCCTCTACTGTCCAAAATGTGTGTCATATTTTGAATCATAAAGCGCATCAGTTAATATCTTAAACACCAGAAAGAACCGCATTAAAGTGGACATACTGATTAAGCTTGGTCTTCAGGTACTGAGTCCTAGGATGAGAAGGGGAGGGGGGGGGTCTTAATGTAAGATACAGGTATGTTCGGTAATATTACGTTTCAGGCATGCAATATAATTGGGCTCAGCTACATTTGCACTTTAGTTTGTTCTCTACAGGTCAGTGTGTTTAAAGATCTTCATAATAAGAACAAATTAATGTCACTGTACAATAATAAAAATGTATCTCCATTTTGTTATAATGGTTATATACAATGTATGACAATTTCTTGATGGACCAATACAAATGCTCCAAATTAGCTTGGAAAGAATTCTGGGACCATTGACTGACTTATAATAAAAGTAAAGACTTTATTGGTCTCTCCTGTAAAGATGCAGTGACAGTATATTAACAGAGTTCAGTTAAAATCATTATTACTCTAGTTTTGTGCGTTACTGACTGTAATTTTAATCAGAGACGGTTACAGAACAAAGCAACACAACAAACATCTTATAGAAAGATTAAGGTTTGTCCAAATACTTAAGAAGGTTAAAACTAAAGGACCTTTATTTCCACATATTTTAATTAATTTTATTTGAATTTGTTAAAATGACTTGATTATTCATCAAAGGGTCAAAAGGTCAAACTGAATAAAACAGTATTTAAAATGTTTCAGATGCAAAAATGTTTCTATCTAATAAAATTAAGACCCAAGTAAGATATGTGTTTTCTTTAATGTTTTTTAAACCTGCCCATCAAATGTGAATCTCCATTTACTGTCAACTTAATAAATCAGGCAAAATCATGGTCACCTATAAACCTGAGGACCTCCTATCCATTTCCTGTTCTTGGGGGATGTAAGATTAGGACACTTTTCTGGTAAGTTGTTCATTTTATGATTTTTTTAAACATCGTTGATGTCAACAATGCAGCAGCAACTGAGGATGTAAGACTGTTTTATTTTATCACTCCATCAGACTTCATGTTCATATATGCTGGTTAGTTAATGGACCTGGAGGAACTTTAGAGTGAAGGGTTTTACTCTAGAACACAGTAGTGGTGGTGTTACCTGGTGGGATTTAAGCTCAAGGCCTTTTGATCACCAGGCAGCAGTTCTACTGACTGACCACTAGACCACCCCTACCCCTTTGTTGTATCTTAGGAAAACAAATGAAAGGCTTAATACGTTCCAGGTTTTGTAGAGAATCACAAATAATGAGTGTCTGATGGTTTTCTTTGATTTTCTAGTGAGTTACTGGATGGAGGGAGGACACGCAGGGGAAGGATTTGGAAACCTTCATATGATACAGTTATCATTACAGTTTACATACAATGTTTAAACTGTATCAGGTGTTTTCTTAGTCTGTTATAATCTCAGTCTGTTCAGTCCAGTTATGCCTGACACACCTACTGTCGATACGGGACCTCCAGAGTTCTGGGCCATTAGTTTTCTTTTGATTTTTGGTACATCCTCGTCTCCTGATATCTGTCTGGGGATCTCGTTGCCAGGTATTCTTTGACCTAACTTCTTATCCTTGTTCTATGAGGGCTCCATATCAAAACGCATCTGATCTCAATCAGTCATTAGGAATATATTTGTAAATACCTGATCAGTTTTCATCTGCATCAGTTTTTTGTAAACTCTGTCATAACTTATTTTTTTCAAAACAAGTATTTTGTTCTTTGTTCCGTTTATTGTGTTTATATATTTTTGGATAATTTGATTTTTTAAATCAGGAAAAAAATGTATATAAAGTATTTTATTAGTTAATTGTATTACAGAGCACCATTATTAAGTATGTAAGGACTTTGTAGTCTTTTTTAACTGATCCAATTAAAATAGCATGTTTTTAGTGTGAGTTCAGAAATTTGAAGTGAATTAATGTCAATTTCCATAAAAGTGTTTAAATAAATGACTGTTCTCTTACATGGTTTGTCAGCTGAGACTTATTCATCTATTTTTATTTATCTATAAATATATCTATTACACACTAAAGTTGTGAGGAAACTATAGAAACAGTTGATATTGGTCTGTAAGAGACATAAAAGTAACTCAAGTAACAGTCTTTATTAAGTTTTTAGTGTGATGTCATACAATTACCCGATACTGACCTTGTAGGTTTATAATTACTGACCTGAACAGTCTTCTCCAACAGACCACCCAGTAATGAAAAGGGACCAGCATAAGACCACCACTGCCAAGATATTACTTCGGAGGTGGATTATTCTTAGCACAGCACTGATTCTGACATGGTCATAACATTCTTAGGCCAGTCACAGTTATTACACACGTAATCACAATGATTTAAGATGACTACTGACCGCAGTCAGTTTCCACAGTCATGTGATTTCAGTGTAGCACCCTGATATTGGTTTGTGTTGTGTTTCTCACTCCACACTGCAAGATTATCAAGTTAAAGCAAGACAGTCATGTTAACAAGCAGATTGTGAATTTGGTGGGTTTGGTGAGGTAAATAAATGTAAAAGCAATTTAATGCATTGAGGCTTATAACTTCTACTTTGGTGCTCTAACATGTTTAGTAGGGCACTGTTAGTACAGTGTGACAGCCATAGGCAGAGCAGCTGTGACTGGTTTTACATGTAGGCTGAGAGTTGTAGTACAAAATCACTGAATTCAAAACTGGCTGTTATCACCTGAACTATATCTACTGGAGACTGAATAGTATGACCTGCTGATTTAATGTTTATATACTGTAATCAAACACTTTTATATAAAAATACAGAAAACATTTATGATATGGACTATTTAAGATAATGAGTTATCACCATGATTTTTTAAAACATCATGTTTATGTATCTTATAATATTTAATACCTTTAATTTGAAGGCTGGTCATAAAATGCTGATATCTTAAAAATTATAATACAGTGTATGAACTATGTTTTTAATTATTTAAAGAAACCTGTGATCAGCTGATTCATGTTAAGTTAGAAAATTAGCATATTACTACATTATTACGCCCCTTTTGTTGCGCCACAAATTAAAGTCATTTTTTAATACAGTTTGAAACGAAAGTTTTCTATGAGATGCTTTTACGTATTTCTACTGAGCTAATCTTCTTAATGACGATAGATTTTCTGTAGTTTTAAGCGGTTTTCTTTTCTTCAACGTCACCGAGAACACTGTTCACATAACGAGCCTTATAAAACCTCAACCGGCTTCTTTGATTGGTCGGTTGCTTATTAAATATGCAAATATTTGTAAAACTGCGAATTAAAACAAGGTAGATGAGATTTTTAGGTTTGCTGCGCTGTCAGAAGGTTATTTAACTGCTTAAATGATTACAGCAGTGGAAATAGCACCACCACAAGAGGGCGCTCCTAATAGTAGTATTATCTAAATAGGAGAGTGTGTTTAATGTTTTTCAGTGCAAATCAATTAAATATATTAATATTTTAATCAGATAGAATTCATATGTCAGAGTTAGAAGTATATAAAAAGAAACAGTAAGATTTCTTTAGTTTAGTATGTTTCGTTTGGCACTCCAATAAAAAATGCTAATCTTAGTATTTCACCCAGTGACATAAAAGGAGCAGTTCTGCTCTGTTCCGCCTCATCGCCAGCAGAGGGCGCTTTTCTGCGCTGTACCTGTTTATTACCAGCAGAAAACTAGTTACAAATGCTTACAGCCCAAAAATTATAATACAGTGTATCAGAATAGCTTATTTCGCCAAGTATGTCACTTATTTCAAAAGGCCCACGTGTATGACATGTAACAGCTAGTGAGATATAAACTGTGCTTTTAATCATTTAAAGAAACCTGTAAAGTGTGTTCTTGTGATCAGCACGTTCATGAGTCAGTAAATTAGCATATCACCACACCCCTTTTGCGGCGCCACAAATTAAAGTAATTTTTTGACACAGTTTGATACGAAAGTTCGCAGTATGATGCTTTTTCGTATTTTCTTAATGACAACAGGTTTTATTAACTTTAAGCAGTTTACTGTTCGTCACCGTCATCGAGAACACTGTTCCTATAACGAGCCTTATAAAAACTCAGTGAGGGGTCAGTTACTTATTAAATACGTAAATGTATGCAGGACTTCGGATTAATAAGAGCAAGTTGAGTAGATTTTTAGGTTTGCTGCGCTGTCGTAAGATTCTTTAACTGCTTAAATGGTCACAGCTGTCGAAATAACAAAGCCACCACAAGAGGGCGCTCCTAATAGCAGTATTGTCTCAATAGGAGAGTGTGTTTAATGTTTTTCAATGCAAATCAGTTAAATATATTAATATTTTAATCAGATATAATTAATCTATTAGCTATATAATCTGTAAATGCGAATATATATATATAAGAGATGTGAGACAGGTCATGACAGACAGATGGCGAAGTCCTGCGCTGTCTCTCTTCGTCGCCAGCAGCAGGTGAAGTTTATCTGAGTGTTGATTAGTTTTAATCTTCGCTCTTCATCTGGACGCCGACACGAGAAAGATATTAGGAACATCTTAAACGTAAGCATATATTTTCTTATAGAGCAGACCTGGCCAAAGTGTGTGTGTATATAGAGATCTGTCACATCTATTCATAATTTGCTCTGCAGTTGTGGATTTCATTTAGTTTGAACTTTTCAGAGTCTTTCAAGTCTGATTACTACTGGATTCAGTGCATTTTTATTATGGCCGACCACTAGAATTAATAATAATAATAATAATAATAATAAAACGTATTATTTAATAAGAAGAATAATAAGAATAATAACAACTTCGAAATGAATAATCATAATAATAATATTTTTTTGTATGTGTTGTCTTGTCTTCACTGTGAAATGAAGCACACTGATGAAAAACATTTATATTAATGTATATATAATTAAGTAATAATGCAGCTCCACATTGATGTACAGATTTAATTACTGGATTTATTGAAGATGGTTTGTCGCCCTCTAGTGGTCACGAATGGCATTTTTAAAATTTCAATAAACAAGTTCGTCCTATTTGATGACGTAATTTATCCGTGCCCACTTTTGACAGGTGGGCTCTACCCTGATGACACTGGAGGTAGACCTACTTCAGTAGCGGTGAGTGATTTAATCTTCGTTGGTTTTTAGTGGAAGGGAAGTTTAAACGGGTCAGTTCTGGATGCATTTCTGAAAGTATGTTTGATTTGGTTGGATATATATATATATATATATATATATATATATATATATATATATATTTAATGTTTACTTATTTTAAAAGATATGATTTACAGTACTGTGTAAATTTGGGGACGTTATTATATTTAAAAAGCTATTTACTAAACAAAACACTTTATTATTTAAATATTCGAACAGTATTAATACAGTAAGTGGTGCTCTTACATATTACCTCTGGTTGGTCGACAAGGCAGGAACTCAGCCTCTGATTGGTCAAGAGACTTAGCCCAAGTTTTAAGTGAATGGTTACCGGTCATACTAATAAGAACAATAACTTTATTTAACATGTAGAAATAGAAATAGATTGTCATTACAGCTTTATTTCACAGAGTCTCTAGCATGCAGCATTCCCAATATATATTCTTTTATGTATGACGTGATCCTAACACACACAAAAGTATTAGAACATTATTTTCATTTTATGTCAGGAATTCACAAATGTTTTCCTTCTTCCATCTAAGATAAATAAATGTATTCTAGAAGATCCAAAAATAACATTTACTTTCTCTTTACTTAATTCATCTATCAGTTTTAATAAGAATGCTTTTTAAGTATCAACAACAAAACTGTTATAGCTCAGTCCATATTATTCAGAGACAAGTTCAGAAATCCATCCACTACAGGGGGAGTCCAGATGCAGGAATCGTTGATGACCACCAGAGGGCGTCCTCCCCAGAGTTCTGACTGGGTGTCATACACACACCTGTTGTTCACTCTTTCTAGATGAACTGCTCTGTTTTACCTTCAGTTCCCAAACTGTTATCACTGGGTTCCTGAGTGAAGAGGTTCCTTAATGTGTGTCTGAAAAGAGATTATTACTGACGTTATTACTGCCTGCAATAATGTGTTTGCTAGAAAACTTGAAAAACCTATGCCGGTTATATGACTTTGTCCCAAACGACGCTTTAGATTTCATTCGTTGGTCGAGTGTTTTTGGCTACATACAGGTGGCAGACAAATTGGATTTGGTTGTTAAATCAAATCTTTTGGGATGAAAGTGTGAACTGATATTTGCAAGTGATCCTGTTGGATCTGTGTGTGTAGACATCACCAACTTTTCTGCATCAGCCATCAAATCCCAGCACTCCTGTCACTCTGGATTCAACAAATAAACAGATTTGGGCTACCAGAACAAGACCTTTGACTCAACCATAGATACAGTGTGTCAAAGTAAAGGGTGTTTGTTTTTTGAGACATGGTGAACTCGCCCTTCAGATTGTGTTTTGTATTTAAATGTTAAAACTCGGATGGACTTCCTTGTAGCTACACTCAATGTCCATTATATCAGTTCCTCTGACCAAATAGAAGCACTTTGTAGTTGTACACTTACAGACTGTAGTCCATCTGTTTTTCTGTATACTCTGTTACCCTGTTCTTCAGTGGTCAGGGCTCCCACAGGACCACCACAGAGCAGATATACTGACCCTATGAGGTGTTTCATGTTTGGGCCCCAATAACTGCCCTTCATCTGTTTGTTGATGTTTAAATTATATTGTGTTGTGTGCAGGGTACACCCTTCAGTCAGCCAGCTAATGGTCCTTCTCTTTGTGCTGTGAGATGTTTATCCCTAGTTTTTCTAGCCTCTATTCATTCTATTCTAAGTCTATTTCTTTCATTTATTGAAGTAATTCAGGTTTGATTTGTTGTGTGTGTGTGTGTTTGGATCAGTGTTTTGCTGCTATGCCCTTGTTTTTCATCAGTTTCTTCACTGACTCTGTGCTGTTACCTCATGTGGTGATCCTTGTAATCCTGTAATCCTTTCCCCAAAACAAACGGCCATGCTTAACAGAGAGCAAGCAGTTCTTTTATTAAATGTTTTTTTTCCAGTTTTCTTTAAACATATTTTAGGTGATTGTAGCCAAAGAGTTAAATTTTCCAGAATTCCAAAATACCTCTGGCTTATCCACGTGTTGTTTTGTATATTTCCGAAGTCGACTCCTGCGATTGGATCACAGTTCAGATTTCCTTCTGATGATTCTTCTGTGTGGGTGATGGTTGTAGGCAGTGCTTAATTTGTGCCGGATCTTGCTGGAACAAGATCCGCCACCAATATTTTTATCTACTTCAACTTATATTGTTATACTTTGTATATTTTGTATATATATTTTTTATTTCTTTTATTTGTTATCTTATCTATTGGTGAATGGAGGAGCAGCAAAGTAAGAATTTCATTGTACAGTGTAACTGTCTGTTCTGCTGTACATATGACAATAAAACTCTTGAATCTTGAACCTCTCATATTTCAGGCACCTGCGTTCCAGAACTTATTTATGTGGATCCACCACCTCTTTGACGTCTTTTTTTTTTTGTAGCACATCAAAAACTATTCATCCAGTGGCATCTCTCGGATTTTATGGTTGCAGCTCCTTACTGCATTCATTAAAGCTAGGATTATTTAATTTTATAGATTGCTACTATGTTAGATGGACACTTGAAGCACTGTTGTGTCTATGCGTTCCAGGACCTTTTCCATTACTGCCACTTGCTGGATCACCCCACCTTTAGTGTTCCATTACCTGATGTTTTACAAATTAAGCACTGGTTGTAGGCCTGTGCATCACTGTTCCTGTGTCAGTCAAATCTTCAGGATGGTCTTTGGTAGTGATGTGGGGGCTTTGTTATGCATACCAGACCATTTCTCCAGGAGATTGATCTTAATCTTCCAGATCTTGTCTTGACTTCTCTGTTACTTCCATTTCATGGTGTTTTAGTAGTGAAGTTTAAAAGCAGGACATGTTTAGATATCCTGCTTTTGTAAACACATGAATTTGAGAATTTACTTTAAGATCCTCCTGCAGCTGTTTGATGAGCTCTGACAGTTTTGCACAGTAATACATGTTGACCAAATAATGTATTATTTTTTTATATATATCATTTATTGAGCTCCAGTTGTACAAACTCCTGCTTTCACACTTATTTTTCTTTGTGTTTCCACTAAATTCTGCAAGTGTATCTTATTATATTTAATCTCCTTCTGAAATATGAATAACTTAATGGTGCTTAAAGGCTGCTTTGACTGGAAATAAATGAAGAGTGGTCTGTATGTTTGTGGTTGTTGCACTCTAGCCACAGTGAGCAGTCTCACACATCAAAATGGAAGTGGCGGGTTTTAGCTTAAAATGAGGTCTCAGTGTATCCCGTGTTCGAAAGTAACAGTCTTTACAAAGCAAGTTTATCTTCACTGATATATTTTACACCAAGTTCTTGGTGGGAGCGCAGCCTGTTAGACTGAAACATCAAAACATTTCCAAAATGTGCATTTTCTTTTCTACTGATTTTTTTTATATGCTGTTAAATTTCATTTGTGTCGTAATATTTTTATTAAAATGACAGCAATATGCATTCATTGTTTTCAATCTTTAACATACAACATATTAAATCAAACAATCACTTGTTATACATTTTAATACAGGACATAATTTATAACACAATATAATCTAGCTATACTCTTTAACACAACTCTTCATGCAGTGCATCATGGGCTTCCACTCCCGAGCACATGCACATCAGCTCTATTCTTATCTGCGAAGCTGAGCAGAAGAGCCGGTTGTCGTAGTTTATTGATTAGAATGGAATATTAAAATGACACCTCCAGTTGTTTTCTACCTGCTCTGCTGTAAGTCTGCTTTAATAAACTATTGCAGGAAAATTAGAAGCTCTGAAATCTCAGTTAGCGGCCAGTCAGATTTAAACAGTTAGAGATCATCTGTATTGTTACTGTTAGTAGTGTTGTTGTACATATGAATGTTTTATACAGTATATTAGTAGTGACAGTAGGTGTGTGTGTGTATTAGATTAACTATTAGTGTAATACAGTCATATTAATGATGATCTTTGTATAAAGTAGTAATAGAACCCATAAACCTCTATAGATAGAATATAAATATTACATATATTAACTAGATTTTTTTTTTATTTACATAGATATCATGCAGTGTGAACACAATTCACCAGTGCAGTATTCTGATTTTATATACTTATAAAACGTGACCTGGACTAATAATTCCTAATGATCTACTTACACTGTTGCAGCTGTGCTGTATGTATCTGGAGAAGAGGAGATCAGACTGCAGGAGCTGGAGGGAAACACTGTAACCATCCATACTGGAATAACTGGAGTTCAGACTGATGCTCACATACTCTGGTTCTATATATCTGAGAATGTAGATATAAAGTTATTAAACAGTCAGATCATTAGTGAAAAGGTTATTTCAGACTATAACAGAGACAAATTCAGAGACAGACTGCAGCTGAACAGAACCAGTGGATCTTTAACCATCAGAAACATCAGCAGAGAAGATTCTGGAGTTTTTAAACTACACATCATCACTGGAGTTCTCTCAGTCTGGAGTTTCAGTGTCGATGTTTATGGTAAGTAAATTATGTATATATACCTCTATAGTTCCTGTAAAATGACAAACATGTGAACAGTGAACAGTTGAAGAGAAGCAGATAAAAGTCAGTGTATAATGAATAGATGTTTAGTACACAGTCCAGTTGTGCTGTTTATAAACCATGTTGGTGGTCGTAGTTCTGTATGTAACTATTTTAATGACTCATTTTTTATTTTATGTTATATTTATAGCTCCAGTATCAAAGCCCACCATAAGAAATCATACTGGAAAGGGCTCACTGAGTCACAGAGAGTCGTGTTCTCCTCTGTGTACTGTGGAAAATGGGAAGGATGTGAGTTTGTACTGGTATAAAGAGAAAGAGAGAATCTCCAGCATCACTAGCTCAGATTCCAGTGAACATCTTTGTCTTCCTCTGAATAAAACCAACCTGATCTCTACTTACACCTGTGTAGCTGCTAATCCTGTTAGTAATCAGACAGTCCATCTTAACATTGCAGAACTCTGTTATAAAACAGGTAGGTTTAAATCTAATCTCATTTTGTGTGTATTGTAAGTAAAATTAGAAGATTCTAGTCAGAGTTAGTCACACAAACTTCATTAGTTTTCTGATGTTCTACTGATGCAGGTGCACCTGTTAATCACAGATGTTGATGTACAGATGTTGAACACAAATGATATGGTTATCTTTGCTACAGACTCGGGTAATAAAGTTCAGAGAGATCTCTCCTCGAAACTGGCTGTTCTGATACCTGCAGGACTGATTGTTGCTCTGTCAGTGATTCTATTTGTATTGTTTTGGAAACAGACACCAAAGACAAAACAAGGCAAGAAATACTGTTTTTTACACCAGCTGACTGTAATTATTGGTGATTGTAAGTGATATAGTCTTTATTCTCTCTGTTCGTGTCTAGTTTATCAGAAAGCTGTGCTGAAATATGCAGAAGTGAAAAGTACATCTCAGTCTTTAATGGAAGATCAGCAGGTAAATGTATAGGCTTTACAGATTTAATAGTTTAACCTGTCTGCTGCAATGCAAACTAAACATTACTTCTTCTGTTGCAATAGATGTTGTAAAACTACTTGTTCCTGTTCAGATTAACACATTATATTTATTAATTCTCACAGAGAAAAGCAGTAAAAGTATCAGCATATGTGTCTCCGTGTTAGTATAATATGTTCTTGGTTTTTTCTACATACAGTAATAAACTACAGCAGTACAATAATTAATATGCTGGTGTTATTGTATATATGTGGAATTGTGTACTAGTTACACTTATTTACATTTACTGTTAAACTTTGGGGACTGAATAAATGTATAAACAGATTTATTTGTTAATTAAACACTTCAGTCTGTGTTTGTACATGCAGGGTGGGGAGTCATTTTAGATACAAGCCAGAAGGCAGGATGAGGCACCCAGTGTGGTGGTTAAACGGACCTGCAACATAAAGCAGTTACAGAAACACTGTGATGTAGTTTTGAACAGTTCTGTTTCTAGACAGTTTAAAACACGCTACAGTAAGTTGGAGTAAAATTAACTAGTTGCACCATCAGTAACGCAGAGCTACATTTATATAAGACTAGAGAAACTGCACGTTCAGTATCTTAACTTAGTATTCAGTAATGTCTGTATTGTAAAATCCTAATTCCAAGAAGTAGAGGTCCATAAACACATGCTCTGATGAGGGTGTGGAGGATCTCCAGTGGACAGAACAGAGCCCCACTGAACAGCTCTGGGATGAACTGGAATGTCAATAGCCAGCCAGGCCAGAGTGGAGCCTGTTATAGACACAAAGTGGGGCCAAATCCAATTTTGGGATGGGGCATCCAACAATCTCTAGATTATGACAGTCCACATACCTTTGGCCATATAGAGTATATTTACTTTCTATGTCTGTAGTGGACATAGCAGTGAATGTGAGGTTCTGGTAAATACATATACTGACCACAACAGATTCCAGAGTGATGTATGAAGCAAAACAATGAATTTTAACAGAATTTTTCCAGTTTGATGGCTTTTAAGTAATTCACTCGTTACCATAAAATTAGAATTAGATACTCAAGGTTTTCACACAGAAGATATATTTTATTATTAGTCTTATTAGTGTTATTACTATTATCTCATGAGTTCTATTCTGCTGACCAGATTAAACTGCTGTGTTTTGCAGAAAAGCAGTGTCAGAGGGACAGAAGACCAGTATACCTTGGTGGTGTACACAGCTATAAAGATGTAACCATCAGTCTTCATAAGTTTTTATAGTTTTAATGATGTTTCATGTTTATTGATTGCTTTATTGAGTGTTATATAACAGAAGCCCACTGTTTTGAACATGTACTTCATGTCTTTATCATGCTGTGTCCATTACACTGTAAACGTCTACTGACTGTAATGGAGAAAGATGACCAGAGTAGAGCTCTGTGATCCTGTAAATGACAGTAAATGTATGACCTCTTACAGACTGTGTCTGTGTGTTTAATGATCTGATGATCTACTTTAACTAATCCCAAGGGGAAACAGTCATTTTCATCAACAGAGAAAAATAAAATGTTACTTACTTTAAAGCTGATATTATGTGATGATATCTCTCTATGATTTGTATCATTCTTAGCTTTTATCTACTTAGACTTACTGCAAACACTTTTACCTCAAACACCACCGTCTGCACATCTTTATATTTATTTAGACCACAAACTTTACAAACAGCTGGGTTATTGGTAATTAAAAGCTTTATTGAGAACCATTTAAACCTGCTGTAGTTCATTTCAGTGGAGAAGGAAGATACAGTTGATAAGATTTTTTATATAGTGTTATGGCAGAATAACTATATGAACCATAAGATACCATAGATCACCTTAGATTCATGCTTAACTCTACAGTTATTATACTTCAACCACAATAGATCACTTTAGATTCCCTTATTATAGACCAGGGCTACAATATACAGGGTGGGATGGTTAATGAGGGATGAACACACAGCGAGAACAGAAAGATAAAACAATAAAAAGATGTCAGTTAGTCTCACAGCTAACGGGAAAACAATATTAATCCAACAGCAGAGCGTTTATTCTTGTTAATGATATTTATAAAATACTGTCCCGTTTCAATCTGCTTGCAAAAAAATATTCTAAATTCTTCTCACGCCAAAAATGTTTGGTCAGTCTTTGTCTTTCTCAGACCAAATAAGTTTGAACCAATTTTCTCTGTATTTTTTAATCATTTATTTAACTCCACGCCTGGAAACTCCTGATTTTACACTTATTGGTACTTAGATGTTCTTCTTAAATCTGCAAGTGGATTTTCTTATATTTAATCTCCTTCCAGACGTATGAATAACTTAATGGTCATTTAGACTGGACGTTAAATATATAAAGGGTGTCTTGTGCACAGTGCTTTATGTCTGTGGTTGGCACACTCTAACCACAGTAAGAACAGTCAGCAGCCCCCCAGTCTCACACTTTAAAACGGAAGTGGTGGGTTTCAGCTTAAAAAGAGGCCTCAGTGTATCTAAAACTTCTATATCAGGAAAATAAAAGTAAAGAAATTCAAAGATTTAAAGAGACTATGTTTCCTGATCTAATTTACTAGTCAAGGGAAACAGTTTGTGTATACAGTGTTAGAGGAAAAAAAGTTTATATGAAGGTTCCTCTTTATACAGTGTGTTCAGTGTAATCAGGCAGTGTATTCAGTATTAAATATACTGACTGTGTGAGCTTAAAGACTGAATACAAGCTGACAACCTGCTCTGGGTTTCTTTCTGATACTAACTATGAAAGAGCTGTATCACTCGCAGTAAATTTCAAACCCACGTATTTTTTTCTACTGTTTTTCATTCGTATATGCTTTTATACTTTTATTGTTGTGTGTTGTAAAAATGTATTTTAATATCATTTGAATATGGCAGAAATAAAATATTTGTGGAAAGAAAATGATTATATATATGCAAGTGTATTTATTTTAACAGACATACTTATAGCCTCATTTACGATCTAGATATACTGACGGGCATGACCTGCCCTGCCCAGTCAAGCACGTATACATCAGCTCTATTCTTAAGAAGCTGAGCAGAAGATTCACAAGAGCTAGTTGTCGTAGTTTATTGATTAGAATGGAATATTAAAATGACACCTCCAGTTGTTTTCTGCCTGCTCTGCTGTAAGTAACTATTGTTACTGCTGTGTAGTTTTACTGTAAGTAGTGTAGTTGTACATATGAATATGTTTTGTGAATGTAGATATGTGTGTGTGTGTGTGTATGTGTGTGTATTAGATTAGCTACCAGTGTGAAATACAGTCATATTAATGATGGATCTTTATATAAAGTACTAAAAGGCCCCAAAGACCTTTATAGAAGATAATTAAATAAAATGATTTCTTAATCATTATTACTGTTTTAGTAGTTTTATCTGGTAAATTTAATCAGCAGATACGTTGACTTATTTCTAGAAATAATACTTGAATGAAGTCAAATGATCTGCTAAAAGAAAAAACTTAGTAGAAGCAAAATGTAAAACGTGACCTGGACTAATAATTCCTAATGATCTACTTACACTGTTTCAGCTGTGCTGTATGTAGCTGGAGAAGAGGAGATCAGACTGCAGGAGCTGGAGGGAAACACTGTAACCATCCATACTGGAATAACTGGAGTTCAGACTGATGCTCACATACTCTGGTTCTATATATCTGAGAATGTAGATATAAAGATAGTGGACAGTCTGGTGTTTAAAGGAGAAACTAATACTGACTATAACAGAAACAGATTCAGAGACAGACTGCAGCTGAACAGAACCAGTGGATCTTTAACCATCAGAAACATCAGCAGAGAAGATTCTGGAGTTTATAAACTACAAATCATTACTGGAGCTCTCTCAGTCTGGAGTTTCATTGTCGATGTTTATGGTAAGTAAACAATATTTATACGTCTATAGTTCCTGTAGAATGAGATCGGAAATGAATTAGGTTCTGACAGTTAACAACACTCTGGATGCTGAAATGTTAAATATGTGTGTATGTATGTTTTTATTATTATTACTTTACACATATATATATAATTATCTACCTACATGTTTATATGACAAAGCTGTACATCATGCAGCAAGAACAGTACAGAGTACATTACACTGAAAAATATGATTTCATATAAAAACATACGTGAACAGTGAACAGGAGTTGATGAGAAGCAGATAAAAGTCAGTGTGTAATGAATAAAGGTTTAGTAAACAGTTCAGTTGTGCTGTTTAAAAACCATGTTGGTGGTCGTAGTTCTGTATGTAACTATTTTAATGACTCACATGTTTTATTATTTTCTGTCATATTTATAGCTCCAGTATCAAAGCCCATCATAAGAAATCAGATTGGAAATCACTCAGTGAGTCACAGAGAGTCGTGTTCTCCTCTGTGTACTGTGGAAAATGGGAAGGATGTGAGTTTGTACTGGTATGAAGAGAAAGAGAGAATCTCCAGCATCACTAGCTCAGATTCCAGTGAACGTCTTTATCTTCCTCTGAATAAAACCAACCTGAACTCTTCTACTTACACCTGTGTAGCTGCTAATCCTGTTAGTAATCAGACAGTTCAGCTCAACATCACAGAACTCACAGGTAAATATTGTTTTGGTAATTTAAAAGTGAATGTATTCTAATCAGATGTGGTTACACAAAGAAACAACTCAAACTGTTCCCACATGATAATTACAGACTTTTAGTACTGAAATGTTCAGATTGATAGTATTGATTACTTATTTGACTCATTTACTGCAACACACAGTTCCAGGTCAGAAAGTTAAGAGGGATCTCTTCAAGTTGCTGGATGTTCTGACACCTGCTGGACTGACTGTTGCTCTGTGGTTATTATTATGTGTGCTGTTTTGTAAGAAGTCGTCAAATAGTCAAGGCAAGAACTGCATCTTCTCTATTTTCCACATGAACTGTGTGTTATTGTCTGTGATTTTGTATCTAATAGTTTTTCCTGCAGTTTTACTGTGTATTATTCTGTTTTTCTGGTCTAGTGTATCAGTACACTGAGCTGAACTATGCAGAAGTGAAAAGTACATCCTGGTATTCAAACAAAGCTCATACGGTGAGTTTATAGGCTTCTTTAATGTCACTATATAAGCATGGAAACATTCATGCCCCTCTATTGCTCTGCAAACTGAACATTTAATATCTTTTCTAAACGTTTTAACAGAGAAAAGCAGTAGAAGCATCCAATCACGCGAGATTAATCTGCTGTGTTTTACAGGAAAACAGTGTCGAAGGGAAAGAAGACCAGTATACCTCGGTGGTGTACTCAGCTATAAGAATCTGACTCTGTATTTATTATCAGTTTATATGTTTGGTCACGGGTCTGTCCGGCTCGGTCAGATCTGACGCGAATTCTTTACAGGACTGCATTTCCCAGCATGCTTCAGCGGACCACGTGACTGAGTTGTAGGACCTTCGACCAATAGCGAGCGGCAGCTGAGCTCTGAGTTCTGATGTTCTTCAGCTGCGATTCATTAACTGACTATTTAACTCCTGTTTGATTTTCTGTAAGTATTTGTGAAGTATTGTCGCTATTAACTTGTTGTTGTGTTTACTGAGTGTTCTTTCTAGTTGTAGTACTCCGTGTTTTGACTCTTGTTTTTAACAGAAGCCCCGTGTTTAGAGGTTGAACATTCATACAGTTTCCACAAAGTTTATAAATTTCTACTGACTGTAATGGAGAAAGATGACCAGTTTAGAGCTCTGTGATCCTGTAAATGTATAACCTCTTACAGACTGTGAGTGTGTGTGTGTGTGTGTGTGTGTGTGTGTGTGTGTGTGTGTGTGTGTGTGTGTGTGTGTGTGTGTGTGTGTGAGTGTGAGAGAGAGAGAGTGAGAGATTCTCTACTGTTACTGATGTAGACATTGTTGGAGGTGACACAGTAGAAATACCAGCAATAGAGAATGAATGAAATATGTTGTATGTTATTGTGTCGCTCCAAGCTTAGTCCCACTGTCTGCACATCTTTACAGTTACTCAGACCAGGAGCTTCACAGACAGCTGGCTCATGAAAATAAAGAGATCTGCTGAGAACCACTTAAATCTGCTGTGGCTCATTTCAGTGGAGAAGGGAGATGCAGTTGATAAGATTAATAAATGCAGAGCTTTATATTATTTCATCCATTTATTTGAACACAAACTGCTCTTCTCGTTATTTACAACAACAACAGCGCCCTCTACTGGTTCATGTTTTTAACATTTCATGAAGTAAATTAATCTTAAATACTAAAAAGACCACCTTTGGGTTGAATTACAGACTCTGATAAGACTTGTGGTCTCACATATAGCTCCAATAACACTTCCATCTAAAAATTCGTCTAATAAGGGGTCTAAATAAAGCCTTTAGTTCTGTCCTGCTGTCCAGTGTGTAGAAGAGTAACTGTGTATTCAGTGGCAGTGATACTCTTCCCCTCACAGCTGTGTAATTCCTTACTAACATTAACCACCACATTTTTAGCAAAGCATGATATCCATGTTTTATAAGCAGAGAGAAAACTGAGCTGTGTTTACAGTAATATATCTATAATGTGTTTTTAACCACAACATAGTATCTATTCTTTTGTAATGGGATGATATGGTCATTATGTTATATCTACTACTTTGCTAAAGCTTGGTTATACTACTGTGGTTACTTAGACCAAGAATGTTAAATTCAAACTAGAAAAAAAGAAACACAAATCATGGAAATAAACAGCTCCACTGAGAACCACTCAAACCTGCTGTGTCTCATTTCAGTAGAGAAGAGTCATGCAGTTAATAAGATTAATCAAATCAGAGCTTTAATATTAAATTAAGAGAGAAAGAGAGAGATGTGCTCTTCTGTTATTGTAACTATGGGTAAATGAATCTCAGCAGTTCAACAACAACAACAACATCGCCCTCTACTGTCCAAAATGTGTGTCATATTTTAAATCATAAAGCGCATCAGTTAATATCTTAAACACCAGAAAGAACCGCATTAAAGTGTACATGCTGATTAAGCTTGGTCTTCAGGTACTGAGTCCTAGGATGGAGGGGGGGGTGTCTTAGTGTAAGACTAGTAAATAGGGCAACATTATGTTTCAGGCATGTTATATAATTGGGCTCAGCTACACTTACACTTTAGTGTGTTCTCTGCAGGTCAGTGTGTTTAAAGATCTTCATAATAAGAACAAATTAATGTGTCTTTTTATTTGTATTGTGGTTCACAACCAATAAAAGGCTATAATGTCACAGGACGCGCTGCTGATTGCCTAATTTAGTTGAATAAATTAGATCAATACATAAATGTGTGCAGTTTGGATTTGCTACTCTTTCGTTTCACTCAGACTTTGTTGCTACCAAGATAACATTATATATGACAGTAAAGTTACAAAGCAAGCATGGGTATCTATCTATCTATCTATCTATCTATCTATCTATCTATCTATCTGTCTATCTACATTTTGATCAATTTTCATTTTTTTACACCAGTTGCAGTAGCGGTTATATACAATGTGTGAAAATTTCTTGATGGATCAATAGATATGCTCCAAATTAGCTTGGAAAGAATTCTAGGTCCAATTCTAGGACTTATAATAAAAGTAAAGACCTCATTGGTCTCTTCTGTAAAGATGCAGTGACAGTATATTAACAGATTTCAGTTAAAATGATTATTACTCTGATTTTGTGCCTTACTGACTGTAAAGTAAACATTTTAATCAGAGATGGTTACAGAATAAAGCAACAAAACAAACATCTTATAGGAAGATTAGAGTGTGTCCAAATACTTAAGAAGGATAAAACTAAAGGACCTGTTTATTTCCATATATTTTAATTAATTTTATTTGAATTAGTTAAAATGACATGGTAATTCAGCTAGGGGTCAAAAGGTCAAACTGAACAAAACAGTGTATAAAATATTACAGATGCTATATTACATATTACATGTTTCTTATTTAATAAAATAAAGGCCAAAGTAAGATATCACATGTGTTTTCTTTAATGTTTTCTTTAAAACCTGCTCATTGTTAATTTTATGATTATTTTAAAGAACGTTGATGTTGCAGCTTTAATGTGTGAACTCCGTCGTCCCAGCATGATACTGTTAGAATTGTGAAATAATTGTTGGTAGTTTGTAATTGTTGGCAGCAGCAGCTGAGGAAAAACCAAAGAGACTCCAGTTGATGAGACAGTTTAGATGGAAGAATGTTTCTTTTTATCACTCCATCAGACTTCATGTTCATATATGCTGGTTAGTTAATGGACCTGGAGGAACTTTAGAGTGAAGTGTTTTGATCTAGAACACAGTAGTGGTGGTGTTACTAGGTGGGATTTGAGCTCATGGCCTTTTGGTCACCAGGCAGCAGTTCTACTCAGTAGCAGTATTGTCCAAATAGAAGATTGTGTTTAATGTTTTTCAATACAAATCAGTTAAATATATTAATATTTTAATATGATAGTATTCATCTATCAGCGATATAAGTCTATAAATAGAAAAATATATATATAAGAGATGTGAGACAGGTCATGACAGACCAACATCAGATGGCTGTCCCTTTTCGTCGCCAGCAGAGGGCGCAGTTCTGCGCTGTACCTTTTCGGCGCCAGCAGCAGGTGAAGTTTATCTGAGTGTTGATTAGTTTTAGTTAAAAGGACAGAATTTCTCTCCTCTTCATCTAAAACTCCAACACGAGAAAGATATTAGGAACATCCTAAACGTAAACATATTTTTCTTATAGAGCAGACCTGGCCAACGTGTGTGTTTAGATCTACAACATGTATTTATAATCTCATTATCGCTGCTCTGCAGTTGTTGATTTAATTTAGTTTTAAAGTCTTGCAAGCCTGATTACTACTAGACTCTAGACAGTTTTATTATGGCCAACCACTGGGATAATAATAATAATAATAACAATAATAAAAGCTGCTTCTTGTTGTATGTGTTATCTTTTCTTCAGTTTAAAATAAAACAAACTGGTATAGTACATTCATATTAAAGTAATAATGCAGCTCCACATTGATTTTATGTACAGATTAAATTACTGGATTTATTGAAGATGGTATGTCGCCCTCTGGTGGTCGCGAATGGCATTTTTTTATTTCAGAAAATAAATTCGTCCTATTTATTGACGTCATTTGTCTGTGCCCACTTTGGACAGGTGGGCCCTACCTAAGGGCGCTGGAAGTAGATCTATTTCTGTAGTGGTGAGTGATTTAATCTTCGTTTGTTTTTAGTGGAAGGGAAGTTTAAACCGGTCAGTTCTGGATGCTGATGTGTTTTTAACTCTTTAGTTTCTGGTTTGCTGCAGTTCAGAAACACCTTATTGTTACTGACTGTAGCTTAATTACTGCTCAATTTATCACCCCATTCAACAGTGGGGAAAGACCACCTTAAACCCATGTGGCGGTGGGCACCCAACTGTAGGAAGGTTGATTACAGCTGTGGAAATAACAAAGCCACCACTAGAGCAGTATCGTCTATATAGCAGAATGTGTTTAATGTTTTCAGTGCAAGTCAATGAAATATATTAATATTTTAATCAGACAGGATTCATCTATTAGTAATAGAGGTCTGTAAAAAAGAGTAACAATAGTAATAATAATAATAATAATAATAATAATACTTTATTCTTATATAGCGCTTATCTAAAACCCAAAAACGCAGCACATTGGTTTTATATACAGATTAAATTACTAGATTTATTGAGGATGGTATGTCGCCCTCTGGTGGTCGCGAGTGCCTTTTTTTAATGTAAATGTCTGATTTCTTTAGTTTAATATGATTCGTTTGGCCCTCCAATAAAATAATGCTAATATCACCCAGTGATATTAAAAGGCACAGTTCTGCTCGGTTCCTCATTACCAGCAGATGGCGCAGTTCTACACTATCCCTCCTCATAACCAGCACGTGGAAAACATAGCAACTGCCTATCGACACCATCAGAACCAACTGGGATACTGGCACAGATGACGCAGTTCTGAACGGTTCCTCCTCATCACCAGCAGATGGCGCAGTTTGGCGCTGTTCCTTCTTATCGCCAGCAGTTGGTGCAGTTTTGCTCTGTTACTCTTTATTACGAGCAGATGGCAACATAGCAACTAGTTAAAAATACCCTAGCAACCACCTAACCTGATTACTTCTGGACTCAGTACAGTTTCATGGTCGACCACTAGAATGCAGCAGGAAGACATTTGTACCTTTAATAAAGTCTTCTCCAAACCAGCGTACATTGTGCAATCTAACGTAGAATAAAATAAATAAAATAATAGAATAATAATAATAAAAATAATAATAATAATGTATGTGTTATTTTGTCATCTGTTTCATTTCAAACTAATGCAGCTCCACTTTGGTTTGATATCCAGATTAAATTACTGGATTTATTGAAAATGGTATGTCGCCCTCCGGTGGTCACGAATAGCATAAAAAAATCACGTTGTTCTGTTTAATGACGTCATTTGTCAGTGCCCACTTTTGACAGGTGGGCTCTACCCCGAGGATTTAATCTTCGTTTGTTTTTAGTGGAAGGGAAGTTTAAACCGGTCAGTTCTGGATGCTGATGTGTTTTTAACTCTTTAGTTTCTGGTTTGCTGCAGTTCACAGTTTTAGTCCAGATGAAAGAGAACAAAGAGCTGTAAGGTGCTTTGTGTGTTACACTCGTACGAGCACCACACACCAATTCAGTGTCACTGCTGTGTTGAGAAAGGACCACCAGCCCAAATAGTATCTGGTCAGCGGTGGTCCCCTTCCATGTATGAATGGGGTAAATGGGTTTGATAAATTGTGCAGGAACAGATTAACTACATTCTGGAACTGTACACCTGGAAATGCACCTATGTAGCTGGTGTTACTGGTAAACTGTGGTGTAAATACTCAGTAGGATCTAATAAAGACACAACTTGGTGTATGTTAATCTTCAACTCAGCATTAAGTTTAGTTTTACCACCAAAAACCATTAAGCTGCCAGATGGAAATTGTATGAAATGTCAAGTGTATTTTGACCAGTAAGACCACCAACTATCTTTAGAACAGATGTAAATAAGCATTAACACAATACAAAGTACATAAATACCTTATTCTGAAAGAAGTAGATCATATCTTGAGTTCCAGTTTGAAGAACAAAGTGTAGTTCCAGATTTCTCCTGGACGCCCCAGACATTGTATGGATTCAGTTCCTTCAGCAGCAATCTAAATTTAGCTTAATGAAGTACTGAGCAGTCAAAGCAGGTATTAGATGAGAACTGAAAATAATACTGGGTTGTTTCCACGAGGAGAAGCTTGGAAAGGGTTAAATAAACACACTGAAATACGTAAAATCGCTACTTACTGTATTAATATTGTTTAAATATCGAATAATAGTGTTTTGTTGAGTAAACAAAAGCTTCCTGTCTGGAGAAATCCAAAACCTTCTAAATGATAACTTTACAAGAGAAGAAAAAAAAACATTCTTAACTTACACTTGCTGTAAATTTGTATTCCTTTACAGATAATGATCACATTTTAATACTGTAACTGTAGCCTAATTGAAACAATTACTATATTCAACACACACACATATATATGAGAGAAAGAATGAATACAAATGAAAAGCTGACATGTTTTTACAGTATAATTTGTGTAAATTTAAACACTAATGAGCGGCAAAGGTGGTGTCAGGTTCAGATATGAAAGCTCAGCGAAATTAGGTAAAATATGAAATGCGGTTATTATTTTTTTTAAAAACCGGTAAATGTCTTACATTCAACATCTGATATGTGTTCTATGTTCTATTGTAAATAAAATATGAGCCAATGAGATTTGCAATCAATGCATTCTGTTTTATTGACATTTATTTACATGTTGCACAGCATCCCAATTTAGACTCTAAAATGAAATTTTAATCAGCATCTCTGATCGTCTGGTTGTTAAATATGCAAATATATACAAAACTCCCAGCTTGGACGAGCAGTGCATTATTGGACATGCTCAGTCTAGCCCAGCCCAGCTTGTTTTCGTGTGTTGTGTTTAGTTTCTCTCTGAAGCTGAATGAAGACTAACGGGTGAATTTTGGAGTTACTTCGTGTGGATTATTGATTAGAATGGCTGATTAAAATGTTCTCAGAATACAGGATTCCTGGAGCTCTTCTTTATCTGCTCTGCTGTAAGTTTAATCCTCAAACTAAAAAATGAGAAACTCTGAACTTTCAGTTAGCGGTCAGACCGGTTTCAGAACTGATCCACTTCTTTCTTACGGCTCCTGATTTTAACTGTTATTATTGTTGTTGTAAATATGAATATGTTTATACAGTAGAGTAGTAGTGAAAGTAGGTGTGTGTGTGTATTAGATGATGTACTATCAGTGTGTAATACAGTCATATTAATGATGTAAATATGAATATGTTTATACAGTAGAGTAGTAGTGAAAGTAGGTGTGTGTGTATTAGATGATGAACTATCAGTGTATATCAATCATAGTAATGATAAAGTACAGTAGAGAGTGTGGGGAGTACACAGTGAAATAACATTTGAAGATCTTATAAAGTCAGGAGTACATGGCCACTTATTTTTGAGTGTTCTTCTTTCATAGTAGCATGAGGGTATCAAGTAGCCTGCTGTAAATGTAGATTCAAATGTATCACATAATATTAATTAATATTATTATATTAATTAATAAAAATGTTGATGTAGCCCTGGTACAGTCCATGTTCAGTCACTATTTAACCATCTAATATAGTGTCTTTAAAAATGAACTGATATGGAAGATCTTCTGTATGTAAGTGTGTAACTGGACTAATATTATCTCCTTCTGTTGTTTCAGCTGTGCTGTATGTAGCTGGAGAAGAGGCGATCAGACTGCAGGAGCTGGAGGGAAACACTGTGACCATCAATACTGGAATAACTGGAGTTCAGACTGATGCTCAGATACTGTGGTTCTATATGTCTGAGAATGTAGATATAAATATAGTGAACAGTCAGATCATTAGTGAAAAGGTTATTACAGACTATAACAGAGACAGATTCAGAGACAGACTGCAGCTGAACAGAAACAGTGGATGTTTAACCATCAGAAACATCAGCAGAGAAGATTCTGGACTTTATATACTACAAATCATTACTGGAGCTCTCTCAGTCTGGAGTTTCAGTGTTGATGTTTATGGTAAGTAAATATATTTTCACCATCATAAATATTATAGAATGAAGTAAAAATTAAAGTAGCAGAACTGAGCTAAGACTATACTTTGGCTAAATGAACTGTTCTATTTCTTCACTTTTCTTCAGCTTTTAATATACAATCTTAAGTACCCAACATTAGGTTGCCATCTTTATTACTAACTATGTTTACTTAGTAACTAACACTGCTTGTCTTTTCCAAATGATACACTATGCTGTTTTGCACAAACTCATACTTACACAAATGTCTAGGCATAGATTTCAGTTGGAGATAAATAATAACTTATGCAACTTGGTAGACTTCATAGCACTGGTCTATCCAAAGAGTATCAACTGTAATATAGCAGATGGCCTCTCCTGCAGACCATTTTTGGCTTTGTTTTTCTTTGGACAGCGATGATATACATTAAGAAAATATACAGTATATATGCTAAATACAGCTATACAGTCTGTTTGCAATTGTATCTAAAGCAGTTCCAGACCACCCATATTATCAATAATCATGTTTTGGTACTAATTGTTTTTGGATATGACCCAGGCCTGTTGTAATGCAATACTAAGTACACTGAAAGAAGTGGTCTCGTACATAAACAGCATGAACAGAAGTTGATGAGAAGCAGATACAAGCCAGTGTGTAATGAGTATAAACTATGTTTGTGGTTCTGGTTCTGTATTAATGACTCTTTATTATTATTTTTTTGTGTTTCACAGCTCCAGTAGAAAAGCCCATCATAAGAAATCAGGCTAGAAGTCAATCAGTGATTGTGGAAAATGGTAAGCGAGTAAGTTTGTACTGGTATAAAGAAAAAGAGAGAAGCTCCAGCATCACTAGCTCAGATTCCTTATCTTTATCTTCCTCTGAATAAAACCAACCTGAACTCTTCTACTTACACCTGTGTAGCTGCTAATCCTGTTAGTGATCAGTCTGTTATAAGCAGTAAATGAGTGTGAACTGATATAATGATGTAGAGGCACCTGTTAAAAATAAAAACATTGGTATTTCTCTATTTTGTAAAGTATTTAAACATAAATGTGGTGTTTATTTCAGTGTTTGTCTGATTTACTGCAGCAAATACTTTTTTACAGGTACGAAAGTTCAGCCAGCTCACTCCATAAAACTGACAGTTCTGATACCAGTTGGACTGATTGTTGCTGCTCTGTCAACATTATTGGTGTGGTTCTGGAAAACGAAGAGAAGAAGAAACCAGGTAAGAAATACATCAGTCTGACAATAATTACACTGAAGTGAAAACCAAACTTCTCCAGAATCTCATTAGGCAAGTTATTATAGACGTATGATTCTAAAGTGAACTGAACTGAGTCACTGAGTGCCGACACGTGTTGCACCCCCCATTAAAAAGACTTGTTCAGTTCATCCAGATCTGTTTAAATAAACTGTTAATTACATAGCTGCTAGTATCTTTTAATTAATGCAAAGGTTTTATTTATGTTGTTCCATTTATCATGAAACTCTCACAAAGCCGGCATGTTCAGATAAAATAAAAATAAATGTGTGCACAGCTGTTATAATAATTTCTTCTTAACTTATATAAAATGTTATATGTCATACAATGCTATGTAGTATGTATGTAATAGGACTCTGCCTGGAACTTGTTCACGTCATGAGGTTTTTAACTAAATGTACTTTATTAGTTTGTGTATGTAAGTTTTCTCTAGGAATGGTTTAATTCTGATTTTGGTGGATTCACTGAGGTGTGCTTTGATAATATTACAGAACAGAATACAGTGCATTCAGGATAAAGACATTAGTTTCTCTTTATTTAAACAGAGTTCCAGTAATGTACTCTGTCTGATCATATGAATGAGCTTCACTGTTTTGTAGCTTGTTCAGCCAGGCTGGCCGGTTTAAGTGACTTGTCTTGACTCGTCAAATATAGACAACGCTAGACTGCTTAGCTTTTCCTCTCCAACTCTGAAGTGTCTTATTCTTTCATTATTACTGCAGTGTCCATGCATAGTTCTACATAGTTCTGTTTGGTCACTTTATTACAATAATAACAGTAACACTTAAATACTGTGCAGTGTTGTTTAAAGGAACAGTATGAAATATTTTTTTGTGGAATGTGGAGAAATAACAGTTTTGATGGTATATCAAAGACGTCTATGTATCATGTTGCAGAGATATCTACTGTAGTTAGCGTGCTTACCAGCAAGCCCCAGCCCATCCCATCTCCTCTTACCACTTTGTAGCTGACAAGGTGATAGTGTGTCTCTGTAGTCTTGAGTTGAAATCAGTTCAGTGTGAGAGGATGAAGAAGTAGTAACACTGAGCTGATGGTGGATTCTAACTTTTTATCAGATATGTTGAAGGTGCTGCTCCCAGTTAGATCATATAAAGACAGGTTGTCAATGAAATGGTCAGTAAATACAGTATTGTTTGGAGTATTAATTAAACTGGTCCCATCATGTTACTAATCGCTCCTGTAAGAATGAGCAGTGTGGCAAAAACTGTGAACAATATTTTTCTGATACACGGGACATACAGTACTGAGATTTGTTAACAAGTTGAAGTTGTAGCTTGAATTTCAGAATCTCTTAGTATTTAGTCCCTCTTTTGCTTTGACACCTGAGAATCATCCGAACACAAGTTTCCATTGAAGAGCTGAAGTTAAAAAAACTGGCATTTGGATGCTCAATGTCACAAATTAGCTTCCATTTGAATCATATTTCTAAATTGGAGCAGAGCCTCAAATTCATGTTGCACTTTTTTGTTTTAAGTTTTGCATAATTCTAAAACATTTCAGTCTTTTAGTCTTTGCTGTATATTATAACAGTATTAACTGAAATGTTCTGCTGTGTTTTGCAGGAAACAAGTTCAGGACCAGGGTGACTTAGTTGTCTACTCATCTATATAGGCCTGAAAGTCAGCAGCAGAATAACCTTTATAATGTCTTTACTTTCTTTGCTGACTGCTGCTTTGTTTTATTCAGTATTCAGTCTGTTGTTTAAAACTGGTCACAAGCGTTTACACACATTTACAATTTTTTTTTTGTGAATTTAAATTCATACCATTTCAGTCTCTTACTATTGAATTGTATGTGCAATAGATTGTAAAGTGAACTTGTTTGATAAGTTTTATTTTGTTTTGCTTATTAACCATCATGAGCACCGGTGGTCTGTCTCACCGAACAGTTCTTACTTAGTCAGTTTTAACTTTAGTCTTAGCTCTAATTCTAAACTTTACGCTGAATTTTCTGTCTCAGGTCAGTGATTCACTTTTACTCATAAACAGATTTTGAACAAATGAGCACTGAGCTAGAGCTCAATGATGCAGGTGGACTCTGGCAGTGTTTCTCTTTACTGTGATGACGTTCTACATGTTTATGTAGTGTCATATATATTTATCCTTCTTTCAGAAATAATCTATCATGTTTATAATGTGCACAAACATTCATCTAAGATTCACAAGAATCTAAAACTGGGTTAACAGAGAAAGTTGTTCATCACCATCATAAACAGAGTTAAGTGGGATTCCATTTATGTTGTGTTAATGAAGAAGTTAAAAAAACTTTGTGAGAAGGACCCCGGCTGGTGATGAGTTTACTGAAGCAGCTCTTAGTGTTTATATAATGAGTACACCGAGCCATTAATGTGTTTCCTTGTTGAGAGATTTTAGTCGGTTAAACTGCCACAATCCAGGATACTGAGCAGATAAATAGATGGTTATAAGTGTTTGTAAGCATTAACTGCCTACACAAAGTAGCTGCTGTGTGTCAAAATAAAAGCCTGACAGAAAGTCTGAGTCTTTCTAATTCTGTTCCTATAGATATTTTAGTCTTTAATACTTTACTGCTTTAATATAGGCTCAGTAATTTATATGGGCAGATTTAGAGGTAACAGGTTGTATTTACAGGTGTCAGAATCAGTATTGAGAAAAAAAGGTTGTATCCGTGCATTATGGTGAACTTAGATGAGAAAGTTATTTGGTTATAAACCAGGTCCATAAGGTGCTTCACCTTAGCTAGTTCATCCTATAGTGAAATAACTACAAATCCGTATAATCTTGTGGATGTGTAATAATTGTTCATGCCAGCTATTCATTTGCAAGCTCACAAACCAAGCAAACTAAAGTCTTTGGGTAGTTTGACTTATTGGAAACTCAATTAACTCCAAAGCGGCACACCTTCAATTTGTTAGACTAACAATGTTAAATAACACACACATGAGGCCTCCAACAACAGAGTAGCTCCAGGTTTCAGTCTGTTGCTCGTCTTGAATCTTCTCTGTATCTTCAGTCTACAGAGCTTATTTAATACTGTAGAACAGTTTAATGTAAAATAGATATTAATGTAAAATAACCAAAATATGGCTTTAATGGCTAGAACATCAAAACCTTTGCAGACTCATTACAGTGGAGGAGGAAGATACACACATAGTTAATGTCAGTCAGTGTAGACTTTTATTATTTATTTTGTTTATTGAGTTTATCTAATAAAGAACTGAGGCTATTCCACAAAGCAGGATTTCTCGGTTAACCTGAAAACGCAGACAAGCAATGGTCAACCCTAATATATCAATAGGTGTAAATTATTGATCTTACTGGAACTTTCTGCTTTGTGAAAGACCGATTTGCTCTTCCCTAGTGTTAGTTTGGGCATTGGCTGTCTATGTCTGTCAGTAATATATAAAAATATTGCCATCTACTGTAAAAAAAAAAAAGAGAATTTAACATTTTATTAAAAAAAAAAAACCTGAAATACATGAAAGACCCACATTAGAATACAAGCTTCACATTCAGATTTTTAGGTAATCAATAACACCCTTTGTAAACTTTAAAAAATATATATTTTTAAACCTGCTAGCAAAAATGAAAAAGTGTTATAATTTTGTCATCTCCTTCAGAGATTAAAAAAAAAATTCTAAATCAGGCAATGTCATGGTCAGCTATTACCTTGAGGACTTCCTATCCACTTCCTGCTCTTGGTGGATTTAACAATAGGACATTTTCTGGTAAGTTGTTAATTTTTTTTTTTTGTTATTTTGAACAATGTTGATGTCACAGCTTTAGTGTGTCAACTTAACAGTATATCAGCATGAAACTGTTAGAATTGTGGAATAATTGTTGTTAGTTTAGTTTAGAGGCAGCAGCAACTGAGGAAATAAACAAAGTGACTCCAGTTTATGAGAAAATTTAGAGAGAAGAATGTTTAATTTTATCACTCCATCAGACTTCTGCTGATTGGTAATGGACCTGAAGGAACTTTAGAGTAAAGTGTTTTGCTCTAGAACACAGTAGTAGCAGTGGTGGTATTTTTTTGTATTATTATTATTATGGTAAACTTCAAATGTACAACACTGTAAGGCATTACCATTATAAAGTCATGAGACATCAATGTGCCCTGAGACACCTTTTACAGCAATAGAACATTGACTTATAAATCATAAATAAACTGTAGAAACAATCTTCCAGAGCAAGCATTCAATAACAAACTGTCTATACGGAAAGAAAAAAAAACATATAGGACAACAAATACATAGTAGGTTACTTTATTTGTGGGGTTAATTATCAGTAGTTTGTGTAGATCTTTAGCTATTTGGGATTTTATCAATTTTAGGGACTTGGTATACAGTTAAATTTCATTATAGCAGCATGTAAAGATGGGTGGGGTTTTTATAAATTTGGACTTATGTATAAACAGGTCCAGTTTTGTATTATCTAATATTACACCAAAAACTATAGTATACTATGATCACCCATATCTCTCATTGCCTTGGAATAAAAGGGTAAATTCAAGGTTTCTGTACAGAATCACAAATAATGAGTGTCTGATGGTTTTCTTTAACTTTCCAGTGAGTTACTGGATGGAGGGAGGACGCGCAGTGGAAGGATTTGAAAACCTTCATATAAGTCACAGTTACCATTATAGTTTTAAATATAATGTTTAAACTGTATCAGGTGTTTTCTGAGTCTGTTATAATCTTAGTGTGTTCAGTCCAGTTAGGCCTGACACACCTACAGAGAAACAAGGGACTTCCAGAGTTCTGCGCTCATTAGTTTTCTTTTAATTTCCGGTACATCCTCATCTCCTGATATCTGTCTGGAGATCTTGTTGCCAGGTATTCTTTGGTCAACCTCTTAATCCTCATCTTATGAGGGCGCCATATCAAAACGTATAGAGTATTTGCTAATACACTGTAAGCTGTGCCAGAAAAAAGTTGCTCTTTGTTTCATTTATTGTGTTTATATATTAAAACACCAGTTGAACTACATGCAGTGGTGTCTTCTGTAACTAGAACATTAATTATAAAGGCTTAATATTAAAAATAAATGTAAAAAGTAAGGAATTAGACTTTTGTTAACTTATGTATGTAAAGACTATAGAGTCTTGGGGCAGTGATCTAATTATAAGCAGGGTTTTGGTGTGTCTGACAGAGTTGACACAAATCAAATTGTAAAGTGAATAAATGATTTCCATAAAAAGTGCTTTAATAAATTCCGTTTTTTTACGTGGGTTCTCTGTACTGTGGTGACCGAGAAGATCCAACAAAAAACACTTTCATCAAAACAGCAACATGGACACTACATTTCACAAATGCGCTGCAAAACTGTGCACAACACAACAGAAGTGTTTCCAGGGGACACCTTAAAAGTGTATCTGATGAGAAGTAAATTTGGCTATATTTGCTAACTATCCAGAATTACTTCTCATTTGATGCTAGTGATGGCTTTTGAAGCGTTGAAGCTTTCCCTCCAGATGGTTCAAAAAAAAAAAAAAAAAAGGTTCATTACTGGAAGCTTCATGTGCACACGAACCCCCTGCTGGCTGAAACAAGTATATACATAAAACACCTTAATTCAATTTTCTGTGGTTTATTTATTTGTTCATCTGATCTGTGTTTGATTGTGTGGGTAATGCTAATAGAGGTTAATATTAATAAAAAATAAAAATGTTAATAAAAAAACTGCCAGTATGATTTCAGTCAGAAAATAAATCCAATAGTATGTGAGATATTGATGTTAAAACTGTTGCAGTGGTTTTAAGAGATAGGACAGTGATTGTGGGGTTAATTTTTATTAAGAAACAAAACATGCCAATACTCGAACCACGGTCCTGAGCCAGGGAGGCTTCAGACGTCATTCGTGACGTCACTCGCCCTTAACGAAGCAAGCCTTGCACTTAATGGATTTCTCCACACCAGCTCCGAAGCATCGGTATCATTTGTCCATCACTATTAGACGTCTTGTGCACGGTTTTGCAGCGCGTTTGTGAAATGTAGTGCCCATGTTGCCGTTTTGATGAAAGTGTTTTCTGTTTTTGCAGCGCGTTGGGTCTTCTCAGCCACCTTCTCAGTTTGCAACACGAGACACTACAGAAACAGTTGATATGGTTCAGTTAGAGACATAAAAGTAACTCAAGTAACAGTTGTTAAGTCATTTGCCTAAAGTCATATAATAATGCATTGCAACAGAGCTGCTATGAGTGGGTTTTACCTCTAGGTTAAAAGTAAAAGTACAAAAACACTGTTCAAAACTGTCTGTTTTCACATGAACTATACTACTGGAGATATAGAATGACTTGTTAATTAGTTTATGTACAATATTGAAGTCTTATTGAAAATTTAATAGAATGAGTTATGATATCTATAATTTTCATGAACTTTACTACTCACAAAACTAAAAAAAAATATATATATATATATATCACAATTTATTGTTTGGACTGTGTTCTGTATGAATTTAAAGAAATCTGTACACACAGTGTTATTGTGATGAGCTTGTTGATTGTGATTCAGTAAATTAGCTCATTGCCAAAAAAAAAAAAACACCCAAAGGTAATATCAATAAGAAAGCTAGTCTTAGTATAACAGTGTCTATATAGAATTAAAAATATTTGGGGCCTGTCCGGTTTGCCCTGCTCTCTGTCTGGGTTGGGAATTTTTATGCCCGCTCTGTAAAATATTATTATTATTATTATTATTTTTGCCTTTAAAAGAGACATTCTTGGTAAGATGCGTATACTTATTCCACTGGACTAATCTTCTCAATGACGATAGACTGTTAAATATAATTTTTTTTCCCTCCTGACCGTCATCGAGAACACTGTTCACATCACCAGTCTTATAAATACTCATTTTATTTGGCTTCTCGCAGCTGTGAAAATAACAAAGTCACCACTTGAGGGCGCCTCTAGGAGCAGTATGGTCTACATAGGTAGGTACGTTTAATGTTTTTCAGTGCACGTTAATGAAAAACACTTAAATCAGATCAAATTTATCTATGGATAGAAGTCTATGAAAAAGAAAAATGTAAGATTACTTTAAGTTTCGTTTGGCCCTCAAGTGACATAAAGCATATGTCTTTGACTTAAAAGGACGTCGTTCTGCTCTGTACCTCTTTTTTACCAGCAGATGGCGCAGTTCTGCAACGTCCCTTCTCATCACCAGTAGAATGCGCAGTATCTAATCTGTCATCTATCCATCCCTCATCATTTCAATTACAATTATTACACCCACAGATGTTTCTGTATTAAAATCACAGTCCATCATCTACTGCTAAGGAATCCTGCATGCCTGACTACTACTGGCCGACCACTAGGAGGCAGCACTAACCTGCCCTGCTAAAGGAAGACATTTACACCTTTAGTAAAGTCTTCTCCAAACCAGCATGCATTGTACAATTTAGCTTAGAATATAATAATAAAAACAACTTATAAGAAGAAGTCATCAGTGTGAATTGAAACAAACTGGTAAAGTACATACATTTTAAAGTAATAACGCAGCTCCACTAGGGTTTGATGTACCGATTAAGGTCAGGGATTTATTGAAGCTGGTCTGTCGCCCTTTGGTGGTCACGAATGGAATTTATTACCCTGAGGCCGCTGGAAGCAGAACTGCTTCTGTAGTAGTGAGTGATTTAATCTTGGTTTGTTTTTATTGGAAGGGAAGTTTAAACTCTTTAGTTTCTGGTTCGCTGCAGTTCAACCTCACTAACTTAGTTTAGCAAAGAGAAAGAGAACTGAGCGGTAAGTAACCTGAACAAGACCTGAAAGAAAATCAGGTTAAAGTGATTTTTTGGTGATTGTAAGTTTAGAACAGTTACTGCACCTGTACTGACCACATTCACTGAGTGTCCAGTTTATTACATCCAGCCTTTTAGCTACACTCAGTGGCCACCTTAATCAGAAAAACTGTACTGTGACTGCCTGTAGCTCATCTATTACTGCTCAGTTTATCAGTATAAAGTACCTCTACCCCATTCATAGACCACCATCCTATTAATGTCTGGTCAGCAGTGGCCCTACAGTGGTCCCATTTCGGTGGTTCCATTACTGGTGAACTGTAAACTGTGTATACTGTACTGGTGAACTGTATGTTAATCTTAAACTCAGCATTAAGGTTAGTTTTACCAACAAGCTCCAAGATGAGATGCTGCCAGAAGGAAATTGTATAGAATTTACAGCAAACTCATAGAGAACTTTGAGAGAAAGGCATGTAAATACACCTGAAGTAGAAGTAGATAATATCTCGTGTGCTAGTTTTAACTGCTTTAACATCTCGACTGCTTTAACATATTAGAAGGGCAGCAATGCTGTTAATGCTGTTGCCTCTAAGAGATGGTATGAATTAAATAAGTATGGGGCAACATACAATAAATGACACCTGCATGTTACTGCAGCTTTTATGACGTCCTATTCTAAATCCATAGGTATTGATATTGTTTTTCCTTTGCAGGTATATAACAGCTTCCACGATTTTTGAATGCCTTCAATAAACAGAGATACACTGGACTCTCTGTCTGGCGATCAAAACAAGATGCTTTACTTGAGGACAAGACTCATATAGTGATACACAACTGGCCAAGAATAAACCATTTTAAGCTTAAATATTCATATAATCATATAATAAAGGACAAAGGGAGTGGGGGCAGTATTGTTATGACTATAAGTTGATTTTTTTTTATATTCTCAACATCTATTCTAACACTATTGATATATGTATAAGTATTTATATAAACAATGTATTAATTTAATTTGACCCAAGTGTTTCTGGGGCAGAAGAACTAATCTGGGCCAATAACTATCCCAGGACTAGTGTTCTCGTTTCTGGTAAGATGGACGTGAGGTGAGGGTGGGGCAGGGGAGGAGTTTCTCTAGGAGTTACCATGAAGTAGAAGACTAGTCCTGATATAGTGGAGGCGGCGCTGCCAGATATGAGCAGAATTTCTCTCTTAGGCCTGGCCTTTCAGTTCAGTTTCTTTCACTGATTTATTCAGTGTGTACTGACCTTCTAGTCCTATCTGTACTGGAGAGCACAGTGGACCGTGGTTTTTACGTTTTGCCATCTACAGTGTTCCTCGGTATGAGTAGGGGTGTGCTAGTGCTAGCACTAGCAAACCAAAGAGAAAGAAGGAAGGAAAGAAGCATGAAGGTTTGTTATAATCTGAACCAAATCAATAGGCAGAACTGAGAGGCCTTCATAGAGAGAATATGGGCAGCCCCAAGTGCGCATGGTGGGTCTCGGGTTAGTGGGGCCCACTCTGAGAACAGCAAGGGTTAGGCTCTTCAGGTATTTCACAAGTTCTTGTACAGCCTACCTTGCTTTTCTCAAAGTGGGCCACACTAACCCTAGCTGTAACACCATGTATTAAAGTAGGCAGTAGCATATAATATATTAATTATATATGAATAAATTATAATATATTATAGTATATATGAATAAATTATAATATATTATAGTATATAATGAATAAATTATAATGTATTATAAACACACGAATAAATTATAATATATTATAGTATATATGAATAAATTATAATGTATTATAAATATATGAATAAATTATAATATATTATAAATAATATATTGTAATATATTAATTATATATAATATATAACTACCAACATATATTTCTATGTATATCAACATTCTATTATTCCAAGTGTCTATTGGTAACACACTTGTCTTGATGCAATTATATGCTAGTGTCTACTTTAATACATGGTGGTACAGCTAGGATTAGTGTGGCCCACTTTGAGAAAAGCAAGGCAGGCTGTTCAAGTACTTGTGAAATACCTGAACAGCCTACTCCTTGCTGTTCTCAGAGTGAGCCCGCCTAAACCAAGATCCACCACACACATTTGGGACTGTCCATATTCTCTTTGTGAAGGCCTCTCAGTTCCACCCACTGACTTGATTCAGTTTATAACAATCCTTCATGCTTCCTTCCTTCTCTTTGGCTTGCTAGTACTAGCACTAGCATACCCCTATCCATCCTGGGGAGCACTGTGGACCACTGCGCTTTTCAGTACAGATAAGACTAGAAAAGGAAGCCTTGAAGATCAGTATACACTGAATAGATCAGTGAAAAGAACTGAACTGAAAAGCCAGCCCTATGAGAGGCACAGCTGGCAGCGCCTCCTCCACTATATCAGGACTAGTCTTCTACTTCATGGTAACTCCTAGAGAAACTCCTCCCCTGCCCCACCCTCGCCTCACGTCCATCTTACCAGAAACGAGAACACTAGTCCTGGGATAGATATTGGCCCAGATTAGTTCTTTTGTCTGGTTCTTTTGTTCAACGCCAGCAGTAAGTGAAGTTGATTATTAATTAAAGTCTGATACATGCAGGAGATGCTGTAAATTTCAGGCTCTTAAGATTTCTTTCAACTGAAGCGCACTAATCTTATCTTATGGAGCTTCATTTTAGTTTGGAGGAATAAACTCCTCTTTGTCTGCAACAAAAACATCAGCATGTTGAAAAAAACTTGAAAAAAATTTATGGTAAACTCTCCCAGTTTCCACTGCAGATCAGGAGTTTATCTATGATTTCACTGTTTTTTCTTTGTGAGTAAAGGGCAATGTTTGGATGTAGCAGAAACCTATTCCATTCCAGTTGAGACTAAACAACAATCCCTATTTTAGCACATTTGTAGAGTCACTCTTCTAACTTTACGCCTTCTGATTGGTCCATTACTGATGTAGCAAATAATTCCCTTCCAAGTCCTAGAAACTTACACACAAACCTAAACAATGATGCAACTAATAAAACATTGTTTTCCTTTTAACCTAGTAGTGGAAAAGCCTGCTAGTAACACGTGGTGCCTTAACATAGAACCTCCATATTTATACCTGTGCTCAACATCACCCTCTAGTGTTAAAATCAATCATAGCATTATTAATTCAAAATATCTGTTTTACCTGGAAAACTGTATGCACACACAGTATCACAGTACCCTTCTACTGCATAGCATACTCTTCTCTCTCTATTATATATATATATATATATATATATATATATATATATATATATATATATATATATATATATATATATATATATATATATATATATACACACACACACACAAACACAATGTAGGTATACATTATACAAAATGTGTATGATGTGTGTGGGTGTATATAAACATGCAATGTATGCATATATATACACACACAAACACACAGAAATATATGTACATATACATATGTGTATCTATAAATATACAAATATATATATGTACATAAAGGAAAATACATATGGCTATGCATATACATATTTATACAATACATAAAAATATATACATATATTTATATAAATATATATACAAATATATACATATACATATTTATTCATTAATATACATATATATACATATACACATATAATCATTCATGTATAAACATGTGTATATGTTAATACATAAATAAATATATATATAAAGAATTATACCTATATATACACATACATAAACACACACATAAATATATACATAAATAAATATACCTATATACAGACAAATATACATACACATATAAAAATATATACTAAAAGAATTATATATATGACATATGTATCCACACAAATATTCACATACACACATGTCTAAATATATTTATATTTATGTGTATATATATATATATATATATATATATATATATATATATATATATATATATATATACGTACACAAACACATATAGATTTATATAGATACACGCATATATGCATTTACATATGTATACATGAATATATAAAAAAGATAAATATATGCATAAATACATAAATATATTCATATACAAAAAAAATATATATATATATATATTATTACTTTTTAAATATTTTGCGAAGTTAACTCCAATTGTGTAAACCTGCAAAATCAGCAGAGGGTTGAATACTACTTGGACGCACTGTATATACATTTATTTAAGAATCACCAAAAGGTTCTTTGGGTTTAAATCGAGGCAGCAGATACAAGAACTACCAAGAAAACGAACAATGAAATACAAAAGTACTGCAGTACAAGCTGTTTGTTAGCGATCTCGATACCAAAGAACTCCACAATGTCTCTGGTTTGGTTTTCTTTTACTGTCCCGGATTAACCAGCAACAAACATTCAACTCCACAAGCTCCTCATTAAGGTTCCAGCTGTACACTTATAGCAACGTTAGGTTTAAATCTATCACCAGTGTTCACCCACAGATCAAGTGTACACAGTACAATACTCATTCCCACTGACTGCACCATCAGGTCAGGGTTTTTTTGTTCCACCTTGAATGGAGCTGCGGGTACATTCTGGCTCCTGCTGCACTATATAAGGTGGAACAGGGAAAACTGGTGAATAAGCTGACCCTTGTGCTGTCAGTAGGAGTGAGTATTGTATGGTAAACAGTTAGTCTGTGGACTGTTCACTGGTGACAGATTTAAAACAACAGCTACAAGAAACTGAAACAGAAAGCCCTGACCTCAGACGAAGGTTTGGACAGTTTTGCTGCTGGTTTTCAGACAGTTTCTTGCAACTATTGGTATTTTATAAAATCTCCTTGTGGTTTTCTAAGTAAAATGATGATGAGGGAACATAAATTATGTAAACCATAGATTATTGTGAGAGTGTAATAGCAGCTTCCCAGAATCAGTCAGTTCCTAGCAGCCTATTCCAGAATCAGTCACCTCCTATAATTCAGAGCTCCGTCAATAATAGTAGTCCTGCGTGAACTGACATCTCAGTAAAGTTATAAAAACAGAACTCTCACTTTTAACCCTCGCTGTTTGGTTTACTGTAAAATTTCTATAAGAAAATAAAATCAAAACGGAAGTAATACACAGTAAGATGGAATAGGTATTGCTCTAGGAAATAAATAGCTAATATGCTGTTAACAGTTAATCCTCAGGGTTCATGAACATTAGGGTTCATGACTAGGACTAACATATCTATAGTTTAGGGATCATTACCAGGACTAGCATATCTATGGTTTAGGGTTCATAACCAGGAATAACATATCTATAGTTTAGGGTTCATGACTAGGACTAACATATCTATAGGTACGGGAACTATGGCGTACTTCGCACCTGTTTTCAGGGCCAGTGGTTGATTTCTCTCGTCTCCATGTGTTTCTCTGTCGTTCGTTGCTGTTGTCTCCTCTCTTTCTCTGCTGTGCTCCATATAGGGAAGGTCTATTGTTTCTGGTCTCATCTGGGATGGAACATATGCCTGTGTTCATCACATCAGTTCATCAGTCTTTCTTCTTTCCTACAAACCCCCCCTAAGTGCAGACTTGTTGTGTTTTCTATAAAATAAAAAAAATATATATATAATTTAGGGACCATGACTAGGACTAAACGATCCGCAGTTTGGGAACCAGGTGGGACTGTGAACAGGATTAACATATCCATAGGGTTTAGGGATTATAACTAGGACTACAAGATCCATAGCTTAGGGAAAATGACATGACTCTACAGGTAAGGGGTCTACAAGATGTACGTCGTACCTGTTCTCTAGGCCTGTGGTGGGTTTCTCTCGCCTCCTTGTGTTTCTCTGATGTTCGTTGCCACTGTCTCCTCTCTGCTGTGCTACATATAGTGAAGGACTTTTGCACTGCATTACATCTTCTGTTCTCTTGTTGCTGGTCTTGTCTGTGATGGAATTCACACCTGTGTTCATCACCCCAGTTCCTTCTATCTTTCTTCTCTCCAACAAAACCTCCCTCAGTAGAGGCTTGCTGAGTTCTCTATTAAAACAACACACAAAACATTTAATCTTTAGGGAACAGGACTAAAACCACACCACCCATAGTTTAGTCCAACATCTATAGAGTACGGATTGTGACTTAGACTAAGAGATCTATAGTTAGGACTAGGACTAAAATATGAATAGGTTAGGAGTCTATATAGTACTAAGAGATGTATAGTTTTGGGGTCTTAATTAGGACTAAAAGATAGACAGTTTAGAGGCTGTGACTAGTACTAAAAGATTCATAGTTTAGGGATGATGACTAGGACTAAGAGATCTTTTGTTTTGGGATTGTGACTAGGACTAAGAGCTCTATATTTTTGGGATCATGACTAGGAGTATAAAGTTGTACGCCCATACCTGGTCTCTTTGCCGATGTGGTAATTTTCTTGGCTCCTCATGTCTGTCTGTTGTCCTCTGCTGATGAAGCTGGGGTTTGGGTCTTGGGGTCTCAGGTTGGGTCCTTCTTTCTTCTGGATAATTTCCCCTTTGATGCCCTGAGACCCTCTGTACATCGTCTGTGCACAGACAATCTGCTGTCAGGCTGGTATTCATCCTGTAAGTCCTGTAGAAGATCAGTATCGCTATACAAAAAACTTATATAAAACTTGTTTTATTAGTACATCGATGGCTTCAGAGTCCGCTTCATGAGTCACCATCATCTTCATTGTCTCATTTTCTGCGTTCATAAATATACAGCTAGTTTTACGGCTTTTTAATTTTTATTTATATATTTTTATTTGCTTTGCTCACCCTGAGGCTGGAAACTGGCTGACACTATGTCCAGCCGCAAGAACTCCATTAACTCACTGACAATGTCGATGGTCATCAGATCCATGGTGACTTCAGCCTTAGCTTCATTAGCCATCATGATCTTCATCTTGTTCTATACATCAGCAAACTGATTAACAACTTTACTACAGTTAACAATAATTGTGACAGGCACAGAAAATTATTCAATTAAAAAAAAAAAATTAAATATGTTTCCCCTATATCTATTATGAATGATTAAGTACTATTGATGATTCATAATCTAATTTGAATCATTAAGTATGTGATATGAATTATTCAGCACCTAAAATATATGAATCAGTGTATACTATGAATGGTTCAGTATCTACCAGACAAGATTCATTATCTACTAAATGATTCAATATCTACTGTCATCAATTCAGAATCTACCATGAATTATTTAATATATACTATAATGTATGCATAACCACATCTGGGTATTTTCACCCCTACCAAAGTCACATAACATCTGTTTAGAGCATCAGTGAACAACTGAACATGCTAAATAAATGCATTCTATGGCACCTTTAAAGTATGTGTCAGGTATGTGTGGAGGGTGCTGGTGGAGTTTACCTTATATAAAAAAAACACATAAGAAATGACTTACCTGAGAGAGGCAATTGTCAATCACTATCAGCTCACTGACTGATGGATCTAATGAAATGTGAGGTAATGTGAGTGACAAAGAGAAGAAAAACAGAAACTGCAAATGCACGGTGGATAATATTTAACTTCCAGTTACACAACACAAACTTATTACAGAAAAGTAAATTTCAGTTTTCATCAGATCTTTGAAAAGGTCAGACTCTAAACAATACTTGCCTTCATTCTGTTGTTTCTGTGCCAACAGTAGCCCAATGATCATAGCAGGACCGATGACAATGTTGAGGACATTTGTAGACCTCTCACAGATTATATGGTTTTATATGGTGGTGGGTTCAGCAGTTGTAGTATTAAGAGAACTGTACAGCCTGAATTATGCGTTAAAAGACGTACAGTGCTGATATGCAGCATGAAATAATGTTCTCAATGTATGCAAGCACTGAGGGAAATTAATGCTGGCTGCACGCTACATAATGTCCCACACAGTGGAGGGGTGCAGTGCTATGCCCCACTCTCAACACACATCACGCAGCTTAGACCTAGACCATTATATCTTAAGCTCATCGGGTACACCTTCTCTGCACTCTATTTTATTATTGGACCTCTTTGTAGCTCTACTATTACAGACTGTAGTTCTTGTTTCGCTGTATACTCTGTTATTCTGTTCTTCAATGGTCAGGACCCCCAAAGGACAACCACAGAGTAATTATGCCTACAGAACTAATACACAAAACGATAAAATACAAGCCTGCCATTGGCATGACGTGTTTTATGAGGGACTGTTTATGCTGTGACTTCTTTAACCCTCTTTTTATAAAAGTATAGGATGGGCGGCACATCTGACCCTAATCCTAACGCTAACCCTAGAACAACAAAACTTTGTTTCATGTTGGTCCAGCGCAAAGCTGGCTGTGCAACACACAGATGTGTGCATACATGGAAATGCGGACCGCCAATCAGATTGCAGTTGGCAGTGTTCTGACACTGTGGCCAGGTTAATACACTAAAGTTATCAGACTCTCTACATCTGCGTGTGGTCGGGACGTCTGTGGCTGAGATTGCAGGATAACCAACACAAACTGTGCAGCAACTGAGCTATCGGCCCGACCTTTACATCTACAAGGTGGACGACAATTGTGTTTTGTGGTCTTCACCATTGATCAGCAGGATAAAAGTGAGCTAACAATGTATTTCTTCAATGTCAGAAAGCAGTCCATGTGATTCTCTGCATACAAAAAGCTCCAATGAGGTAAATAGAGTTGATAAATTAGACAGCGTAGATCTTGGGTCAACAGATCAGAGCAGTATAAAGACATTGGTGCATATCATATCATACCTGTGTAACCAGAGTTAATGGAAGTATTGAGCTGTATTGTCTGGTTGGTTATGGGATTGGCAGCCACACAGCTGAAGATGTTTGTATCACAGTGTTCAATATCTAGAGGTAGAGCGAGGGCACTGTAATCAGGATCACTGATGAAGGAGAGTAGGTAGCTGCCTCTAAACCAGGAGAGAGAACCTTGTACCCGCTCCTCACTACAAAAGCACTTTGGATTTGAAGGGCTGTTGGACTGTGATAGGTTTTGTGGAGATTCATGTGTGATGTTAGGAACAGGCAGTGTAGCTGGAACACAGAACAAACATCATCTTACCACCTCGTCCAAACAAGATCTAGCTGATTAGACATTGTGCTTGTGAGACAGAGCATCTCTCAATCCCTAAGAGTTTCATCAACAGCATTTCTCCTTCAGTCTAACTTGTAATATCTTGTTGGCCATTCATTTATACTAGTTTGCTGGGGGCACAGCAGCCAAACGTCTTTCCAAAAGCAACCATGATGAACGTCTGAAGGCATTTCTGGGAAGTGATGTAGTAATTGAAAGATATCTTTAATCTAATAATTAAGGGAATGTTTTCAAATCCTTTTATTTGTGAGAAATACGCTTAGAGTGGGAAATTTCTAGAACCAATGTAAGTGTGTCCCTCAAACACCTCTGAAAGCTTCATAGCTAGAATACAGTCTGTGTCTGGTGATGCTGGTCAGTAGAATTAAAAACGTAATCAACCACTTTCCCAGATGATGTCATGTAAAAAAAAAAAAGCAACTTTGGAGACGGTGACTACGGTAGAGAATAAAATGTTAATGAGGAAGGAACTGTAGAAAGTGGAAGTTGTGTGAACATTGATTTGCATTTTATCCGGGTCAATGCCCAGGTTCTGCTTTTAAAGCACAAACTGAAATAAAGCTTGAAGCTGTGTTTCCCTTTAAATTAATTCCAGTATATGATTTTTTAAAATGGTTTTTGATCTAAAATAGTACACAATATACTACAATAGTCCAGTGCAAAAGACTTGTAAGATGACAGAACAACAGTAAGCCATAAAGTTTAACAAACAAATTAGAACAAAAAGTAGGGACTTACCAGAAACAGTGACATCTGCTCACTGATAATCTATAATCAGTGGTTTTGATGTTGCTGATGGTCAGAGATCCAGTCTGTGTGTCCAGCTGCAGTCTATTTCTTCGTTAACTAACTGTGCTATTTGAGTGTCCGCAGTTCCAAACATCCACTATATCGTATCATCACTGTTTACTCCAGTCAACTCTCAGAGTTACAGCGTCTCCTGATGTAACTTCTACTGGCTCCAATTCAGTTTTTACAGCTGCTCTCACATCAGTCATTCAAAGAGATGTGAAAGCAGCAAATGCCTAAACAGGTCACCAATGAAACTCAAGTTTAAAAATGAACATATTCCCATTAAAATAGAAAAAAAAGTTTCTGCTCTATATAATACATTATAAACACTATAATTGTTTACACTATGTTTCAAGATAATGTACATTACAGGTGATATTCAAATCTGAGCCAAGAAAGCAGGTAACTAACAAAAACCTAATAACTGGTCAAATAATACAATGGTGAGTGCTTCTGTTTGATCCCAACCTGCATCAGCCTTCAGTTGAATTTTGTTTAGTTTTTTTTTGTTTAGATTTTTTTTTAATCTATGTTAACTTCCTTATAAACTACAGCTTCTGTTCTGTTGTTTCTAGTTTAATTTGAGATGGGAAACATGCCTGTGTTCATAACCCCAACCCTCTCCAACAAAACCTCTCTCAATGGAGACATGTTAAAATGGAACAAAAAACAAAAAAAAACAACAACATATTATTGTTTAGGGACCAAGACCAGGGCCAGGACCAGAACCAAACCACCCATACCAGGGATTATGACTAGGACTAAAAGTTGCACCCCATACCTGGTTTCTTTGCCAGCGTAGCATTTTTCTTGGCTCATGTCTGTCTGTTGTCCTCTGCTGAAGAGGCTGAAGCTTGAGTCTCAGGTGAGGATCCTTCTCAGGTGCCCAAGACCCTCTGCTCCACCTCTGTGTGCAGACAATCCGCTTTCAGACTGGTCGTCATCTTGTATGTCCTTTGAAGTATCAATGTGTTTCTCATAGATAATTTTTTCACCAGTTCCTCTTCTGGTCTTTCTTTTCTTCTATTTAGGTTCTTCCTCAGGCGAGTCCTTTATCCTCACAACAGTTCAGCTAGAAGGTAAACAAAATGAGATAAACCAGCAATCAAGCTTTTCTCCAATAATCTTTTCCTCCAGCACAGAATTAATAACCAACATTCACATCACAACAAAAGAATTTCTCAACACGTTACACATCTCATTTTCTGTTTTCATAAACATGCAGTTTTCCAGCTCTTTCATTTCTATTTTAATTTTTTAAGTTTCTTTAAGATTTTTTAAGTTTCTAACCCAGAGGTAGAACACTTCCATCTGGATGCCCTGCAGCTGATTATTTCAATTTCATAATCGGTTTTGCTCACAAGATCATCTAGAAGGGCACAAGACAGACCAGAGCTTATATTAAAACATAATTCCTGCTTTTATATGAACTAAATGGTTATTATATTCATGATATCTGTTCATGTTCTTTACTTACCCAGGGTTTTTTCGAGCGGTTCCGTATCAGTGTCAACCAAAAAACATGCTCATTAGTTCATCAGTGGCTTCAGCGTCCACTTCACGAGCTACCATCATCTTCACTGTCTCATTTTCTGCGTTCATAAAAATACTGTTAGTTTTACAGCCTTTTCATTTTTATTTATATTTTTTATTACCTTTCCTCACCCAGAGGCTGGAAACTGTGAGCTGAACTCCAGTAGCTCACTGACTACGTCGATCTTCTCATCAGTCTTGCTCTCCAGGAGTTCCTGCCGAGTTTCCTCCAGAGAGATGGTCTTCATCTAGTTCTCTTTATCTTGTTCTCTTCTTCAACACAAAGAAATAGTCAGTATTCCAGCTGTGTTTTTCCCCTGATATCAGTTATTGATTGTCTTTCCTCAACAAGAGCTGTGCTGTTAGTTTCAAACTGATTACCAAATCATTACAGGTGACGACAACTGTGACAGGCACAGATTAATTATGTTTCCCCATATCTTTTATGAATTAAGTACCTTTTATGATTTTTTAAAGTCTCCTGAAAATGATTTAATATCTATGATTCAGCTTGTACCACGAATGATTCAGTGTCCACAATGAATGATTTGGTATCTATTATGAATTATTTGGCTTCTGTTATGAATCATTCAGTATCTACTATGAAGGATTCAGTATCTACTATGAATTATTTGACTTCTGTTATGAATCATTCATTATCTACTATGAAGGATTCAGTATCTTCTATTAATTATTTGGCTTCTGTTATGAATCATTCATTATCTACTATGAAGGATTCAGTATTTACTATGAAGGCTTCAGTATCTTCTATGAATTATTCGGCTTCTGTTATAAATCATTCAGTATCTACTATGAATCATTCAGTATCTACTATGCATCATTCAGAATGTAATTTGAATCATTCAGTATGTGCTACAAATTATTCAGCACCTAAAACCAATAAAGAAGTGTATACTATGAATGAGTCAATATTTCCTATGAACGATTCATTCAATATTTACCATACACGATTCATTATCAAGTTCTCAACGTATGTAATGTACACACTGCGCAGCAACAGCGCTATCGACTTGTGAAATGTGAACGTTCATGTTGGTCACAGTAAAATAGATGTACGTTTAGTTACGGCCATAGTTTTTAACAAGTTTACACATTTAGAGCAGAATCAAGATTACTAAGAGCTTAGTATAGTTATGGCCCCTCAAATGTGAAGTATATTCATTTTAAAATGTTTTCATTATCAAAAAGTAGTTTGTGGCTTTGTTCAATCATATTCTTCACAAATCATTGAGAAAGTACATTATTAATGAAGAAAAGGAGACTAAATGACAACAATAGATGCCGTTTCTGTTGATCTTAAACTGTTCAATTGGAATTCTCTTCATGACAGCTCAACACTAGCAAGGCAGAGCTGCTGTTCATCCCTGGAATTGTACGTTCTTACCATGATCTTACCATCTCAATATAGAGTTCCCTGACTGTTCCATCTGAAGATGCAAGAAGTCTTGGTGTGATTCTGGCTGACCAGATATCGTTCTCAGCCAATATTGCGAACCTAACTCGGCCATGCAGATGTTTCAAGTCTCAGGCTTTATTTGTCAATTGTACATCATGTCAGGACATACATACATTGAAATGCTTAAGAAGAAGCTCAGATATCATTTTATAGCAGAGCAGCAAGTACATGTACTAAAAACATAGCAACAACAAAAAATATATTTATACATATACTAAATAACTGAAATATAATATATAAAGGAACATACAGAAGGGAAAATATACACAATATACAGGAGACCTGCCTTTTGTATAGGCAGATGTGAGAGGATATGTATATTTAAAGTGACTTTGTAACATTGTCCACAGCAACAATAAAAAAAATAAATAATATATATTGTCCAGTGGCTGAGTGAAATGGTATTAGGGTCTCGTAGCTTTACAGTTTGTTCAGAAGCCTGATAAATGGTGGGTAGAAACTGTTTATAAGCTGCGTTGGTCTGGCCCGGATGTTGCAGTGTCTCATGCATGATGGCAGTATAGTAAACAGGCCGTGTGCTGGGTGACTGCTGTCAACATCCTACAGTTTCGACCATTTCTCTCTCAGGAGGCCGCTTGGGTTCTCATCCAGTCTCGTCATTTTAAGGCTTGACTACTGCTACTCACTCCTGGCTGGTGTTCCTGTATGGGCCATCAGGCCCTTTAACTGACCCAGAAACAGCAGCACAGCTCATTTTCAATCTTCCCAAATTCACTCCTGTCACTCCACTGCTGCGCTCCCTTCTCTGGCTTCCCGTAGCTGCTCGCATTACTCTGCAAAGACAAGAATGTACCAGCCCCTCCCTGCTTATGGTCAAAAGTCCATCTGTACCTCGAGCCCTTCAAGCTTCAAGTATTGAAAAAACGCCATCCCTCAAGATGTAAGGAAGACAAGCAACAAGACTCTTCTCTGTCCTGGAGCACAGATGGTGAAACAAACTTCCATTGGCTGTTCCATTGGCAGACTGAAGACCACCATTTCTTTGTGAAGCACTTATGAGCACTAATCTAACGCATTATTGAAATGAATCATATCGCACTTATGCTACACTTAACTCTTATCTTTTAGGTGTGAGCCCAGGCTGGGTACTCCTAGGTATTACACTTGTACTGTATCTAACCTTGAATTTGATCTTTTTCTCTCTGGGTACCAGCACTGGTCTGTGTTTGTTCTGGCTAACTATCCAGAGTGTAAGTCACTCTGGATAATTTCTATTTCCAAATATTATTAAGATGCAAACAGTAATTCAGTTTAAGTGCTTAAAGTATCAAAAAGCTACATCATTGACAGTTATTACATAAAATGGTTATGTACACATTGCCTGGTGCTTGAGCCAAGTCCAGGTCAGATTCATGAGGTAATGATCCTTAACTGCAGAACTGTTCACATCTTTGTGCTTTTAAGTGTGTGTAGATTCTACCTCTACCTAAAAACACTAATGATAAAAAACTGGTAAATGTCAGAAAGAGGTTTTAAGGTTTAAAGAAGAAAAGTCTTCCTAATAGTGGTTGGTAAATGATGATTTTTTAAATTAGGGTTTGGTCTCAATTCTCAAAATCTATTCATTAAAACCATCTCCATCCATCTTCAACATTACATATAAAAACACAAGACTGTATACTCAGAAGACACATGCAGATTTACTGGTTTTGATAGTAAATAAAATGACTATATTTGTAATGTAGTCCTGGTAACCCCCTCCTGGTTCCCATCACCACCACTGTAAAGAAAGTATCTCTATAAGGAACCATTTCAGATCAAACCACTCTGAATGACTGTAACATCCCAAACACTCACGCAATCATGTTTTCTGTGACATTATCTTTCCTAAGAATTTATTAACAAAGCTGTAATACGTATGTTTTTAGACTCTAAAACAGAATTAAGATGTCAGGTTTACCACCATAAACAATGGTCTGAGATCCAGTCTTTGTGTCCAGCTGTAGTCTGTCTCTGAATAGCTTGTCACAATAACTGACCATATTCGTTACCGAGTCTTGCTATACGAGTGTCTGCAGCTCCACACGTCTACCTTATTAAATCCTTGCTCTTTAGTCCAGTCAGGTCAGTTCTCAGAGTTACAGTATCTCCCTCTGTAACTTCTACTGTCTCCACTTCATCCTTTACAGCTGCTCTCACATCTGAAACACACAGTCATTCAGGGACGTGTAAGATAAGCAGAATAAAGCTATAGACACAAGTCTTTATAGGAAAGTCTGTTCTCTCAGTAGCTGTCGGACAGTTATTTACAGTCATACCAGACTGCTCTCTATTTGAACGAGGGGTGATCAAAATACTTGTAACTAAAAAGTCAAATTATAATTTCAAACACATTTTAAGCCACAAGAATCCAAATAGTTTACAGCGTTGGGCTCAATATCTCCACTCTTCCTCGCTCGTAGCTTAACCAGCAAGCGGCGGGACTTTCTCTGTAAACAGAACCCCATAATCGGCATTACGACTTTTCCCCTTTAATAATTTTATCCAGTGACTGATCTGCTCATTTATAACATATCTGATATATTACTGCCCTTAAACTAACATAATACAGCCTGTTTTGCACAATAAAAACAAATCCTATATTTATGGGTATCCTGAGTTATAATGCTATAACACTTGATATATAGGAACACTGTTATTCAATAAGTACAGAAATTAGTACAGCTGATTTGTTCCTTTTTCACCCTGTTCTTCAATGGCCAGGACCACCACAGAGCAGGTACTATTGGGCAGGTGGATCATTAGCATCACTCCGGTGACACTGATATGGTGGTAGGATGTTGAGCTGGTGTGAGTGGAGACACAGCAGTGCTGCTGGACTGAGAATAGTCCACTCACCAGCAACATCCAGCCAAAAGTTCACAGCGTCCTGTGACCACTGATAAAGGACTAGAAAACGACCAACTGCGCAGCAACAGATGAGCCATCATCTCCGACTTACATCTACATGGTGGACCTGCAAGGTAGGTGTGTTTAATAGAGTGGACAGTGAGCGGACACAGTGTTTATAAACTCCAGTAGCACTGCTGCGTCTGATCCACTCGCACCCTTGTACCAGCATAGCACACACTAACCCACCACCACCACACAAGTGTCACTCAGTGCTTAGAATGACCCACCACCCAAATAATACCTGCTGTGTGGTGGTCCTGTGGGGATCCTGATCACTGAAGAACAGGGTAATAATGAACACAGAGAATCAGATGTACTACAGTCTGTAAGGACAAACTGCACCTGTATTGGAAATGGAGCTGATAAAATGGGCAACGAGAGGGTTTTAATGTTTTGCCGGATCTGTGTATATATGTTGTCGCTGTCCAATGAAAAACAAGTTTCTCCAAAATTGCAACAAAAGCCTTCATTAATTTTGAAGTCTTTGGAACAAAAAACATTTAAAGTGATTTTGGAGAGTTTCCACTGGTCCATTCGTCATGAAATTTTCAAACAATGTAAACGGCAGCTGTTCCTTTCATATAGAATGAAAAAAATGAAAAATTTCTTTGAACACCGATGATATATAACTACAAAAGCAGTTTCTATGTTTGAAATCATGTGCATAGTATAGCCAATTTATATGATGGGAATGATTAAGCAACCAGAATTTTCTCATTGCCTGAACTATAGTAGTATTTCCCAAACTCTCCTGTTTTCTCTTGCTGCCATCACCCTCTTAAACATTGTCTCCCAATACTATACATGCAGTGGAAAAGTGGCATTACCGGCAGGTGAACAGGTGCCTGTAGGAAAACTGTGTGCCTGTTCTAGTTAATATGTAACAACCGTGTACCAGCATAGCAGGAACTAACCTGCAAATGAAAGCTGAGGGTTAAATGTAGTGCAAGAAAAGTGTAGTGTTTTTTTTAGAAGCTCAGCCAATTTCATGTGAGATGGGGGTGTCGGTTTTTACAAGTGAGTGAAATGCACCCACCATAAACTTCTCCATGCGCAGCAAATGTTTGGTGGAACATCCAGGTGGTCTTGGGCAAACCTGGAAAACAGCTACTTCGTTCATGAACACTGTTTTCATACACTATTTTCCCCAATTAGTTCTACCACTTTCAGGAGCCTGTTATGCTCCTGGAGCGATCTTAACAGGAAGCCCACACCTACGGTGAAACAGCTACAGTCCTGAATTTTCTTTAGCAATGCTTTTATAGCCTCCATGCGTCTCTATAACATCTTCTCAAAGTTGTTTGCATAGTTCACACTGACCTTTCTTGAGAGGAACAGATCAGTAACTAGGAATTGTGTGCTGCCTGTATTTGATGAGTAAAGCACCTGTGACTCATCTCCCTAACTGGAACTCCTTTTACCAATAAGCTCTCAGAAAAGTTGTAAACACAAAAGTTCAGTTATGTTTTCTAGACTAGACCGTGTATGTTACACAACTTGCTCAATAAAAGACATAAAAATTACAACTGTTTGTGTGTTATTAGTTTAGTTTGATAGTGTTTGTCTATAATTGTGACGTAGACAATCAAACCACGTTTTATTAGCAATCAACGCAAAATGCATGGGGGGGGGGGGACTCTTGGAGCCCAATTTAGTGATGTTCCTGCTTAAAAACGATTGATCTTATCAGCAGATTTAGGTTTTGTTGGTGTGCTATAGCAGGGAAATCACCAACCTGTGCGAATTAGTACTAATGGGCTTGAAGCAAACATAATCAGTAGTCAAAATCATATTCAATGACATTTTCTCCACTCCTCCCTGGCAGTAAGAGTAGTAGCAAAGGTTTCTGGATGCAACCCTAGTGTTATCACGTCTGTTTATGGATGTGAGCCTAAGCCTTAGAGAAGGCCTTTATGAACAGACAAGTGAATGAGACTAAGGACAGAAGGAGCTTACAATTGAGCTAACAGAGCAGCCACAAACTGGCTAATCAGAGGCGTCAACTATACTTCAGGACACCAAAAGGGAACTAAATAATGATAAAAATAGGATTCAGAGAGCATAAACAAGTTCACAGGAACTTCCAAAATAGCAGCGTAATCAGGAGCTGCACACAGAAACAGCATAATTTCAAAACTCAGCACTGAGTGTTTGACGAGCTCTCGGACGAACTGTGATACAGGTGCTGTTGGTTGCCCCTAACTACTAATAGAACAGCCGCTGGCAGAGACCAGGCATAGCACTGGTCGGGGCCTTAGTTCTGAACCTGTTCACTAGGCAACAGAATTTCACGGTCATAGTGACATGACAGCAAATTATGTTTTTATATGAACAAGCATGTATTAAATTAATAACATTGACAAACAAATTCAATGTTTATTTTAGACAAATGCTGTCACAAAGGCTCTTTTACTAGTCCTACTTATCTTGATGCGTAGGTGTTTAGGAAAGCCTGCCTATAAACATTTAAATACACTTTGATTTGCATGTTACAGCAATTTATCAGACTTTCTAATCCCACTGTGTTTGTTATATCCAGAACCTCTATCTGCTATCATTAACCTCACGTATAAGTTATCTGCACACTGCTTTTGGCTAAATTGCTTATTAATGAAAGTTTACTTAGTCATTTGTAGCCAAGATGAGGAGGTTACATGTCTAAAACAATACCAGAATGTGGGTTTACTCTCGTAACGTGTTTTGCTAGAACAGAAAACTGAATCTTTTTCATTATAACAAGTGTATCAATTTGTATATGCTTGTGTTCCAAACCTCACCAGAACTGTGAGTGAACTGCTTTACCTTTTAGCAAGCAAGCACAGGAGTTCAGGTGCTCATTAGTCTCGCAGGTAGACGAATCCAAAGACCAGAGGACCGAGGTGGGAACAAACGCCAAATAATTGTATCTTAACATGTTGGCATCTTAACATAATTGTGTCTTTCACATTTTTTCATACCCAGGATTAAAATGATCTTTATTCTTTCCTGCCTCCCGAGTCTTTCTGGCAGAACTAAAACAGCATGTTAAAAAAAAAGACGTACTCGCCCTTCAAAATAAAAGTTCCTGAAACACAGCGAGAAAAGCTGTTTGTTGTATAACCTGTACTATATATATATATATATATATATATATATATATATATATATATATATATATATATATATATATATATATATATATATATCCTATCTACACGGTTTTCCAGACAGGTGCTACTCCTGGCCCTGCACAGTGACAGGAAAGTTTCCATTGAAAAGAAAATGTAGTGCAGGAGTAGATTTAAACCGACTCTTCATAACCCACCATATACAGGAACACACTGAAGTAGACTTTGACCACGTGAGGGAGCCAGTGAGCTGATTTAGTGAGAAATGGATTATCTACACCAGAGATCCCTAAACTAAAAAAAAAAAAAAAAAATATATATATATATATATATATATATATATATATATATATATATATATATATATATATATATATATATTTTTTTTTTTTTTTTTTTTTTTTTTTTTTTAAACACTGTGTCCACTTACTGTCCACTCAAGAGACAAAAGCTAATTTCTTGATGCACAGTTTGTGGTCATTCTCTGGTCCTTCATCAGTGGTCACAGGACACTGCTGTGTCTGATCCACTCACAACAGCACAACACACACTAACACACCACTTCCATGTCAGTGTCACTAGAGTATTCAGAATGATCCGCCTCCCTAACAGAACCTGCTCTGTGGTGGTCCTGTAAAGGTCCTGACCATTAAAGAGCAGGGTAAAAAGGGAAACAATGTATGTGTAACAGGATTAATGCAGAAGAAAATGTTTCACTAGATTTATTTTTTTATTTTTTTAATGTATTTATGAATCAGATAGACTACAGTTGATGAACAACAAAGTGTTCCTATATGGTAAATGGAGCTGATAAAATGGACAATTTGTGTAGACATGAGATATAATGTTGTGGCTGATCAGTGTATATATAAGTAAAGTCCATTTAACTAAAAATATGCAAATATATTACCAAGTTACTCTCTCAAAAATTCATTTTTAGTTAGCTTATGTTCTGCTGACAGTTTGCAAAGTTGATTCCCATCACGTATGACATGTCAAAGTTTTATGTGTTTACAGGAATGACTGTTTTTGCAAATACCATTTTTTTAATGTACAAACCTTTACTTAGGACTCCTACTCGATTTAACCATGTGAGGGAGCCAGTGAACTGTTTCAGTGAGAAATGGAAAGATGTGGGCGTGAGGGCCTACCAGAAAGGAAGGGCTGCATAAACACTGCACAAGACTACGTTACAAAAATAACAAAAAATAACAACTGAATATGTTAAATAGTAAAATGTTTCACTATGTGAGGGGTTGGTATTTCTGGTGGGTTTAATCATTGTTTAACAACTGGAAACCTCAGGTGTAGTTCAGTATATTTACTGCAATGTGGAGAACACTGACTGAATCACAGAACTGAGATATACTGAGGGATTCTGTTAAAGACACTTTGAGTATGTTCAATAGTGCAAAAAAATGAAAAAGAAAAGAAAACAGGGATGAGGCTCATTGTCAGATCTGTGAAAAGAAAAATATATCAGCAGTTATGAAGCTCCTGAGAACTGAAAGAACAGACTGTTACAGGTGAGGTTGAGTTATCCAGTACGTCTGTGACCTACTGACTAGTTGTACGTGCTGTATTGGAGTAGTTGGTGTATAAAACATAAATGAATGAAGTGAATAAAACAGATTTTACAGGTTTCTGAATTTACTGAATCAGTTTGTATTTTTGGTCCTAATCTGTTTAATTCATGTGCTGTACATGCTGAGCATGGATTAAAGAAAATGTGATGCCATATGCCATATTAAGACACTTCTGTAGAAAACCAACTACCTAAACATTGTGTACACAGACGTTAGGCTCCATTACCAGGACTGGAGTCAACAGTGTGCCTTAATTACTCGAGGCTAATTCTATTAAACACAGCTTTTATAAGAACTCAGAAGAACTGATGATTTCCCAGAGACGGACTAAATCCTTGCTGGACAATGTATAACAGGGAGCAGCAGAGACCAAGCACTATTTCACCACTAAGTTCAAAACTAAAAAAACTAAAAAGCTAAACTTGAGGCAATGTATGATAGTAAAAGCTGCTAAGTAGTGATTGCAGGACAAAAACAGATCTTCTGGAAAAACATGAAGATTGTGATCAGCCATAACACAAGCAAAGTTCTGAGCTGTTTAGATTTCTCATAATTGCCCACAGAGATGTGTAGTAAACACAGAATGTTTTGTTTTGCTACATATAAGAATCATGTGATACAAGCTTTAGACTAATTTTAGCCAATTAGAGGGGCAGCATAGTAAAGTGACATAAACCAGAATATCCAAACACTTCAGTTCTAGATAAAGTTCGTGCAGGAACCAATCAGGAGGGTGAGTGGGGCATGTAGTTGTTCGGACTGTGAACAGTAACTGCTTCCTCTCGTTTTCTGTAAATGTTTGATTAAGGTAAGATACTCAGTGTGATCTGAACATCGGGCTGCTATGTGCCTGCAAGGTGGAGCCCATAAACATACAAGTACACAGAAACTAGAACCACAAAAACCATTTAGAGAAACACAACGTATTTCCAATCAGCGTAACAAGCCACATTCAGTGTCTGCAGCAGACCCTCGTACATTCTGACCTACATAGAATAAACCACACTGGGTATCACTCTGCACAGCAAGCTATGCCACTGAAATGTATAGGTAGTTGTTTAAAGCACGTGTGTAGCTTAAAATGCATTTATCTCAGAATTTAATTAATGAAGCATCTATTTTCTTGCAAGACGTACAGTAACCTTCAGCACTGGTAACCACCTGAAGAATCAAAAGAGAACTAGTTTCACAGCAAATCACTGAGGGTTTGTGTTGGTGAAGGTGTTGGGGGTTTGAAACCACTGTGGTAAAGGTTGTCTCTGCTGTTCCCACACTTGCCTTGTAACTTCTTAAGTGTATATGATCTTATGTCTGTATGTGCTTTTACAATCTAAGTGAAATGTAACAGAAGTGATGCTCTTACCAGGTTTGGACTTTGGTTTGCAATTGGCAATGTGTTCTACTATAACAACCTTTTATTGACTGTGAACCACAATGGAAATCAACAAATTAGTTCTTATTATGAAGATTTAAAAAAAATGCTTTTTGAAAGAGGCTCCTGGAGTGAGGACGAGGTGCTGTTGTTCTTGTGTGCTGCACAAGATGTCAGGAATAAAGCTCTCCACGATTAACCATTCTGTTTTGCCTTGAATGCTGAACACATGTATCCACTTTCCAGGATCAGAAAAAGGACTTGAAGTTTCAATATCTAAAGGGTCCTCAAAAAACTCTGGACCTGGGGTGCTGATAGATAAAGGTACTACAATAATAGAAATAAACCGTACTGCAAGTTTCTTACATGGCAAAAGTAAATACACCCCTACATATAGCACCAGATATCTGCTCTTTGTTATGAGTGTATGGTAGCATCATGCCTAGATCAAAAAAGCTCTCTGAGTCCTTCAGAAAGAAAGTTGTGAATACCCTGGAGGTCAGAAAAGAAACTCACTACAAACATTTCCAGGTCAGGCCGCTCTAGCAAATTTAACCCAAAAGCAGAACATGTGAAGGTAAAAGAAGTTTCTAAGAACAGCAAAGATTCATCACCTGATCTGCAGGTAGCTTCTGCCACGTGAATCTACCTGTCCTGGCCTAACACCTTAACTGGTTCTAGATTGGTACCGACTGCTTCAGGAGAGAGCATTTAACTTGGATTTAACTTGTTTGCTGTGTCAAAAGGAGTGTAACAATTCAAGAGGTTGCCACTGTAAATTTATATGTATGTACATACATACATATAATAATAGCAGTTACACAGTTAAAGGTCCACATAAAGTACAAACATGCTGTTTATATATATATATATAAATAAACAGCATATATATATATTCCTAAATGCATAATTTAGGAAATAAAATTACTTAAATATTTGAGTAAAAGCTGTTGGGTCAAATTTGCATAAACCCCACAATCAGCATCTGAGCAAGATGCAGTCTTGTGATGGAAACCACAAACAGACACCAACAATATAGGAGGTTTATAGTTAAGAGCTAAAGGTGCACCAGCTAAGTGTAGCCAAGGTGCACCAGCTCACTGTGCAAGAGCTCTACATGAAACTGGCCAGGACTACAAGAAATAAGCAATTACTTCTTCTAGAGATTTTTCTAAAGAACGTTTTTTTATTTTTTAGATTAATAAAGATTTTTACTCTAACAACAGATTGACTGGCTTATAGTTATGTAGCATCCAAACAATACCAACAATGTTTAACACTTTTAGCATCATTTTACCCTTGAAGAGTAAACAAGGTCATTCAGAGTGGTTTGAGAACAAATGCTATATTCTAGAGAAACTAAGCAAATCAGAATGATGATGGGAACCAGATGTCTGAAAGGTTTAATGACCCTCACAGAAAGCTACAGCATGAAATAGTTATCAATATGTTTTATAAAGAGCCTTTGTTTTACTATTGTGTGGATGCAAATGATAGTTTTATAATGTAATCATGTCAGAGAGCTACACGCAAGGCAAAACAATCTACAGTGGCAAAAAATAGCAGATGTTTAGGTTTGACTGAAACCTCCAACTGATATTTGATGACGTATGTATTGTACTTAGGAAGAGTTATATTACACTGCAATGCTAATCCGATGAGTTTAGTCCCAATCACTAAATATTATGAACGTTTATGTACCAGCATATATGTATATAAACATATAAGAAATAAATATCTGCCCCAAATCCCATATCGAAGTATCCCTACTTTATACAAAAAAATTCGGTGCTACCGGCTTCTATTGGTAATAAGCAACTCTGTACAGGCCAAATCTCTTAATGTCCCCCACTTCTGGATGGGATTATCTGTGTTGGTGCACCAACTAATGTTTATCCTCAAGATTTAAGATTCAGGAGGCCTTATTGTCATTTCAGCTTTATACAAGTACACAGTATACCAAACTCATCACTCTAATAATACTGACACTGTCATAAACACTGAAAACGGAGAGACCTGGTAATCTGTAATTATATAAAAATGAAATCTGTTCATTTGTTTTTAAACAGTATGAGAGGTCAGTACGGTAATGAGTTGGACGACTATCTTGCTCTCTCTATTGATGTGTGTCTAAAGCAAATATAGGCAGGTCAGTCATTGTTTTGTCACCATGTAGAAGAAGAGACAAGGTTCGTTTCCTAAGAGAACAGGTTTATCCAACATACTGTAAATAGTCTCAGAAGGAAGAATGAAGCTGTTCTTGATTAGCTGGTCTTTGGAAATGCCAACAGCTCCGTCCTTCATTCCAGAACAAACACTCTGAACATCATTTGAGAATCAAATCGTGTTTGTATCCTTCTTCCTTCTTCCTACTGAACTGACTGACATACCGAGCATAGAGAGGTAGGAGAAACTTTACTAATGAATAAATATATAATATGAAGATACATGAACAGAACTGCTCAGCTATCAGTGACTGAGACTGACTTTAGTAATTATTATGAGTCCAGTTGATGCTGAGCTATGATATCAGGTTTATTAACTGTATGTAAATACAGGTGTAGGTGTTTTAACTGGGACTATAGTTCTACCTGATAATGACATTTTAAATGACTGTAGTTTCTTATATTTTCATTCTGGATCCGCTGTGTGTAAAAGAGTGGAGGAAAGAAATAAGGGTTTATTTTAATTTGCCTAATGACATTGTTGTCCGTCACCATGGAGGAGAAAACAAACTCTCTCCATTCTCTATTCTCTCCATTCAGTAGACAGAGAGAAGGATGTACTGGTGTAATCAGAGGGCTGGTCTGCTGTACTGCTTATAATCTCAGTAGATGAAAGAATGAAGACATTCCTGAAAAACAGCTCCTACAAAATACCTGCAGTTTCTTCAGTCATTAACATAATCAGTCTGGAAGCTGTTTGATGGGTTTGACAGGTTATCAGGCTAACAGGGGTCCTTGCTGAGTGACCTGCAGTGGAGTTCAGTTCAAATATAACAATTTTACTAATTTACATAATTCAATATTTAATTCATTCTGAGTTTAACAATCATGTGCAGAAAATATTGACTCACAGTTAAAGTTAATAATAATAATAATAATAATAATAATAATAATAATAATGTCTCCAAACAAATTAGAGCAGATTATAACTTGTACAGATGATATCAGATACATTAATACTGACTTTATACAGAGTTCAAGTTTAGATTAGTGCTCTAACTGAAAAGTTTCATCCTGAACTGTCTGAGTTTATGTGATCAGATTTCAGATATTCTGTTTTTATATTATTTTATAGTTACAGGTTAACGGGCAGCTGTGAAATCATTTACATACAGCTCACCTTCTCCTACATGGTGACGTAGCATCACAACGTCACAGCGTCACAGCGTCACTCGTTATAACACACCTCTAAACATTTCAGAGTTTTTCACCGTGTACTTAGTCATACACGGTGAAAAACTCTGAAATGTTTAGAGGTGTGTTATAACGAGTGACGCTGTGACGCTGTGACGTTGTGATGCTACGTCACCATGTAGGAGGAGGCGAGCTGTATGTTCGGTCTCGGTTTGGAAGAAGCGCAGAGAGTCTTCGGTCGGAGCTCAGAGCTGATCTGCTCTTCTGAACTTTCACCTTCACTTTATAAAAGAATGAGAAGATTATTGATAAACTGCTGCTGGAAATAGCTGTAATTCCTTCTTCCAATAAATAACTGGACGCTGCTGGACGGAGGTGACTGACAGGTTGATCTTGTTGTCTACACTGAGTGTGTTACGGAGTTACGGAGCTGACAGGAGTTCTACGAAGAACGGTATGTGAACATGATTCACTTCTACTGAGATTAAATAAGCAGTTCATCATTTCTGATTAGATTATATACATTATATAGATTTTATATACAGTAAGGTTAAAATGTTAAAATTATATTTCAGATTATATTAAAAATAATAAAAGCAGGAAGTAACTCCAGCTGGGATTAAATGATGGTCTGTTGAACATGTCCAGACACTTGGATAGAAAACTGAAGAGTGAAGTAACTCTGAGTGTTTAACTGGAGATGGTTTAATTAGGAGGTAAAGGTTGTTTGATAGGAGTATTGATGAATTATTAGTTGTTTATCAGGATATTATAGTGACTGTTGTTGAAGGAAAGACAAGCAGATAAACAAACTGATATAAAAAGTAGATGAAGTTGTTGGTTTGAGTTATTGAAGTTATTGGAGTTCATTCTGGAGAATATAGTAAAAACTGCTGCTATTAATAACTAATCTACCACACAGTGACTTCAGTCTTATGTTTCAGCAGCTGTCAGACTTTAGTGAACAGTTTCTATATTTCTTTCTTTCTTTCTTTCTTTATATAGTTATTTATTTATTTATTTATTTATTAGTTCCTTTGTTTGTTGGGGTTCATTTCTGACAATCATGTTATGAATTGTGATGTTATTATTTGCCTGTAGTTTATTACATTATTATATTTTTTTCTTTTTTCTTTTTATTTAATCAGCTGATAAATCAGCAGTTAAAGTTAAGTGTTAAACTGATGAATACAGGACACATGTAAAACCTTAAGTGTCATTGTCTTATATGCAGTGTTGTTACTGTTTACTGGATGTTTACTGGATGTTTACTGGATGTTCTCCTGATGCTGCTGATCTACTTCTACACTGTTTAGTTACTGATTTGTTAAAAAAGTAGAAATGTGTGGTTTAAGGCACTGAAAGGGTTTTAGTGATTACCTAAAAAGCTAAATGAATTTTAAAGTGATATACAGTCTTTATTCTAATGTAAGTGTAGTATTTAGAATATTGACAGAGTTTAGAAAAGAAAAAAGTACATACTCTCAACAGTAGATGGCGATATTGTTCATTTACTCACTGGCACAGCAGCCAACGCCCAAGCTAGTAACAGGGAAGGCCAAATGGGTCTTTCACAAACAGGATTTCTCAGTCAAAATCAATAATTTACCTACCTGTATTAGGATTGATTAACAGTATTATTTTTTATCTCGTCTCCTGCTGCACAGGCTTGTTTTCAGATTAACTGAGAAATCCTGCTTTGTAAAATTCCCCCAGATCCCCGTTAGATAAACTCAACAAACAAAATAAATAATAAAAGTCTACAGTGACTGACATCAACTATATGTATACCTTCCTCCTCCGCTGTAATGGGTCTAAGGTTCTGATGTTCTAGTTAAAAGCTATAAAACCTGGTTAAAAGCTAATTCTAGTTCTAGTTAAAAAGTTAGTTAAAGCTATATTGTGGTTATTTTAAGGCTTGTGCTGGTGATTATAATATCAACTTTAATATCTATTTCACATTAAACTGTTTCTACAGTATTAAATAAGCTCTGATGTGTAGAAGCTTTGACTCTGTAGATTTTTACTAAAGATACAGAGCAGATTTAAGACGAGCAGCAGACTGAAACCTGAAGCTGGTCTACTGTTGGTGGTTGTCAGTGGCTCTGGTTTCTTGGTGACCTCACTTGTTTGTGTTATTTTTGTTAGTCTAAATAAATTAAAGTAGTGTAACTTTGGTGTCTGGGTTAAGAGAGTTTCCAGTAAGTCAAACTTCCCAAAGGCTTTGGTTTATTCAGCTTGCAAATGAACAGCTGGCATAAAAAAACAAGCTGGTACAAGCCCTGCAGCGCCACCACCACCACCACATACCATCTGCAAACAAAGCAACGTGTTTTTTTCCATTACAGGTTCTGCTGGCGTCTCACTTTTCACTGTATCAGTATCAGTACAGGTACGACCATCATCGTCATCTCATGAATGCAAACACACGTCTAAGATAAGATTCACTGCAATCATTTTTGGCCATAATAATTATTATTATTACACGTCCATAAGTTAATTTTCATACCTAATTATTTAATTAAAGCAATTTTTCCATGACATGTATGTGTAAGTAAAAGTTGGGTAACCTTTATATGAACTATATGAATTATATGAACTAGCTTTAAAATGAACATGAAGGTAAAGCACTTCATGTACCTGTTTTATAACCAAATAGCTTACTCACTCAAAATCATGTTCTGATACTGATTCTTATTTCTGACTTCAGGATATCAGTTAATATCGTGTACCCATCTGATTTTTTTTCTTATTTCTTTTTAAATCTGTATCTCATAAAATGTGTTATTAGTGTACAGATACTTCCAAAACAGGACATATTCATTTTAGGAAATCAAGCCTATATTAAAGTAGTAAAGTATGAAAGACTAAAATAGTTATTTGCTAATAAGGCTGTTGGAATTAGAAAAGCTCTGCTGTACAGGACTTTTATTCTGACATACTTTCAGGCTTTTATTTTGACACACCACAGCTACAGTGCCTAGACAGTTAATGAAACACTTACACAATCTATGTATCCAGTCAGTATCCTGGATTGAGGCATCACTAGTTTAACAGACTGAAATCTCTCAACAAGGATTAAACAGTGAAACACTTCACATCCACAGCTCTGTGTCCTCACTATAATATATAAACACTGAGAGCTGCTTCAGTGAACTCATCATCAGCCGAGGGTCTGTCTCACAAATCTAGTTCAACTCGGTTAATGATGGTGATTAACCAGTTTTAGATTCTTGTGAATCTGAGATTAATATTTGTGCACATTATAAACATGATAGATTATTTCTGAAAGAAGGATAAATATATATGACACTACATAAACATGTAGAACGTTATCACAGTAAAGAGAAACACTGCCAGATGATTCCACCTGCATCAGCTGATTGATTTGCAGCTCAGTGCTCATTTGTTCAAAATCTGTTTATGAGTAAAAATGATTCACTGAGACAGAAAATCCAGGATTAAGATTAGAATTAGAACTAAGATTAAAATTAAAACTGACTAAGTAAGAACCTGCTTGGTGAGACAGACCACCGGTGCTCATGATGGTTAATAATAAAAACACAATAAAACTGTTCAGACAAGTTCAGACTGTAACATCTATTTAACAATAAATCAATAAATACAAATACAAACGATGTAATATAAAAAATATAATTCTGTAAAAATTCAGAATCAAATGTTATAAATTCAAATAGAAATATTGTAAATGCTTGTGACCAGTTTTAGACAGACTGAATACTGAATAAAGGCAGTAATTATCAATAAAAGAAAAGATCTTATGAAGGATATTCTGCTGCTGAAATTCAGGATTATATCCTAAGAGATGAGTAGATAACTGAGTCACTCTGGTCCTGAACTTCTGTCACTGCAGCTCTGTTTTCCTGTAAAACACAGCAAAACATTTCAGTAAGAACTCTGTTACAGTATAAAGACTGAACAGCTAGGAACCAAACAAAGTTCTGGATTTCTTAATTAAAACATTTCAAACTAAGAAATACAAACTGAATAACAAAAGAGATTTTTTTTTACTTTCAACCAGTTATTACAAACAAATTCCTATTTACAATGCCAATCTGGCAGGAAGCAGAGCCGCTTGAAGGAGAGAAAAGATTATAATCATCAGAAAGACAAAGATAAACCAGAAAAAAACAAATGAACTCAAAACAGGTACAGGTATCAGTAAAATCTTATATGATTTTATTGACTAAATTAGATTAGAATTAGATACATTAGAAATTGAGATAAAGAATCCAGTTATAATATTTTTGAAGTGTGTTCTTATAGAAGCCAAGAGGAGCTCTAGGAAGTTTTTGGAACCTCAAGTTAAATGTAGAGAGAAGAACTGCTATTATATTTAGAAGATACTGGCTGTGTTAGGGTCTGTAATTTAGGGGGCATTTGTCCTATAAGGGTCTTATAAATGAATGTAAAGCAGTGAATAAAACTGAACTGCACCTTCAAGCAGCACGTTATGTATTTAAATGTCACTGTAATAACCCCAGGAATATCTAAATTCTAAAATGACTACAGACAGATCTACATATGAATAAGAGTAAAGTACATCACAGTACATGGAGCCTGTTTATTAATAACGAAAGTGTATGACACACAGAGTTGGTGAGGAAAAGCGAAGAGATCTAGAGGTGTTTATATCTGACGAGTCAAGACAAGTCAGTAAAATCAGCCAGACTGGCTTAATCACGACTTCATCCACACGATCAGAGTATAAACCAGAACTCAGAACACTGTCTTTATGCTGAATGTACTTATGTAAATATATGTCAATGTGATTTCATGAGATGCAATCAAGAGTTCTATCACATATAACTATATTTTATTCCACATAAAGTAAAAAAAAAAAATAACCAGGTTTTTTTTTTCCGTGCATCTTGTACTCATGTAACACGTATATAATTTGAACATGAATAGTTTTGTAAAGGATCAATACAAATAGGAATAAAACCTCTTTGAATAAATTTACACTAAAATATATATTTACCTGAAGTTACTATTTAGCCATTCTAATAATTATTTCTTCATACAGTGAATGTAATGAACAGCTCACATTCCACACCTGTTCATTTCCAGCTCAGGATTCTAACCAGATGCACCGTGTTGCTTTGTGTAGTGTTCAAAACCATCACAACCACTGTTCAATTCCTCAGCCCGTCACTAAACAACACTGTATTTTGCTGTTACTGCATTTAATTAAAGTCATATTGAGACACTACAAGACAGAAAATCACATGTAGTATAAATATTTACAAGAGAAAAACAGCCAGTCTTTTAAATAAACAGACCAACCTCAATAATAACCAAGCAATTTTCTTTTTGTACTGTTTATCTCTAAAACAGTCTGTGAAAAGATAAACTGATGAGCGTGATGAGTGCTGTTAAACGCTTTTTTTCATAAAATGTATACGAGTAGAGAGTAAACATTAACCTGGGGTTTATCAGCTCTCCCTGCTCACTTTCACACAATGCTGCACTGCACATCCAGTGTGCCGTGGCATTAATGTTCAGGTTTGAAGTGTTTCTGTTTGAATCCTCATTACAAAGCATATATAATCAGACAATAATTAAAAAACTGATTAGATATTAAATCTGTAATAAACTTACCTTGTGAGTTTTAGAAAAATTCTGAGGTTTAGTTTTCACTTCAGCGTAATTCATCTCAGCATCTTCAGCATCTTTAGGAACTACAGACAGAAAAACACAGAACAGTATATGGAGCCAGTGTGTTACATGTGAAAGATGCAACATCTACAACACAAACAAACATCAAAACAAACAATGAAAGACAGTCAATGCTACAAAATAGATGTATTGCTTGCCTGCTTTCTTCTTTTTCTTATTTTTCCAGAAACACGCAAATAATATTAACAGAGCAACCAGTAACACAGGTGTCAGGACAGCAGCCAGTGACGTGAAGAGATCTCTCTGAATTTTTGTATCTGAGACTGTAAAACAGAACTTGCTCTGTTAAACAGGCACATCTACATAATTAAAGCATCAGAGGAAATAGGTGATGTGATTAGAATATTCATCCTCCATTAAAAAACTTGTGAAAAATAGACATACAGAATTAAAGGTGATTTGAACGTACCTGCTTTAGAACAGAGTTCTGCAATGTTGAGCTGGTCTGTCTGATTACTAACAGGATTAGCAGCTACACAGGTGTAAGTAGAAGAGATCAGGTTGGTTTTATTCAGAGGAAGATAAAGACGTTCACTGGAATCTGAGCTAGTGAGGCTGGAGATTCTCTCTTTCTCTTCATACCAGTACAAACTCACATCCTTCCCATTTTCCACAGAACACAGAGGAGAACACGACTCTCTGTGACTCACTGAGCGCTTTCCAGTCTGATTACTTATGATGGGCTTTGATACTGGAGCTGTAAAATAACATAAAATAACAAAATCAGTGTCAATGAAAAGTTACACACAGAACTACAACCACCATCAACACCAACATGCAAATATATTATTAATCAATAACAGTTAATCTATCAGATCACTACTAGTATGAATGTTTGTTTGTTCTGTTTGGCGGCTGAGGAGAAGATTCAGTATCTGATTTTATGCTGCAGCTGCAGTTTACAGGTTTCAGCATGTCTGATATCTTCTGTAGTTCATAAACAGCACATCTGAACTGTGTACTGAACCTCTATTCACTACACACTGACTTATATCTGATTCTTATTAACTCCTTTTCATGCTGTCTGTGTATGGGATCACATCTTTCAGTGTAATGTACTCAGTACTGTGTTAGATAATGTATAAACTGCATATATGAAGTATATAGTGTAGGTAGATTTTTTTTATATCACTGTGTAATTTTTGTAACAGAAATTTTACATTTTTAGTTTGAATTTTTAAATCTTTGTTCTATATTTTCTCTGAACAGGCCTAAACAAAAACCTTAAGAACATTTTTTAGACACAAAACACATTTTTGCACTGAAGACATACATTTTAATAGCAATTAAGTAATCTGACTGTGAATGGCTTTAATGAAAAAAACAAAAACAATGTTAAAAATTGTTGTATAACCAAACAAAATGATCAGAGCTGCGTAACGCAAAGCAATGCGCAACATTATGGTTTTCTGAAGGTTTATTCGTCTTCTTCTTGCTACACACTGTATATCCACCAACTCCTCGCACAGTTTTCAAGAAACCAACACTGATCCAACTCCAGAATGCTTACCTAATCTAGAAATGAAGTTTTAGATCAGATGTTCATACAATCTTCATTACAGTCTTATGAATTATGTTCATACAATCACTTCTTTAAATAATTTTCCCCCATTGGAATGAAAAGGGATTCTTTTTACCATGGAATGAATATGGAATGTGCTCCCATAGGAACAAATAGTGAGATCTTCTGACAGCAATGAATATGATTTTTTTCTCAGGGCTATTGTTGCTGATATCTACTTCCTGTGCTTTCTTTTGCCAAACAGCCACAAACCTGCATGTACTGTCTGAGGACAGGTCCCCAAGTTTACTCTACAGCTACAGTGACCTGCCCTCCTCCATGTGTTGTTTTTTTCATCCCATGTTTCTTCCAGTCATTTTCAACAACACCTAGCAAGCACTCAGTAAACAGCCCTCATACCACTGCAACTACCTTGTAACACCCTAGCAACAAGATAGCAACAAGCTTAAGCCGCCACAAAACCCCTTCATAATGTCCTTAGAAAATTAATCTTTCTAATTTATTACTGAAAACACACTAAATTCCTCTATTAGTAGGTTCCCATTTCTGTTCACCTTGCTGCTCTCTCTTGTCTGAGTGATGCACTGCTTAGTATCTAATTTAACTCTGATTAATCTATCAGCCTTTATATGTTACATAAAACACAACTTAAACATGATAAACTTTTTAATTGTCCTATTTTCCACAGGACTCCAGTGCAGCTATATAATTGTGACAATGGTGGTCTACTGGTATTTTACACATTTGTCGGGTTTTAAAATAAACAAAATGTCTCTATTTGATTTATGCAGGTTGGCATGGTGGAGCAGTGGGTAGAGCTGACAGGCCTGGGCTTGATTTTGTGTGGAGTTTGCATGTTTTCCTCGTGGGTTTCCTCCGGGTGCTCCGGTTTCCTCTCACAACCCAAAGACATGTAGTCAGGAAAACTGGAGGTACTAAATCACCTCCATGTGTGTGAGAGTGTATATGTTGGTGTATCTGCCCTGCAATGAACCATTCCAGCCTGTCCAGGGTATTTCCTGTCTTACATCCCCCCAAAAAACATCCCTCCCATTAATCATCTTTAAACAATTTACAGATGACTTACTCTAATGTGTACGGTTAACGTAACAACACAAAACCTCATCACTGTAGACCAATTAAGAACAAATATAATGGAATGTTCCCCTATTATACTAAATGTAGTTACTGGGCTTGTACTGGTTTCAGATAAACATTAGATGCAAAATAATCATGAGCCAGTGTAGCAGCTACTACACAATTCATGCAATCATACGATCTAGACCCAGTTTAATTCATTCTACCTCATTCTACAGGAACTATGATGGAAAAACAATAATTATATACTCACCATAAACATCAACACTGAAACTCCAGACTGAAGATCTTCCAGTAATGATTTGTAGTTTAAAAACTCCAGAATCTTCTCTGCTGATGTTTCTGATGGTTAAAGATCCACTGGTTCTGTTCAGCTGCAGTCTGTCTCTGAATCTGTCTCTGTTATAGTCAGTATTAGTTTCTCCTTTAAACACCAGACTGTCCACTATCTTTTCTTCTACATTCTCAGATATATAGAACCACAGTATCTTAGCATCAGTCTGAACTCCAGTTATTCCAGTATGGATGGTTACAGTGTTTCCCTCCAGCTCCTGCAGTCTGATCTCCTCTTCTCCAGCTACATACAGCACAGCTGCAACAACAGAAGTAGATAATATTAGTCTGATAGATATAAATGTTCCATAGTGTAAAAAAAAGTCATCATGTTCAGTTTTGAGTTTTGCAGTTATGCTTTGCACATTAGATATTTAATTGAATTATACTGAATAATCTGCATAACAAATGAGCATCAAATACAAACTGAAAATTATGATCTAGAAGTTCAATACAACCAACAAACCTGCTATAAAGACTGAACTGCTGACTCAGAACTACTAAATACACTTCAGTTCAACACTCATCCTATTCTTTCTTTCATTCCATCCATCATCCTGAACACCTTAAATATTAATCCAACATGTTACATATGAAGATCCATCATTAATACGATTGTATTTCTCACTGATAGTTCATCATCTAACACACACCTATTTAACAACACCAGTCACAGTTAAGATCAGGACCGCTAAGAAAGAAGTGGATCAGTGCTGAAACCGGTCTGACCGCTAACTGAAAGTTCAGAGTTTCTCATTTTTCTGGAATAGTTTGAGGGTTAAACTTACAGCAGAGCAGATAAAGAAGAGCTGCAGGAATCCTGTATTCTGAGAACATTTTAATCAGCCATTCTAATCAATAATCCACACGAAGTAACTCCTAAATTCCACCGTCAGTCTTCATTCAGCTTCAGAGACAAACTAAACAAAACAATACGAACACATACTGGGCGGGCTAGACTGAGCATGTCCCATAATGCACTGCGTCACTGGCTGTTTCATCGTTTTACAAACTGGAAATTATAATGTATTACAGGTTCATTATCAGTGTATATACTGAACACTGACTGTACAGCTGGATTATAATGTATTTTTATAAACTGGAAATATAACAATGTTAGTTATTTTACTGATAATAAAGTTATTATTAAATTTATTTAAAGAATAAAAACAAATAAATACCAATATCTTTAAATGCCATCATGAATAGCTGTGAGAGGCACAGCTGCTTTATAGTTATAGTATCTCTGGCTGCACGATCAGAGAGAAACCAGGAGGATGATGTCAGCATGTGTTCAGCCTTTAAATACAATCAGTCATTATATTCTATGCTGAAGGCACAGCCTGAATACACTGCTGTATAAAGAGGAACCTTCATTTACCTGCTACTTCTTTTTTCCCACAGTCTCACAAACCAGTTTTCCAACATACACTAAAAAGTTCAGTCTATAATGTTTCATCGATTAACCACAATTAAAATAATGAATAATTAGGAAAGCTAATCAGTTTAAAAGTATTCTTTAAAAAATACTTCAGTGTGAAATGAGACACACTGAGGCCCCATTTTAAGCTTTGACCCACCACATCCGTTTTAATGCGTGAGAGTGGGGGGCTTCTGACTGCTGGAAGTGAGACTAGACCGCAGACAAAGCACTGTACAAGAGTAAAAGACCACCCTTCATTTCATAAGTAACTAAGTTACTCACCTATCAGTGGATGTTTCTGAGCACGTGCTAAAGAAAAGAGGTCCTTCCTCCACTCAGAGGAGACCACTCAACACTTTAGGTCTATAAGGATGTGTAGATGTCAAAATGCTGTTACTATAGTTACTATACTAAAGTCCAGACCTCAACATCACTGAATGTATATGAGATCATGTGGAATGTGAGAAACAGAAAATGTGACTTCTAATACTGAAGTTAGGAAGTGTGGACAGATATATGAGATGGGGTCTCTACTCTACAGCAGATGGGGGAAAGCAGATGGACCTAACCCTAACCCTAGCTCATTCTAGCTCCAGCTCCAGTTCTAGTCTGGACCCAACCTCTCATATCCAGCAGCGCCTGCAGCTCCTGACTTTCATTCAAAAACGTATTCAAATTTTTAAAGCCATAAGCAATTATCAGCAATTTATCATAGTGCTGTCATGTGACTAGCAGATAATTTATATATATATGTGCAGATATCTGCAGATTCTCACTGACCAGTTTTTATTGTTAGTGTTTTGGAGGGTTTAATGCATCCTCCCTCCATTTATCATCATCCATAAAAGTCAATATCAAGTGCTGTTTTGATCTAATGAGCTGCTGGTCTGAGAGCCATAATGGAGCATTGTGTGGTTTGCTTATTCATCCTTCATCACTTATTCAGTATCTGTTGTTCTTTCCACAGTGTGAGTTTAGTCTGCTGTAGGAGAGGAACAGGTGAGTGAGCTAAAATAACAATAGTCACAATTAATCAGCAAATAAACAAAAGCTGCAGTTACATGAAGCTACTGGTTTATAAGTACATGTATTATGGATGTTATGTAATGTCTTCAGGTCAGTCAACAGTTTCATTTATTTTTTTCTCCAGAACTCATATATTAATGTTTCTGCAGCTGTCCTACTGTCTACTTCCTCATTTTTAACTGGTGTCAGACATTTTACTTCTCCATTGTGGTCTGCTGTCAGTTTTTTGGAAACACCACAAAGAGCTTCTCAGTAGGGTTGAATTATGGTGTTTTTATTATTTATTTGAAAATATTATCATTACATGAATGTCTAGGAAAAACAGGAAAATTTGATTATCCATAATATCTGTTATATATTATATTATAAACCACAGAACCATGTGGACTAACCCACATGCTTAAGTCCTCTACATGTTTATTAAAGTGCTGAAACTGTTTAATATTTGTAAATATTGAAATAAAAGTAAAAAATAAAAAAAAAACACTGATTCTGTGTTTTGTCTTTCATTCAAAGGGAAAAACAATCACAGGCAACTCAAGTTTCAAGTCAAGTTTAATTGTACAGCACTTTTTACAACGATGTTCTCACAAAGCAGCTTTACTGAAGTTAAAAAGCATGAACACATGAAGTCACAACACTTTATCCACTGTAAGCAAGCCAGAGGAAACGGTGGTGAGGACAACTCCCTCAGCTGGAGGAAGAAACCTTGGGAGGAACCAGACTCAAATACAGAGACCCATAAGAAAGAATAGGTCTAAATAGGAAAAGCTTTAGAAACTGCACAGGTGGTACATCAGGTGGATGACACAGTGATGCAGTCAAGGATGTAGCAAATGGCACGAATGGGGAGGAGAACTGGCTGGTGCCAGATGACAGGGGGGGCCTGGTGGTCAGTCCTTTTACAGTATTTGGCGGGACAGATGGGCGGTTATTACAAGCAACAGTCCACTAGCTGTATACACGCTTACTCACCTCCACATGACAGTCAGATGATGAACCTTCAGAGAATAAAGAAGCTTTTATTAAATATGATATTCATTAGACAATAAGTGACTCTGAAATATGAACTAAAAACTCGAGCAGAGATGATGTCTGATCTTGAAACCACAAGTTTTGATCAGTTGTGTAACACTGCAGTAGTATTTAGTTAGTGAGGATGTGGGAAGGTCAGTTAAAGAGAACTTTTGGGAACGTCATCGAGTTATTTCCAGTCATACGAGACTCGATTATCATGTTACTAATGGAGGCTTTATTCCAGAAACTGGAAATGTCTTTCTTTTGTGTTTGGGGTGTTCCGGCTGCATCTACACAATAAAGAAGGGGCTTTTCCAGTGGACTGTCCGTTTGTACTGAGGGGCGGGACTTTTCCCATAAACAGACGCCTTGTTTACAAGCGTTACAGACGTTATCATTTCTTAACCAGTGAAGCGTCTCCTTCTTATAACGTCTCTTTCTTTTGTTCTCTGGAGAAAACATGTTCAAACTCTGACCTGTAATCTGATCTAAAACATTTAAATTAGCCCAACAAAGAAAACTGACCTCAGGTCTGAGGTGAAAGAGGCTCAAAGCACTAAACAGGTTCAGTTTACCTCGTCATAAACATCCTATTTCATCAGTTTGGAATATTTCTGCTCTTCCACTCTATTCCAATCAGATTTTCTCAGATAAGCTTCTTCCTCTGAATTAAGATCTGAGATTTCAGAACGTCTGTTATCTGTTCATCATTTTATCTGACTCACTCACAGAGTTTAGAGCTGTTTCATTCTGAAAGAGAAACTCAGAACTAGCTTATAAATCTAGTTCATTATCCGCTTGAAATCTCTTTTGTATGTGACATCAGACTGTAGTGACTTCATCATTTCAGCTTTACTGGATAAAGATAAAGTTTCAGACTGAGTTTTGTCTGGAACGACTTCCTTCCTGCTGCTTAAACTGTTCCAGCTTCCATGAAGACTAAAATATTCCTTATTTTAATCCTTTTTAAACAGATTACAGTGAACACCCCCCCCCCCCCCCCCCCCCACACACACACACACACCACCCCACACACACACACCACCCCTACTGCTTCTCGTGCAGCTGTGGTGGGGTACATGCTAACGCTAGCCACAAACATTTGCATTAGCCTGACTATCAACTCTCGACTTCTGAGTAAACAGGAAACTGTTGGTTGTTGGTCAGTTGGTCAGCGTGTTAACACTTCAGTTCTCATTAAACGCTGACCAAGAAATTAACATCTGTGGAAAACATGTTCTCTCTCTCACGCTCTCACGCACGCGCACACACATGCATGCATGCATGCACTCTCTCTCTCTCTCTCTCTCTCTCTCTGTGCGGCCATTACATAGACTTCCATTCCTTTTATGGACACTTACCCAAACCTTAACCAGAACTAGTACTAACCTAACACTAACAGTAACTCTAACTTTAAAATATAATGATTTACATTGTAGGGACCAGCTTTTGTTCCCCACAAGGATAAAAGGTCCCCACAATGTAAGCATATGAACAAGTTTTGGTCCCCAAACTGAAGCGTTAACCTGCACCACAAACATCTCTGTTCATATGACATGCTGTGTTAACACATCCTCAACACAGAACACACTTACATATGACATTTTCCATGACAAGTTTTTAATAATTTCTCTTTAATGATAGAATATAAAATGTCCTAGAACTTTTGCACAGGCCACATTTTCTTTCTCCGTCTCTTAACATTTCAGTTATCTGTTCATTTGCCTACTTCATGCATCTCATTTCATCACTGACTTATCAAACAGTTTTTTATTCTGAGCTCAAGATAAACTGAGACACAGCGTTACATACAGTACACAGTGTTTATATTACAGCACAGTGGAGCTTCACTGGGTTTATATGGGTTACAACTCTAACTCATAAACATGATGGATTATTATCCTTTTAAATTAACAACTAGATAGAACGGAGAAAACTAGAGGTGGTTGTATATCACATGTCCCTTATCCAGTAACTGTCTTTGGTTAGTGAGTGAAATATAATCAACGTGCTGTTTTCCATTGACTGTGTTTTTAGTTCTGCAGTAACGTAATGTGAACGTACAGATAAGAAGCTGTTTATATGATAACAAACCTTATAATGTGGTATTTGTGGTGTTGTTGGTAACACAGATTATCAGCTACAGCAAACAATACTGCAGAAAGTCTGCTATGAGGCCAAAACACAGTAACTGAAGAACTGCAATGCATTAAACGAGAGAGAACGCTTTATACAGACACTGCTTCACCTTCAGTCATGTGACTAACAGAGAGCCAATCACATGCAGCTCCCCAAAAGGACAAAAACTATTGTTACCTGATGATATATTGCAGCTAAACACCTGTTAGAGTTTAAAACCTCTCAGTCAGTCTGAGTCAGTAGTGAGTCTCCTGCTATCCCTTTATATCTACTTCACTAGAAAGAATCTATAAAGAATGCATTTACACAGAAACGGAAATAGACACACTCTGGTGTGACTCAGAACAAAGCACTGTACTGTACAGATCAGTCTCCTGCCCCAGATACACAAACCCACAGACTCTATTATAAATTACTTCACTAAAGGCACATACACTGAGAGTCTAAATGAATCCTACAGTGACTGAAGCTGCTTCAGCAGAATTAGTCTCAGTTCTGTCTTTTATTTTTGATTATTTTTCTGCTTATATCTTCAATCTGATTGGTCAGTAGATGGTTATCCTGATCTGAATTTGAGCAGCTATGATTAAACTATGATGGTAATTTCTTAATCCTTACATACCACTTGTAATAAACCTCCACTGCTTCCTCCGGTACCTGCAAGTTATTGTTAGTATACATGTTTACGTGTTTAGTTTTTTAAGCAGAACTTTTATCTTCATATATTCTGTTTTATTCTTTGAACATTTCTGATTAAAGCAACATCACAATTAACCAAAGACCCAATACAAAAACTTCCTCAACCTCAAACACATCATAAAAGGATTAACCTGAACTGATTGTGTGTCACTTTCTCTTAATTTATTCACACGTTACCCACGAGCCCCCCCACGACTTCCCTTCACCTACCACATATGAACGTATTTGACAATAAGTGTGTGTGTGTGTGTGTGTGTGTGTGTGTAAGTGTGTGTGTAGTATGCATATGTATACCGCCTGACTGAGAATAGTCCACCAACCAAAACTATCCAGCCAACAGCCTCCTGTGACCACTGATAAGAACTAGAGGATGACCAACACAACCTGTGCAGCAACAGCTGAGCTATTATCTCTGTTTTTACATCTACAAGGTGGACCAGCAAGGAAGTTATGTTTAACAGAGTGGACAGTGAGTGGACACAGTGTTTAAAATGTCTAGCAGCACTGCTGTATCTGATCCTCTTATACCAGCACAACACACACTAACACACCACCACCACGTCAGTGTCACTGCGATGTTGAGAATGAGCCATTACCCAAATAATACCTGCTCTGTGGTGGTCCAGTGGGGGTTTCTGATCATTGAAGATTAGATTTTCCAGCATTAAGAATAAAAAAGAATGAATACAAATGCAGTTTAAATAAGAGTTTATTAAAAAAGCAGGTAATGTCCAATGTGTAGCTCTGGCCACATATTGGGGCTGTGCAAACTATTAATATAATAAATAAATAAATAAATAAATAAATAAATAAAACCACAGCCAAGGTCATCCTAGTATTCTGCATGGTGGTCTTAGTGGTCAAAGGGAAAATGGAATGAAGCAGCCAGAAAAAACAACTGAATGTAATCAGCACTGGTTGGGATGTTGAGGACGGAGAAAAAGACTGTGTGCTGTCAAATAATCCCTGTCTTTTCCATCCTGGATCTTCTGCTACCTTCTGCATAGAAAGTTTCAACTTGACACCAACAGAAACACCATTGCACACAATTAATCAAAAGAGTTTTGTTTTTTCACACATTATATCTGGTCTAGACGTCTCTCAGTTGATATTTTATATCCCTCCCTAACATGTTTACTCAGAAATCGATGATCTATATATAATATTCTGGTGCAGGAGGATCTCCTTCCATGGTCATATCTGTGTGATGTTCTACGTCCTCTTATTGCTACTAATGTCCAACTTATGGAGACATTAAAACCTACTGGGATGGGTAGTAATTGGACCCCTAACAGGTGATGGCGGTAGTAATGCGAGAGCCAGTGACAGTGACATAGTCTTTGTGATGGGAATATCAGTTGCAGACTTGGAGAAGTTGCTGATATTCAGTATTAGCAGGTCTCTTGTAAATAAATGAATAGAAATTAAAGGGTGGTCTTACTTTACATAACTACACATACAAAACAGCACCTTATACTGTAGATAATGGTTCAATATTCTTTCACTGTGTATAACAAGTCACAACTCAACACTAGTGTGCTGAGGTGAGATTACTGTCTGCACATGCTGCATGTTTATCCATAATTATCCAGTCACACCCTGTTTATTATACACCTGGTGTCCTGACCACACTTACCAACAGTTCTTCTCACAAACATGTAGTTTCAGAAATATCTTTACCAATATATGAACATCTGTCCAGCATATACACACACACACACACACACACACACACACACACACACATGTACCCATTTCCTAGATACCACTATGTATGTAGAATGATGTCATACCTGGTTATTTCCCATCACCTGTTTCTGTCCTGTTAGCAACACCAGTCTGTATGATGCTGATACTGATGTTGTTGTGTACATGGAAACTGCTGTAGTCAAGGCTGGATTATCTTGGGCCATCAAACCACCTGCATCACACACTGTAGGTAAACAGAGAACAGAGAAGATAAATATAAAACCAATACACATAAAACTCTGCCTACCATAAGCCAAACAACAGGCCTGTGTCCCCAGTTAATCAATAAACAGGTGTATATGACATAATCACCCATCAACAAGTCAATATGAATGGAAGTCTATCTTTAAATATTCACAAAATGTAAGGCACTTCAATGTTAATACGATGTAGAAAAATAAAACAAGTTATCAATTAAATAACTGAGCATAACTCAATAGTATGTTGATTGACAGCTTACCTACTACAAGCTTTTAAATTACAGAAAAAGGTGCATCAGTCAATTAGATACAGCTAGTAACCCTGAATATGAGCTCTAAAATGTCTGCACGCAATAAGAATAGTGCCACCTGCTGGCGCATATCCAGTAACCACTTATAGCTGGAAGTCAGGGTAGAGTTACAGGCTTCATATTTTTAATAGCTCTTCTTGTAGGTCTTCTTAGATGGAACTGTTATTTTATTCTTCCTCCATTTAATAAAGCTTTATAGTGCAGCCGATAAAGTTGGTGATGGTGTTACTGACTGTTTCAGATGAACATTCCTGCTGTTTTTCTTCTGGACATTAAACAAGTAGATGTAGGTGAGCTCCTACCTGTTCATAAAGAAAATCTGCTCACACTGACATCAGAAAAGTCTACTATCTCGAAGCAGTGCCTCTGTGAACAAGCTCTGCCAGGAGCATGACTGAGTCACCATTTTGCATAATATTCCTGAACCGTCACACACTCTCCATGAACACCCACAGACTGACAAACTGGTCAAATAAATAACCAATAAATTCCTTCAAACTACATTTCATAAGTTCACATACAAACATGGCTGAAATTAAGATAAGTGGCTGGATACCGTGTTATTTAGGAGGTTGCCAAGGCCTCCACAAGTGTTTAGCACATTCTGAACCTGGCAGCAACATCAAAGCTAAATAAAGCTAAATAATTAAATAAGTGATTAAAATGTGTGCACAAAATTAGATTTCTAACAAATGTTGGTGCCATCACTACATGATTTACCATATGTAATACATGTAACTTAGGTTCATTTTATACAAACAAAAGCAACATGGTGGCAGAAAAAAAAACACTGAAGAGCTTTAGTGCCCTCCAGTGTCCAGCTGTGTGAACAGCGAATCACACCAAGCAAAATCTGTCCCTATTGGATAAACAGCAATTAAAGCTTTGTGTTGGGGAGAGAGAAGAAACTCAAGTTTCACTCTTACTTCAGATCTAAAAACATCCACAGATGTTTATGGGGCTGAAAGAATGAGTAGCTGTTCAAAATACATAAAATAAATGAGTTGCTGGTGTTTTCAGAACAATGGACCTGAACATCACTTAATGTGTGAAATGACTGGATTAAGAGAAAATAATTCTAAGACTGAACTTTGGAGGTGTGGCTACAGATTTCTCTAAAAAACTGAAAGCGAGTCTCCTAAACCCTGGAAACCCCATTTTAAGAGAAAGTTATATGTCAATTTATATGACGATACAAGAGAAATCTTTAGTGCACTTTCTGGAATAAAACTGTGCCTTTAGGGTCAACGGGCCTAGCAGTATATACGGAGCTGGCTCTGGTGGGGTGCACCATGGTAAAGAAAAACATAAGCCAGAAGAACGGACCTCAGCACACAGTCCAACGTCACTTTAAACCTCATTCTTCACTTTTATGTTTAATTCTCTTTCTTTTAAATATTTGTATATGTCTTATTTCTTTTAACTGATTTATTTTAATGCTTTGTTTCTTATTTCTTTATTTATGTAACGCACTTTGAGTTGCCACTGTGTATGAAAGGTGCTATGCAAATAAACTTGCCTTGCCTAAAAAGATGAAAGCTGTAATAAAGTTGACAGCCCACCATCTGAAGCTCAATCCTAACAAGACTGAGCTGATGTTCATTCCTGGAACTACAGGTCCTCACCATGATCTTGCCATCCCATTCGAGAACTTCCTGATTGTTCCACACTAGGTCATGCAGATACATTTTATTCAATATCTGACGAAGGTGACCCTTTCTCTCTAACTGCTTGTCTTATCCCATTCAGGGCTTGACTAGTACTACTTTCTCCTGGCTGGTCTCCCTCTACTTTAGTGGAGCCAAAATGTAGCAGCACTGATCTTCTTTGATCTTCCGAAGTTCACTCATGTCACTCCACTGGTGCTCTCCCTTTAATGGCTTCCTGTAGTCGCTCGCATTAAATGTAAAACTTTGATGCCTATAAGGCCAAGAATGTACCAGACCAACCCTACTTTATAGCAATGGGCAAGAGTCAATCTGTACCTTGAGCCCTTTAAGCTTCAAGTACAGCTCAACTGGATCCACCTTCCCTCAAGATGCACAGAAGACAAGCAACAGCATCATCAAGTTTGCAGATGACAACTGTGATTGGGCTTACTTCAAAAGGAGCTGAGACAGCCTACAGGGATGAAGTCCAAACACTGGCTTTGTGGTGTTCAGAGAATTATTGCACACTGAATTCCTCAAACACCAGATAACTCATCATAGACTTCAGGAAAAAGTGTGACTGTGCGGAAAAGGTGTTTAATTTTAAATACCGGGGCACATACATTGCTGAAGATCTCTCCTGGTCCACCAACACCACTGCAGTAGCGGAAAAGGAACATAGGAGCTGCTGGTATCAGTATTTGAGTCTTACTGAGTTGAAGGTGGCATTGAACGCAATCGGTATGTATATTGTTATACTTGAATAATGAGAGTTAATTTCAAGGAACTAACATACTGGGAACCTCCAAAAAAGTCCAAAGAAATTATTTTATACCCCCAAAATTTACATATTTACAAGATTACAAAATGTATTGTTCCAGGCTGTGAAGGGGATGTTGACACGTTTTATACCTTTTCCAGACAATTGATCGTTAAAAAAGGCTAAAGTTTGTTTCCTGTTCACCAACTTCTTAATCCAATGTCATGTTCCACCAATGGTTGCCAGTTTAAGCAGATCATCTGAAACTGAGTTACATACATACATACATACATACATACATACATACATACATACATACATACATACATACATATATATATATATATATATATATTAGGGCTGAAACGATTCCTCGAGGAACTCTTTGCCTCGAAGATTAGTTTAATACATACAGCCATATAGAGCGCACTGTTTCACACGGGTGACTTTTACTGTTGCCAGGTGACACGAAGAAGACGTGATTTAATGGCGCGGATTGTAAAATAGAGAAAGAGAGAGAGAATAATGAGAGACTAACAGAAGAGACGGCTCAGAGAAAACCATACACAATGTCCAAAGTCTACTGTAAACCGAACTAGCCGAGAGAGCCGTTACTGAGCGCCAACCTGAAGAAAGACGTGGCTGAAATTAGCTTCTTATGTAAAATCCACCTTTCCACCTTAAATGATGCAGCAGTTACAGGAGCCGGAATATAATTTCTATACCATTTAAGGTGGAACGGGGAATTCAGATAAGAAGCTAACTTCAGAAAGCAAGCAACTGAGCTTTCCCAGCAAACTGATAGCAAGTCTGAGTTTTACGGTAACCCCTAGCCGAGCACCACATCAGTGTTTCAATGTTTCAGCACGTCCAGTCCACAGAGCGGAGCGACACACAGTAACCATAACATTTAGCCTAAATCAGCGTGATAGCGAGCTGAGATAAGGTGTAAAGCGTGTATGTTAGTTATGGTTATATGTAATAGCTAGTTAAGAACGTAAGTCTGTGTGATAGAGAGTTATGTCCGTAAATGATCTAAGCTTTGCTTAAGAACATAACCACAAAAAATACTTGGAGGAGTGAGGAATCTGCGCTGTGTACACACACAGACCCTCCTTGTCTCACTTATGACCCGGAAACCGATTTCGTGACACCATCTTACTGGCTGTCTGAATGTGAAAGGAGATGAGAGAGAAGGCTTGTTGAAGCAGCTTCAAGCTGAGGATAAATGAGAATATGATACCAAAGAAGTCTTTTAGAGACTAAACTGCAGACAAACATGGGCCAATTTGACTAAACTTCCAATTTTATGGCATGAATTGCTCGATCTGTAAAGTAGCTAGGATTGTATGTTTTAGTACTGATGGGCTTTGAAGCAAGCATTGGGATCAGTAGTCAAAAGATATCAACTATCAACAAAATATATTAAATGTCTGTTCATCATGATTGCTGAGTAACAGTTGGAATTGATCACACATGTGAGCTCATGTTTGGTCAAGCTGGCACACAGATCTGTCTCTTCAATCTCAGTTGGTGCGATCAGAACAATCAAGGTGTATGAAAGACCAAGGAAAACGGAGAGACAACAACTAAGAGACGAGTAAGGAACTGACTCAAGATCTTACACCAGCAATAGCAAAGCACAGAGGACAAGAAGGGGAAAAGACAACCACTAAGATAAAGCTCAGCCTAACAGTGCAGCCAAAAAGGCTGTCTAGGCAGAGGCCCAAGAAAGTAGAGATAAACTAGAGACTAGAGTTTTTGTTCAATTTTGTTCAACTAGAGTTTTTGTTCAGTGTTTTTAGTAAGAAACACATGAAGCACCAGTAAGAAACTGAAGAGGGTTTCCCAGGAAAATTAAGAGGACTGGAATCTGGGAGCATAGAAACGTTCACAAGACAACCAAAACACCAGCTGGATCAGGAGCTACACACAGGAGACATGACAAACTCAAGACTGAGTAATTAAAGAGCTCACCTTTAATAAGTTCTGATTCAGGTGCCCCTAATTACTAATGGAACAGCCTCTGGTGAAAGAGACCAGGCCTTGCATTGAGTGTAATTGAGCTCAGTAGCTCTGTATTTATTAGGTTGGTGACAGTATGTTATGGTCAAAATGACATTATATTTATATTCAGTATATGCAACGTTCATCAGGGTTAGAATGTAGTGTGAATAGAAAAACAAACAAACAAAATAAATAAACACCTTTCAGCAAACACAGGAGTTCGGGTGATCATGAGACTCACAGGCAGACAAATCCAAAGCTGGTGCCCTTTCTGTCTTCAGCAAAACAAAGTTCTCTGCTCTGTCAGGACATCTACTGCCTTGTAAAGACCCATCTTTAGACCAGAACTGCTTAACCAAAAGCTGACCTACATTAGTCTTATTATGAATTTACCTGTCTATCCCTGCTGCTTTCAGGTGTAAGCGCCCCTTCTTCCTCGCCACCACCCCGTTCATTTACGCCAGAAGTTTTAGGCCATTCAGCGCATGCGCAGTAGGACAGCGCGACTGTACTGCATTGCTTGTAGTGTTCAGTTTGTCTGTTTTATTCCCGCACATGTCGTGTAAGCGTTTAAGTAAATCCCACGTATTAGTTTACACAGACACAAACTTGTCACAACGTTGCTACAGCGTTGTCAGTAGGTGGTGCTTTTTACGTCGTTGTAATCACTAACAAAACTGTGGTATGTTATTATTTCTACCTGTTGGTAACTCAAAATCCCACGGACCTCCATGCAGATATAATGGAACGTATGAAGCTTTTAGAAAAATGTACTGACAACGTTGTCAGATAACGTTATCACAACTTTCTGAAGAATTACATTTCAACATTGACGGCACTAAAACGGCACTAGTACGTTGTCCCTGCGTAACTCACAGCGTATCTGCGTGTTTGCTGGGGTATGTGTAATATTTACCCTTAGAGTATATGCTTTCAAACGAAACTTGTTTTAGCCCAAAGATTGAAATATAACGTTTGCCAACGCAAATGTTTCACAAATTAATTGGAAATAATGCAAGCAATTAAATTTAACAGTCGCTAAGGAAACAAAAACAAGTGTCAGCGCATGCGCAGATACTGCTGTCTTGAAACGGCCGACGGAACCAACGAAAAATACTTATTAAGTTTCAAATAATTGTATCTTTCACAATTTTAATCATATCTAGGATTAAAATGATCTTCGTTCATTTTCCTCCCTGTAACCACAATGGAAATCAACAAGTTTGTTCTTATTATGAAGATCTTTAAAAAGTGCTTTTTGAAAGAGGCTCCTGGAGTGAGGACGAGGTGCTGTTGTTCTTGTGTGCTGCACTCTCTATCAGGAATATAGCTCTACACGATTAACCATTCTGTTTTGCCTTGAATGCTGAACACATGTATCCACTTTATATCCACTTTCCAGGATCAGAAAAAGGACTTGAAGTTTAAATATCTAAAGGGTCCTCAAAAAACTCTGGACCTGGGGTGCTGATAGATAAAGGTACTACAATAATCGAAATAAACAGTACTGCAAGTTTCTTACATGGCAAAAGTAAATACACCCCTACATATAGCACCAGATATCTGCTCTTTGTTATGAGTGTATGGTAGCATCATGCCTAGATCAAAAAAGCTCTCTGAGTCCTTCAGAAGGAAAGTTGTGAATACCCTGGAGTCCGGGAGGTCAGAAAAGAAACTCACTACAAACATTTCCAGGTCAGGCCGCTCTAGCAAATTTAATCCAAAAGCAGAACATGTGAAGGTAAAAGAAGTTTCTAAGAACAGCAAAGATTCATCACCTGATCTGCAGGTAGCTCCTGCCACGTGAATCTACCTGTTCTGGCCTAACACCTTAACTGGTTCTAGATTGGTACCGACTGCTTCAGGAGAGAGCACAAATTCATTTAACTTGGATTTAACTTGTTTGCTGTGTCAAAAGGAGTGTAACAATGCAAGAGGTTGCCACTGTAAATTTATATGTATGTACAAACATACATATAATAATAGCAGTTACACAGTTAAAGGCCCACATAAAGTAGAAACATGCTGTTTATATATATATATATATATAAATAAACAGCATATATATATTCCTATAAATAAACGGCATATATATATATTCCTAAATGCATAATTTAGGAAATATATATAGCATATATATATAATGCATAATTTAGGAAATTAATAAAGATTTTTACTCTAACAACAGACTGACTGGCTTATAGTTATGTAGCATCCAAACAATACCAACAATGTTTAACACTTTTAGCATCATTTTACCCTTGAAGAGTAAACAAGGTCATTCAGAGTGGTTTGAGAACAAATGCTATAATCTAGAGAAACTAAGCAAGTCAGAATGATGATGGGAACCAGATGTCTGAAAAGTTTAATGACCCTCACAGAAAGCTACAGCATGAAATAGTTATCAATATGTTTTATAAAGAGCCTTTGTTTTACTATTGTCTGGATGCAAATTATATTTTTATAATGTAATCATGTCAGAGAGGTACACGCAAGGCAAAACAATCTACAGTGGCAAGAAAGAGCAGATGTTTAGGTTTGACTGAAACCTCCAACTGATATTTGATGACGTGTGTATTGTACTTAGGAAGAGTTATTACACTGCAATGCTAATCCTAATGATGAGTTTAGTCCCAATCACAAAATATTATGAACGTTTATGTATCAGCATATATGTATATAAACATATAAGAAATAAATATCTGCCTCAAATCCCATATCGAAGTATCCCTACTTTATACAAAAACAAAAAATTTGGTGCTACCGGCTTCTATTGGTAATAAGCAACTCTGTACAGGCCAAATCTCTTAACTTCCTCCGCTTCTGGATGGGATTATCTGTGTTGGTGCACCAACTAATGTTTATCCTCAAGATTTAAGATTCAGGAGGCCTTATTGTCATTTCAGCTTCATACAAGTACACAGTATACCAAACTCATCACTCTAATAATACTGACACTGTTATAAACACTGAAAACGGAGAGACCTGGTAATCTGTAATTATATAAAAATGAAATCTGTTCATTTGTTTTTAAACAGTATGAGAGGTCAGTACGGTAATGAGTTGGGTGACTATCTTGCTCTCTCTATTGATGTGTGTCTAAAGCAAATATAGGCAGGTCAGTCATTGTTTTGTCACCATGTAGAAGAAGAGACAAGGTTTGTTTCCTAAGAGAACAGGTTTATCCAACATACTGTAAATAGTCTCAGAAGGAAGAATGAAGCTGTTCTTGATTAGCTGGTCTTTGAAAATGCAAACAGCTCCGTCCTTCATTCCAGAACAAACACTCTGTTTGTATCCTTCTTCCTTCTTCCTACTGAACTGACTGACATACCGAGCATAGAGAGGTAGGAGAAACTTTACTAATGAATAAATATATAATATGAAGATACATGAACAGAACTGCTCAGCTATCAGTGACTGAGACTGACTGTAGTAATTATTATGAGTCCAGTTGATGCTGAGCTATGATATCAGGTTTATTAACTGTATGTAAATACAGGTGTAGGTGTTTTAACTGGGACTATAGTTCTACCTGATAATGACATTTCAAATGACTGTAGTTTCTTATACTTTCATTCTGGATCTGCTGTGTGTAAAAGAGTGGAGGAAAGAAATAAGGGTTTATTTTAATTTGCCTAATGACATTGTTGTCCTTCACCATGGAGGAGAAAACAAACTCTCTCCATTCTCTATTCTCTCCATTCAGTAGACAGAGAGAAGGATGTACTGGTGCAAACAGAGGGCTGGTCTGCTGTACTTCTTATAATCTCAGTAGATGAAAGAATGAAGACATTCCTGATAAACAGCTCCTACAAATACCTGCAGTTTCTTCAGTCATTAACATAATCAGTCTGATCAGACTAACAGGGGTCCTTGTTCAGTGACCTGCAGTGGAGTTCAGTTCAAATATAACAATACTTTACATAATTCAATATTTAATTCATTCTTTTTCAGTTTAATGATCGTGTGCAGAAAATATTAACTCACAGTTAAAGTTAATAATAATAATAATAATAATAATAATGTCTCCAAATAAATTAGAGCAGATTATAACTTGTTCAGATGATATCAGATAAATTAATACTGACTTTATACATCTAGTTCTGGGTTAGATTAGTTTAGATTAACAGTTTATGTGATCAGATTTCAGATATTCTGTTTTTATATTATTTTATAGTTACAGGTTAACGGGCAGCTGTGAAATCATTTACTACTAGTTGTAGAGTGTATGACTAAGTACACGGTGGAAAAACTCTGAAATGTTTAGAGGTGTGTTATAACGAGTGACGCTGTGACGCTGTGACGTTGTGATGCTACGTCACCATGTAGGAGGAGGCGAGCTGTATGTTCGGTCTCGGTTTGGAAGAAGCGCAGAGAGTCCTTCGGGTCGGAGCTCAGAGCTGATCCTGCTCTCTGAACTTTCACCTATCACTTTATAAAAGAATGAGATGAGTATTGATAAACTGCTGCTGGTAATAGCTGTTAATTACCTCTTCCAATAAATAAACTGAGACGCCTGCTGGACGAGGGTGACTGGACAGGTTGATCTTGTTGTCTACACTTGAGTGTGTTACGGAGTTACGGAGCTGACAGGAGGTTCTAGCGAAGTACGGTTTTTGTGAACATGATTCACTTCTACTGAGATTAAATAATGCGAGGTTCATCATTTCTGATTAGTATTATACATTATATAGATTTTATATACAGTAAGGTTAAAATGTTAAAATGGTATTTCAGATTATATTAAAAATAATAAAAGCAGGAAGTAACTCCAGCTGGGATTAAAGGATGGTCTGTTGAACATGTCCAGACACTTTGGTGTCCACTTGGATAGAAAACTGAGGAGTGAAGTAACTCTGAGTGTTTAACTGGAGATGGTTTTATTAGGAGGTAAAGGTTGTTTGATAGGAGTATTGATGGATTATTAGTTGTTTATCAGGATATTATAGTGACTGTTGTTGAAGGAAAGACAGAAACAGGATAAATAAACTGATATAAAAAGTAGATGAAGTTGTTGGTGTGAGTTATTGAAGTTATTGGAGTTCATTCTGGAGAATATAGTAAAAACTGCTGCTATTAATAACTAATCTACCACACAGTGACTTCAGTCTTATGTTTCAGCAGCTGTCAGACTTTCGTGAACAGTTTCTATATTTCTTTCTTTCTTTCTTTCTTTCTTTATTCATAGTTATTTATTTATTTATTAGTTCCTTTGTTTGTTGGGGTTCATTTCTGACAATCATGTTTTGAATTGTAATGTTATTATTTGCCTGTAGTTTATTACATTATTATATTTTTTTCTGTTTCTTTTTATTTAATCAGCTGATAAATCAGCAGTTAAAGTTAAGTGTTAAACTGATGAATACAGGACACATGTAAAACCTTAAGTGTCATTGTCTTATATGCAGTGTTATTACTGTTCACTGTTTGTTTACTGGATGTTTACTGGATGTTCTCCTGATGCTGCTGATCTACTTCTACACTGTTTAGTTACTGATTTGTTAAAAATGTAGAAATGTGTGGTTTAAGGCAGTGAAAGGGTTTTAGTGATTACCTAAAAAGCTGAATGAATTTTAAAGTGATATATAGTCTTTATTCTAATGTAAATGTAGTATTTATAATATTGACAGAGTTTAGAAAAGAAAAAAGTACATACTCTCAACAGTAGATGGCGATATTGTTCATTTACTCAATGGCACAGCAGCCAACGCCCAAGCTAGTAACAGGGAAGGGCAAATGGGTCTTTCACAAACAGGATTTCTCAGTCAAAATCAATATTTACCCACTGTATTAGGATTGATTAACAGTATTATTTTTTATCTCGTCTCCTGCTGCACAGGCTTGTTTTCAGATTAACTGAGAAATCCTGCTTTTGTAAAATTCCCCCAGATCCCCGTTAGATAAACTCAACAAACAAAATAAATAATAAAAGTCTACAGTGACTGACATCAACTACATGTATACCTTCCTCCTCCGCTGTAATGGGTCTAAGGTTCTGATGTTCTAGTTAAAAGCTATAAAAGCTAGTTAAAAGCTAATTCTAGTTCTAGTTAAAAAGTTAGTTAAAGCTATATTGTGGTTATTTAAAGGGTTGTGTTGGTGATTATAATATAAACTTTAATATTTATTTCACATTAAACTGTTTCTACAGTATTAAATAAGCTCTGATGTGTAGAAGCTTTGACTCTGTAGATTTTTACTGAAGATACAGAGCAGATTTAAGACGAGCAGCAGACTGAAACCTGAAGCTGGTCTACTGTTGGTGGCTCTGGTTTCTTGGTGACCTCACTTGTTTGTGTTATTTTTGTTGGTCTAAATAAATTAAAAGTAGTGTAACTTTGGTGTCGGGGGTAGTTTCCAACGAGTCAAACTTTTCAAAGGCTTTGGTTTAGTCAGCTTGCAAATGAATAGCTGGCATAAAAAACAAGCTGGTACAAGCCCTGCAGCGCCACCACCACCACCACATACCATCTGCAAACAAAGCAACGTGTTTTTTTCCATTACAGGTTCTGCTGGCGTCTCACCTTTCACCGTATCAGTATCAGTACAGGTAAGATCAAGATCATCATCATCATCATCATCATCATCATATGAGTTAAAGGTTCCCTGCAATCAGTTTTGGCCATAATAATAATTATTATTACACATTTATAAGTTCATTTTCATCCCTAATTAGTTCATTAAAACAATTTTTACATGATATGTATGTATTGGTAAAGGTTGGGTAACCTTTATATGAACTAGCTTCAAAACGCCTGGTTTTTTAGAGGTAAAGCACTTCATGGACCTGGTTTATAACCAAATAACTCAGTCATTCAAAATCATGATCTGATCCAGCTTTTTACTCCTGATACTGATTCTTATTTCTGACTCTAAAATATCAGATAATACCATGTACCCATCTGATATTTTTTTCTTTAATTTTAAATCCATATCTCACATAATGTGTTGTTATAAGTGCAGACATATTCATTTTAAGATATATATTTATATAAAATATAAGTATATATATTCTGATATACTGTCAGGCTTTTATTTTGACACGCCACAGTTACTCTGTGTAGGCAGTTAATGCTTAGAAAAAAACACTTATACAATGTATGTATCCGGTCTGTGTCCTGAATTCAGGCTTCACTAGTTTAACAGATTGAAAACTCAACAAGGATTAAACAGTGAAACACTTCACATCCACAGCTCTGTGACCTCATTATAATATATAAACACTGAGAGCTGCTTCAGTGAAATCATCATCGGCCGAGGGTCTTTCTCACAAATCTAGTTCAACTTTTTCACTAACACAACATAAACGTAATCACACTTAACTCTGTTTCTGATGGTGATTAACAACTTTCTCTGTTAACCCAGTTTTAGATTCTTGTGAATCTGAGATTAATATTTGTGCACATTGTAAACATGATAGATTATTTCTGAAAGAAGGATAAATATATATGACACTACATAAACATGTAGAACGTTATCACAGTAAAGAGAAACACTGCCAGAAACTAAGAGTCCACCAGCATCAGCTGATTGATCTGCAGCTCAGTGCTCATTTGTTCAAAATCTGTTTATGAGTAAAAGTGATTCACTGAGCTGAGACACAAAATCCAGGATTAAGATTAGAATTAGAACTAAGATTAAAATTAAAACTGACTAAGTAAGAACCTGTTTGGTGAGACAGACCACCGGTGCTCATGATGGTTAATAATAAAAACACAATAAAACTGTTCAGACAAGTTCAGACTGTAACATCTATTTAACAATAAGCAATAAATACAAATACAAACGATGTAATTAAAAAAAACTGAAATATAATTCTGTAGAAATTCAGAATCAAATGTTATGAATTCAAATAGAAATATTGTAAATGCTTGTGACCAGTTTTAGACAGACTGAATACTGAATAAAGACAGTAATTATCAGTAAAAGAAAAGATCTTGTGAAGGATATACTGCTGCTGAAATTCAGGATTATATCCTGACAGATGAGTAGATAACTGAGTCACTCTGGTCCTGAACTTCTGTCACTGCAGCTCTGTTTTCCTGTAAAACACAGCAGAACATTTCAGTAAGAACTCTGTTACAGTATAAAGACTGAACAGCTAGGAAACAAACAAAGTTCTGTATTTCTTAATTAAAACATTTCAAACTAAGAAATACAAACTGAATAACAAAAGAGATTTTTTTTTACTTTTAACAAATTATTACAAACAAATTCCTATTTACAATGCCAATCTGGCAGGAAGCAGAGCCGCTTGAAGGAGGGAAAATAAAATAATCAGTAAGACAAAGATAAACCAGAAAAAACGATTGAAATTGAAACAGATACAGGTATCAATAAAATCTCTGTTATATGACTATTTAAATTAGAAATTGAGATAAAGAATCCAGATATAATATTTTGAAGTGTGTTCTTATAGAAGCCAAGAGGAGCTCTAGGAAGTGTTTATTTTTGGAACCTTAGGTTAAATGTAGAGAGAAGAACTGCTATTATATTTAGAAGATACTGGCTGTGTTAGGGTCTGTAATTCAGGGGGCATTTGTCCTACAAGGGTCTTATAAATGAATGTAAAGCAGTGAATAAAACTGAACTGCACCTTCAAGCAGCACGTTATGTATTTAAATGTCACTGTAATAACCCCAGGAATATCTCAATTCTAAAATGACTACAGACAGATCTACATATGAATAAGAGTAAAGTACATCACAGTACATGGAGCCTGTTTATTAATAACGAAAGTGTATGACACACAGAGTTGGTGAGGAAAAGCGAAGAGATCTAGAGTTGTTTATATCTGACGAGTCAAGACAAGTCATTAAAATCAGCCAGACTGGCTTAGTCACGACTTCATCCACACGATCAGAGTATAAACCAGAACTCTGAAAACTCTCTCAGAAAACTCTCTCAGAACACTGTCTTTATGCTGAATGTACTTATGTAAATATATGTCAATGTGATTTCATGAGATGCAATCAAGAGTTCTCTCACATATAACTATATTTTATTCCACATAAAGTAAAAAAAAAAATAACCTAGGTTTATTTTACATGCATCTTGTACTCATGTAACACGTATCTCATTTGAACATGAATAGTTTTGTAAAGGATCAATACAAATAGGAATAAAATCTCTTTTAATAAATTTACACTAAAATATATATTTACCTGAAGTTACTATTTAACCATTCAAATAATTATTTATTCATACAGTGAATGTAATGAACAGCTCATATTCCACACCTGTTCATTTCCAGTTCAGGATTCTAACCAGATGCACCGTGTTGCTTTGTGTAGTGTTCAAAACCATCACAACCACTGTTCAATTCCTCAGCCCGTCACTAAACAACACTGTATTTTGCTGTTACTGCATTTAATTAAAGTCATATTGAGACACTACAAGACAGTAAATCACATGTAGTATAAATATTTACAAGAGAAAAACAGCCAGTCTTTTAAATAAACAGACAAACCTCAATAATAACCAAGCAATTTTCTGTTTGTACTGTTTATCTCTAAAACAGTCTGTGAACAGGTAGTAAACTGATGAGTATGATAAGTGATGTTCAGCACTTTATTTTATAACATTTATACGAGTAGAGAGTAAACATTAACTTAAATGACGTAACACAATGCTGCACTGAGAAGCAACGCATCACATCCGGTGTACGGTGGCCTTAATGTTCAGGTTTGAAGTGTAATAGATAGAACACACGTTTCATCCTCATTACAAATAGTATATAATCACACAATAACTTCAAAACTAGATATTAAATCTGCAATAAACTTACGTCATGAGTTTCTGGAGAATTCTGAGGTTTAGTTTTCACTTCAGCGTAATTCATCTCAGCATCTTCAGGAACTACAGACAGAAAAACACAGAAGAGTATATGGAGCCAGTATGTTACATGTAAAAGCAGTATCTTATACAAAACAAACAAACATACAAACATAACAAACAAATAATGACAGTCGATGATGCAAAACAGATGTATTGCTTGCCTGCTTTCTTCTTTTTCCAGAAATGCGCAAATAATGTTGACAGAGCAGCAACAAGTCCAAAAACAGTCAATCCAACAGGTATCAGAACAACCAGTGTCCTGTAGCGATCTCTCAGAACTTTCGTACCTGAGTCTGTAAAACAATATTTGCTGCAGTAAATCAGACAAACACTGAAATAAACAACCCATTTATGTGAAAATACTTTACGAAATATAGAAATACAGATGTTTTTATTTTAAACGGGTGCATCTACATCATTACAGCATCAGAGGAAGTAGGAGCACATGTGATTAGAATATTTATCCCTCTTTAAAAATCTAATGAAAAACATAAACGTACAGAATTAAAGCTGATTTGAACTTACTGGTGTTCATATAACAGAGTTCTGCAATGTTGAGCTGGTCTGTCTGATTACTAACAGGATTAGCAGCTACACAGGTGTAAGTAGAAGAGTTCAGGTTGGTTTTATTCAGAGGAAGATGAAGACGTTCACTGAAATCTGAGCTAGTGATGCTGGAGATTCTCTCTTTCTCTTTATACCAGGACAAACTCACATCCTTCCCATTTTCCACAGTACACAGAGGAGAACACGACTCTCTGTGACTCACTGAGCGCTTTCCAGTCTGATTTTTTATGGTGGGTTTTGATACTGGAGCTGTAGAAAATAACAAAATCAGTGTCAATGAAAAGTTACACACAGAACTACAACCACCATAAACACCAACATGCAAATATACTAATAATCAATAACAGTTAATCTATCAGATCACTACTAGTATGAATGTGTTTGTTTGTTCTGTTTGGCGGCTGTGAAGAAGATTCAGTATCTGATTTTATGCTGCAGCTGCAGTTTACGGGTTTCAGCATGTCTGATATCTTCTGTAGTTCATAAACAGCACAGTCTATTCATTATCCACTGACTTATATCTGCTTCTCCTGTTCATGCTATCTGTGTATGGGATCACATTTTTCAGTGTAATGTACTCAGTACTGTGTTAGATAATGTATAAACTGCATATATGAAGTATATAGTGTAGGTAGATTATTTATATCACTGTATGATAGCACAGATAAGTACCCCACCAGTATCAACATTAGAAAGTTTATATCTTCAGTTTTAATTTTTAAATCTTTGGTCTATATTTTCTCTGAACAGGCCTAAACAAAAACCTGAAGAATGTATTTTTAGACACAAAACACATTTGAACTGAAGACACTCATTTTAATAGCAATAAAGAATCTGACTGTGAATAAAGGTGTTAATGAAAAACAAAAACAATGTAAAAAATGTTGTATAAACCGAACAAAACCATCACAGTTGCGTGACGTAAAGCAATGTGCAACACTATGGTTACCCCAAGGTGTATTCATGATCTTCTTGCTACACAGTGTTTATCCACTAACTTCTCGTCCAGTTTTCAAGAAATTAACACTGATCCAACTCCAGAATGCTTACCTAATCTAGAATAATAAGCTTTTATAGTTTTTGATCAGATGCTCATACAATCTTCATTACAGTCTTATGAATTACGTTCATATAACCACGTAATTAAATTATTTTCCTCTATTGGAATGAATAGGGCTTCTTTTTACCATGGAATGAATATGGAAGGTGCTCCCATAGGAACAAATAATGATATCTTCTGACAGCAATGAATATGATTTTTTTCTTATGGCTATTGTTGCTGATATCCACTTCATGTGCTTTCTTTTGCCAAACAGCCACAAACCTGCATGTACTGTCTGAGGACAGGTCCCCAAGTTTATTCTACAGCTACAGTGACCTGCTCTCCTCCATGTGTTGTTTTTCATCCCATGTTTCTTCCATTCATTTTCAACAACACCTAGCAAGCACTCAGTAAACAGCCCTCATACCACTGTAACTACCTTGCAACACCCTAGCAACAGGATAGCAACAAGCTTAAGCTGCACAATTCCTCTGTCATTTCTTCAAGAAAATCACCTTTCTAGTTTATTATTGAAAACACACTAAATTCCTCTATTAGTAGGTTCCCATGTCTGTTTACATGGCTGCTCTTTCTCTGATCTAATCAGTGATGCACAGCTTAGTATCTGATTTAACTCTGATTAATCTATCAGCCATTATATGTTACATAAAACACAACTTAAACATGATAAACTTTTTAATTGTCTTATTTTCCACAGGACTCCAGTTTAGTTATATGATTGTGACAATGGTGGTCTACTGGTAAAGGTATTTTACACATTCGTCAGGTTTTTAAAATAAACAAAATGTCTCTATTTGATTTACGCAGGTTGGCATGGTGGAGCAGTGGGTAGAGCTGACAGGCCTGAGCTTGAGTTTGTGTGGAGTTTGCATGTTTTCCACGTGGGTTTCCTCCGGGTGCTCTGGTTTCCTCTCACAACCCAAAGACAGGCAGTCAGGCAAACTGGAGGTACTAAATCACCTCCATGTGTATGTGATTGTATATGTTGGTGTATCTGCCCTGCAATGAACCATTCCAGCCTGTCCAGGGTGTTTCCTGCCTTACACTCCCAAAAAAACATCCCTCCCACTAATCATCTTTAAACAATTTACAGAAGACTTACTCTAATGTGTACGGTTAAGCTAACAACACAAAACCTCATCACTGTAGACCAATTTAGAACAAATATAATGGAATGTTCCCCTATTATACTAAATGTAGTTACTGGGATTGTACTGGTTTCAGATAAACATTAGATGCAAAATAATCATGAGCCAGTGTAGCAGCTTTCACATGGACATAATTCATGCAATCATACGATCTAGACCCAGTTTAAAATATTCTACCTCATTCTACAGGAACTATGATGGAAAAACAATAATTATATACTCACCATAAACATCAACACTGAAACTCCAGACTGAGAGAGCTCCAGTAATGATGTGTAGTTTATAAACTCCAGAATCTTCTCTGCTGATGTTTCTGATGGTTAAAGATCCACTGGTTCTGTTCAGCTGCAGTCTGTCTCTGAATCTGTCTCTGTTATAGTCAGTATTAGTTTCTCCTTTAAACACCAGACTGTTCACTATCTTTATATCTACATTCTCAGATATATAGAACCACAGTATGAGAGCATCAGTCTGAACTCCAGTTATTCCAGTGTGGATGGTTACAGTGTTTCCCTCCAGCTCCTGCAGTCTGATCTCCTCTTCTCCAGCTACATACAGCACAACTGCAACAACAGAAGTAGATAATATTAGTCTGATATATGTAAATGTTCCATAGTGTAAAAAAAAGGTCCTTCAGAATTTCATCATGTTCAGTTTTGAGTTTTGCAGTCATACTTTGCACATTAGATTTTTCATTGAATTATACTGAATAATCTGCATAACAAATGAGCATCAAATACAAACTGAATATTATGATCTAGATGTTCAATGCAGCCAACAAACCTGCTATAACGACTGAACTGCTGACTCAGAACTACTAAATACATTTCAGTTCAACACTCATCTACCCGATCCTATTCTTATATTCTTTCTTTCATTCCATCCATCATCCTGAACACTTTAAAAATTAATCCAACATGTTATATATGAAGATCCATCATTAATACGACTGTATTACACACTGATAGTTCATCATCTAACACACACACACCTATTTAACAACACCAGTCACAGTTAAGATCAGGATCTGTAAGTAAGAAGTGGATCAGTGCTGAAACCGGTCTGACCGCTAACTGAGAGTTCAGAGTTTCTCATTTTGCTGGAATAGTTTGAGGGTTAAACTTACAGCAGAGCAGATAAAGAAGAGCTGCAGGAATCCTGTATTCTGAGAACATTTTAATAATGGCTGAGAAGCCATTCTAATCAATAATCCACACGAAGTAACTCTTAAATTCCACCGTCAGTCTTCATTCAGTTTCAGAGACAAACTAAACACAACAATACGAACACATACTGGGCTGGGCTAGACTGAGCATGTCCCATGATGCACTGCGTCACTGGCTGTTTCATCGTCTTACAAACTGGAAATTTAATGTATTACAGGTTCATTATCAGTGTATATACTGAACACTGACAGTACAGCTGGATTAAAATGTATTTATATAAACTGGAAATATAACAATGTTAGTTATTTTACTGATAATAAACAGTTATTATTAAATACAGGTTCACTATCAGTGTATATACTGAACACTGACAGTACAGCTGGATTAAAATGTATTTATATAAACTGGAAATATAACAATATTAGTTATTTTACTGATAATAAACAGTTATTATTAAATACAGGTTCACTATCAGTGTTTGTACTGAACACTGACTGCACAGCTGGATTATAATGTATTTATATAAATGGAAATATAACAATGTTAGTTATTTTACTGATAATAAACAGTTATTATTAAATACAGGTTCACTATCAGTGTATATACTGAACACTGACTGTACAGCTGGATTATAATGTATTTTTATAAACTGGAAATGTGACAATATTAGTTATTTTACTGATAATAAACAGTTATTATTAAATACAGGTTCACTATCAGTGTTTATACTGAACACTGACTGTACAGCTGGATTATAATGTATTATATAAACTGGAAATATAACAATATTAGTAATTTTACGGATAATAAACAGTTATTATTAAATACAGGTTCACTATCAGTGTTTATACTGAACACTGACTGTACAGCTGGATTATAATGTATTTTTATAAACTGGAAATATAACAATGTGAGTTATTTTACTGATAATAAACAGTTAATTATTAAATACAGGTTCACTATCAGTGTTTAGACTGAACATTGACTGTACACCTTGTGGTGAAGTTAGAAACTATTTCCTGTAATCAAACTGATCTACTCTTCATATTATGATTTTATAATTTCATATTTATGTTTTCAATATAAATTCACTGTACACTTCATTAACACTCTCTAAATGCACTGCTAGTGGGTTTATTGTTTAAAATTATTTATTTGGTCAGTAAGTGGGTTTTTTTCCAATACAATATTATATAAAAATAAAAACAAATAAAGACCAAAATCTTTAAGGGCCATCATGAATAGCTGTGAGAGGCACAGCTGCTTTATAGTTATAGTATCTCTGGCTGCACGATCAGAGAGAAACCAGGAGGATGATGTCAGCATGTGTTCAGCCTTTAAATACAATCAGTCATTATATTCTATGCTGAAGGCACAGCCTGAATACGCTGCTGTACAAGAGGAACCTTCATTTACCTGTTACTTCTTTTTTCCCACAGTCTCACAAACCAGTTTTCCAACATACACTGAAAAGTTCAGTCTATAATGTTTCATCGATTAACCACAATTGAAATAATGAATAATTAGGAAAGATAATCAGTTTAAAAAGTATTCTTTAAAAAATACTTCACTGTGAAATGTGATACACTGAGGCCCCGTTTTAAGCTTTGACCCACCACTTCCGTTTTAATGCACGAGAGTGGGGGGCTTCTGACTGCTGGAAGTGAGACTAGACCGCAGACAAAGCACTGTACAAGAGTAAAAGACCACCCTTCATTTCACAAGTAACTAAGTTACTTACACTTATCCGTGGATTGTTCTTCTGAGCACCTTACGTAAGAAAAGAGTGTCGCTTCCTCTCACTCACAGGAGACCACCTAAAACCACTTTAGGTCTGATAAGAATGTTGTAGCTGTTCAAAAAATGCTGTTACTAATTTACTAAACTAAAGTCCAGACCTCAATCATCACTGAATGTATATGAGATCAGATGATGAATGTGAGAAACAGAAAATGTGACTTCTAATACTAGAAGTTAGAAGTGTGGACAGATATATGAGATGGGGTCTCTACCTCTACAGCACATGGGGGAAATAGATGGAACACCTCCTGTTCTGGCTTTAGCTCATTCTAGCTCCAGCTCCAGTTCTAGTCTGGATCCAACCTCTCTCATATCCAGCGCGCTGCAGCTCCTGACTTTCATTCAAAAACGTATTCAAATTTTTTAAAGGCCATAAGCATTGTATCAGGGCAATATTATCATAGTGCTGTCATGTGACTAGGCAGATCATTTACATATATATGTCGCAGATATCTGCTGATTCCTCACTGACCAGTTTTTTTGTTAGTGTTTTGGAGGGTTTAATGGCATCCTCCTCACCATATTATCATCCACCATAAAAATAAATATCAAGTGCTGTTGTAGATCTAATGAGCCTGCTGGTCTGAGAGCCATAATGGAGCATTGGTGTGGTATTGCATATTCATCCTTTCATCACTTATTCAGTATCTGTTGTTCTTCTCCCAGGCAGTGTGAGTTCAGGTCTGCTGTAGGTAGATGAACAGGTGAGTGAGCTAAAATAACAATAGACACAATTAATCAGCAAATAACAAAGCTGCAAGTTACATGAAGCTATCTGGTTTATAAAGTACAACTTGTATTATGGATGTTATGTAATGTCTTCTATATTTCTCTTATAAGCAACTGAAATGGTTATTATTTTATCAAAGAAATGTTTTTTTTGTGGGTGTGTGATTGATTTTGTTCTCAGATTATATATTTAGTTATTTTAGTTTTACTTAGTTCATTATTAATAAACTGTACACAGTCAGTGTGATGTAACCTGCTGTTCTTGTTTTATTTGCAGGTCAGTCAACAGTTTTCATTTATTTTATTCTACAGAACTCAATATTTTAATGTTTCTGCAGCTGTCCTACTGTCTACTTCCTCATTTTTAACTGGTGTCAGACATTTTACTTCTCCATTGTGGTCTGCTGTCAGTTTTTTGGAAACACCACACAAGAGCTTCTCAGTAGGGTTGAATTAGGGTGTTTTTATTATTTATTTGAAAATATTATCATTACATGAATGTCTAGGACAACAGGAAAATTTGATTATCCATAATATCTGTTATATATAATATTATAAACCACAGAACCACGTGGACTAACCCACATGCTTCAGTGCTCTACTACATGTTTATTAAAGTGCTGAAACTGTTTAATATTTGTAAATATTGAAATAAAAGTAAAAAAAACACTGATTCTGCGTTTTGTCTTTCATTCAAAGGGAAAAACAATCACAAACAAGTCAAGTTTCAAGTCAAGTTTAATTGTACAGCGCTTTTTACAACGATGTTGTCACAAAGCAGCTTTACAGAAGTTTGAAAGCATGAAACATGAAGTCACAACACTATATCCACTGTAGCAAGCCAGAGGCAACAGTGGTGAGGACAAAACTCCCCTCAACTGGAGGAAGAAACCTTGGGAGGAAACCAGACTCAAAAACAGAGACCCATAGAAAGAATAGGTCTGAATAGGAAAAGCTTTAGAAACTGACAGGTGGTACATCAGGTGGATGACACATTGATGCAGTCAAGGATGTAGCAAATCGCACGAATGGGGAGGAGACTGGCTGGTGCCAGATGACAGGGGGGCCCTGGTGGTCAGTCCTTTTACAGTATTTGGCTGGGGACAGATGGGCGGTTATTACAAGCAACAGTCCACTAGCTGTATACACGCTTACTCACCTCCACATGACAGTCAGATGATGAACCCTCAGAGAATAAAGAAGCTTTTATTAAATATGATATTCATAGACAATAAGTGACTCTGCACTGTTCACTGAAATAATATTCTATTAAATATAAATCAGAACTCGAGCAGAGATGATGTCTGATCTTGAAACCACAAGTTTTGATCAGTTGTGTAACACTGCAGTAGTATTTAGATAGTGAGGATGTGGGAAGGTCACTGTTAAAGAGAACTTTTGGGAACGTCATCGAGTTATTTCCAGTCATATGAGACCGGATTATCCTGTTACTAATAGAGGCTTTATTGCAGAAACTGGAAATGTCTTTCTTTTGTGTTTAGGCTGTTCCGGCTGCATCTACACAATAAAGAAGGGGCTTTTCCAGTGGACTGTCCGTTTGTACTGAGGGGCGGGACTTTTCCCATAAACAGACGCCTTGTTTACAAGCGTTACAGACGTTATCATTTCTTAACCAGTGAAGCGTCTCCTTCTTATAACGTCTCTTTCTTTTGTTCTCTGGAGAAAACATGGTTCACACTCTGACCTGTAATCTGATCTAAACATTTAAATTAGCCCAACAATGAAAACTGACCTCAGGTCTGAGGTGAAAGAGGCTCAAAGCACTAAACAGGTTCAGTTTACCTCGTCATAAACATCCTATTTCATCAGTTTGGAATATTTCTGCTCTTCCACTCTATTCCAATCTGATTTTCTTAGATAAGCTTCTTCCTCTGAATTAAGAGCTGAGATTTTCCTCAGAACGTCTATTATCTGTTCATCATTTTATCTGACTCACTCACAGAGTTTTAGAGCTGTTCATTCTGAAAGAGAAACTCAGAACTAGCTTATGAATCTAGTTCATTATCCGCTTGAAATCTCTTTTGTATGTGACATCAGACTGTAGTGACTTCATCATTTCAGCCTTACTGGATAAAGATAAAGTTTCAGACTGAGTTTTGTCTGGAACGACTTCCTGCTGCTTAAACTGTTCCAGCTTCCATGAATACATTCTCTAAAATATTGCTTATTTTAATCCTTTTAATCCCCCCCCCCCACACACACACACACACACACACACATATACACACACACACACACACACACCACCCCTCCTGCTTCTCGTGCAGCTGTGGTGGGGTACCTGCTAACGCTAGCCACAAACATTTGCATTAGCCTGACTATCAACTCTCGACTTCTGAGTAAACAGGAAACTGTTGGTTGTTGGTCATTGGTCAGCGGTGTTAAACACTTCAGTTCTCGTTTAATGCTGACCAAGAAATTAACATCTGTGGAAAACATGTTCTCTCTCTCACGCTCTCACGCACGCGCACACACATGCATGCATGCACGCACTCTCTCTCTCTCTCTCTCTCTCTCTCTGTGCGGCCATTACATAGACTTCCATTCCTTTTATGGACACTTACCCAAACCATTAACCAGAACTAGTACTAACCTAACACTAACAGTAACTCTAACTTTAAAATATAATGATTTACATTGTAGGGACCAGCTTTTGTTCCCCACAAGGATAAAAGGTCCCCACAACGTAAGCATATGAACAAGTTTTGGTCCCCACACTGAAGCGTTAACCTGCACCACAAACATCTCTGTTCATATGACATGCTGTGTTAACACATCCTCAACACAGAACACCTTTACATATGACAATTTACTGCAAAGTTTTTTTTAATAATTTCTCTTTAATGATAGAATATAAAATGTTCCATAACTTTTGCACAGGCCACATTTTCTTTTTCTCAGCGAGAGACTGCAATATGTCTTTCTCTCTCCCTCTCCTTCTCTCTCCGTCTCTGAACATTTCAGTTATCTGTTCATTTGCCTACTTCATGCATGTCATTTCATCACTGACTTATCAAACGTTTTTTATTCTGAGCTCAAGATAAACTGAGACACAGCGTTACGTACAGTACACAGTGTTTATATTACAGCACAGTGGAGCTTCACTGGGTTTATATGGGTTACAACTCTAACTCTTATAAACATGATGGATGATGATCCTTTTAATTAACAACTAGATAGAACAGAAGAGAAAACTAGAGGTGGTTGTATATCACATGTCCCTTATTCAGTAACTGTCTTTGGTTAGTGAGTGAAATATAATTAACGTGCTGTTTTCCATTGTCTGTGTTTTTAGTTCTGCAGTAACGTAATGTGAACGTACAGAAAAGAAGCTGTTTATATAATAACAAACCTGATAATCTGGTATTTGTGGTGTTGTTGGTAACACAGAGTCTCAGCTACAGCAAACAATACTGCAGAAAGTCTGTTATGAGGCCAAAACACAGTAACTGAATAACTGCAATGCATTAAACGAGAGAGAACGCTTTATACAGACACTGCTTCACCTTCAGTCATGTGACTAACAGAGAGCCAATCACATGCAGCTCACCAAAAGGACAAAAACTATTGTTACCTGATGATATATTGCAGCTAAACACCTGTTAGAGTTTAAAACCTCTCAGTCAGTCTGAGTCAGTAGTGAGTCTCCTGCTATCCCTTTATATCTACTTCACTAGAAAGAATCTATAAAGAATGCATTTACACAGAAACGTAAATAGACACACTCTGGTGAGACTCAGAACAAAGCACTGTACTGTACAGATCAGTCTCCTGCCCCAGATACACAAACCCACAGACTCTATTATAAATTACTTCACTAAAGGTACATACACTGAGAGTCTAAATGAATCCTACAGTGACTGAAGCTGCTTCAGCAGAATTAGTCTCAGTTCTGTCTTTTATTTTTGATTATTTTTGCTTATATCTTCATTCTGATTGGTCAGTCGATGGTTATTCTGTGTTCAGTTTGAGCAGTTATGATTAAATTATGTTGGTAATTTCTTAATCCTTACATACCACTTGTAATAAACCTCCACTGCTTCCTCCGGTATCTGCATGTATTTGTTAGTATACATGTTTACGTGTTTAGTTTTTCAAAACATTTCTGATTAAAGCAACATCACGATTAACCAAAGACCCAAAACAAAAACTTCCTCAACATATCATAAAAGGATTAACCTGAACTGACTGTGTGTCACTTTCTCTTAATTTATTCACACGTTACCCACGAGCCCCCCACGACTTCCCGTCACCTGCCACATATGAACGTATTTGACAATGTGTGTGTGTGTGTGTGTGTGTGTGTGTAGTATGCATAACGCTGGACTGAGAATAGTCCACCAACCAAAACTATGCGGTCAACAGCCTCCTGTGACCACTGATAAGAACTAGAGGATGACCAACACAACCTGTGCAGCAACAGCTGAGCTATCATCTCTGTTTTTACATCTACAAGGTGGACCAGCAAGGAAGTTATGTTTAACAGAGTGGACAGTGAGTGGACACAGTGTTTAAAATGTCTAGCAGCACTGCTGTACCTCTTATACCAGCACAACACACACTAACACACCACCACCACGTCAGTGTCACTGCGATGTTGAGAATGATCCATTACCCAAATAATACCTGCTCTGTGGTGGTCCAGTGGGGGTTTCTGATCATTGAAGATTAGATTTTCCAGCATCAAGAATAAAAAACAATAAATACAAATGTAGTTTAAATAAGAGTTTATTAAAAAAACAGGTAATGTCCAATGTGTAGCTCTGGCCACACATCGAGGCAGTGCAAACCATTAATATAATAAATAAATAAATAAGACCACAGCCAAGGTCATCCTAGTATTCTGCATGGTGGTCTTAGTGGTCAAAGGGAAAATGGAATGAAGCAGCCAGAAAAAACAACTGAATGTAACCAGCACTGGTCTCAGTAAAGACTTGTTGGGATGTTGGGGTCGGAGAAAAAGACTGTGTGCTGTCAAATAACCCCTGTCTTTTCCATCCTGGATCTTCTGCTACCTTCTGCACAGAAAGTTTCAACTTGACACCAATAAAAACACCATTGCACACAATTAATCAAAAGAGTTTTGTTTTTTTCACACATTATATCTGGTCTAGACGTCTCTCAGATGATATTTTATATCCCTCCCTAACATGTTTACTCAGAAATCGATGATCTACATATAATATTCTGGTGCAGGAGGATCTACTTCCACGGTCATATCTGTGTGATGTTCAACGTCCTCTCATTGCTGCTAATGTCGAACTTATGGAGACATTAAAACCTACTGGGATGGGTAGTAATTGGACCCCTATCAGGTGATGGCGGTAGTAATGGGAGAGCCAGTGACATAGTCTTTGTGATGAGAATTTCAGTTGCAGACGTGGAGAAGTTGCTGATACTCAGTATTAGCAGGTCTCTTGTAAATAAATGAATAGAAATTAAAGGGTGGTCTTACTTTACATAACTACAGATACAAAACAGCACCTTACACTGTAGATAATGGTTCAATATTCTTTCACTGTGTATAACAAGTCACAACTCAACACTAGTTTGCTGAGGTGAGATTACTGTCTGCACATGCTGCATGTTTATCCATAATTATCCAGTCACACCCTGTTTATTATACACCTGGTGTCCTGACCACACTTACCAGCAGTTCCTCTCACAAACATGTAGTTTCAGAAATATCTTTACCAATATATGAACATTTGTCCAGCATATATACACACATGTACATTTCCTAGATACCACTGTATATGTAGAATGATGTCATACCTGGTTATTTCCTGTCACTTGTAGCTGTCCTGTTAGCAACACCTGTCTGTATGATGCTGATACTGATGTTTTTGTGTACATGGAAACTGCTGTAGTCAAGGCTGGATTATCTTGGCCCATCAGACCACCTGCATCACACACTGTAGGTAAACAGAGAAGATAAATATAAAACAAATACACACAAAATTCTTCTACATCATCATCACTGCCTACCATAAACCAAACAACAGGCCTGTGTCCCCAGTTAATCAATAAAACAGGCCTATATGATATAATCACCCATCAACAGGGCAATATGAATGTAAGTCTATCTTTAAATATTCACAAAATGTAAAGCACTTCAATGTTAATACAATGTAGAAAAATAAAACAAGTTATCAATTAAATAACTGAGTACAGCTCCATCAACAGTATATCATTTGATAGCTACTACAAGCTTCTAAATTACAGTAAAATGTGCATCAGTCAATTAGATACAGCTAGTAACCCTGAATATGAGCTCTAAAATGTCTGCACACAATAAGAATAGTGCCACCTGGTGGCGTATTTCCAGTAACCACTAAGAGCTGGAAGTCAGGTGGAGTTACAGGCTTCATATTTTTAATAGCTCTTCTTGTAGGTCTTCTTAGATGGAAGAGATGTTAATCATTTTGGAAAATTTAATAACCGTTATTTTATTCTTCCTCCATTTAATAAAGCTTTATAGTGCAGCCGATAAAGTTGGTGATGGTGTTACTGACTGTTTCAGATGAACATTCCTGCTGTTTTTCTTCTGGACATTAAACAAGTAGATGTAGGTGAGCTCCTACCTGTTCATAAAGAAAATCTGCAGTCACACTGACCCTTTACAGAAAAGTCTACTATCTCGAAGCAGTGCCTCTGTGAACAAGCTCTGCTAGGAGCATGACTGAGTCACCATTTTGCATAATATTCCTGAACCGTCACACACTCTCCATGAACACCCACAGACTGACAAACTGGTCAAATAAATAACCAATAAATTCCTTCAAACTACATTTCATAAGTTCACATACAAACATGGCTGAAATTAAGATAAGTGTCTGGTACCGTTTTATTTAGGAGGTTGCCAAGGCCCTCCACAAGTGTTTAGCAACATTCTGAAACCTGGCAGCAACATCAAAGCTAAATAAAGCTAAATAATTAAATAAGTGATTAAAATGTGTGGACAAAATTAGATTTCTAACAAATGTTGGTGCCATCACTACATTATTTACCATATGTAATACATGTAACTTAGGTTCATTTTATACAAACAAAAGCAACATGGTGGCAGAAAAAAAACCCTGAAAGAAACTGCAAGAGCTTTAGTGCCCTCCAGTGTCCAGCTGTGTGAACAGCAAATGAATCACACCAAGCAAAATCTGTTAGATCAGCAAAACTGTCCCTATTGGATAAACAGCAAATAAAGCTTTGTGTTGGGGAGAGAGAAGAAACTCAAGTTTCACTCTTACTTCAGATCTGAAAACATCCACAGCTGTTTATGGGGCTGAAAGAATGAGTAGCTGTTCAAAATACATGAAATAAATGAGTTGCTGGTGTTTTCAGAACAATGGACCTGAACATCACTGAATGTGTGAAATGACTGGATTAAGAGAAAATAATTCTAAGACTGAACTTTGGAGGTGTGGCTACAGATTTCTCTGAAAAACTGAAAGCGAGTCTCCTAAACCCTGGAAACCCCATTTTAAGAGAAAGTTATATGTCAATTTATATGACGATACAAGAGAAATCTTTAGTGCACTTTCTGGAATAAAACTGTGCCTTTAGGGTCAACGGGCCTAGCAGTATATACGGAGCTGGCTCTGGTGGGGTGCACCATGGTAAAGAAAAACAAAAGTCGGAAGAACGGACCTCAGCACACAGTCCAACGTCACTTTAAACTTCATTCTTCACTTTTATGTTTTCTTTTAAATATTTGTATATGTCTTATTTCTTTAAACTGATTTATTTTAATGCTTTGTTTCTTATTTCTTTATTTATGTAAAGAACTTTGAGTTGCCACTGTGTATGAAAGGTGCTATACAAATAAACTTGCCTTGCCTACAAAGATGAAAGCTGTAATAAAGTTGACAGCCCACCACCTGAAGCTCAAACCTAACAAGACTGAGCTGATGTTCATTCCTGGAACTACAGGTCCTCACCATGATCTTGCCATCCCATTCGAGAACTTCCTGATTGTTCCACACTAGGTCATGCAGATACATTTTATTCAATATCTGACGAAGTTGACCCTTTCTCTCTAACTGCTTGTCTTATCCCATTCAAGGCTTGACTAGTACTACTTTCTCCTGGCTGGTCTTCCTCTACAGGCCTTTAGGCCCTTTAGTGGAGCCAGAATGTAGCAGCACTGATCTTCTTTGATCTTCCGAAGTTCACTCATGTCACTCCACTGGTGCTCTCCCTTTAATGGCTTCCTGTAGTCGCTCGCATTAAATGTAAAACTTTGATGCCTATAAGGCCAAGAATGTACCAGACTAACCCTACTTTATAGCAATGGGCAAGAGTCAATCTGTACCTTGAGCCCTTTAAGCTTCAAGTACAGCTCAACTGGATCCACCTTCCCTCAAGATGCACAGAAAACAAGCAACAGCATTATCAGATTTGCAGATGACAGCTGTGATTGGGCTTACTTCAAAAGGAGCTGAGACAGCCTACACGGATGAAGTCCAAACACTGGCTTTGTGGTGTTCAGAGAATTATGAACTCCTCAAAAACCAGATAAATCATCATAGACTTCAGGAAAAAAGTGTGACTGTGCGGAAAAGGTATTTAATTTTAAATACCGGGGCACATACACTGCTGAAGATCTCTCCTGGTCCACCAACACCACTGCAGTAACGGAAAAGGAACGATAGCAGCTCTATTTCCTGAGAACAACCTGCCATAGGAGCTGCTGGTATCAGAATTTGAGTCTTACTGAGTTAAAGGTGGCATTGAATGCAATCTGTATGTATATTGTTATACTTGAATAATGACAGTTCATTTCAAGGAACTAACATACTGGGAACCTCCAAAAAAGTCCAAAAAAATTATTTTATACCCCCTAAATTTACATATGAAAATGAACCATCAACAATGAAAATAGTGGACAATGTGGATTACAAAATGTATTGTTCCAGGCTGTGAAGGGGATGTTGACACGTTTTATACCTTTTCCAGACAATTGATCATTAAAAAAGGCTAAAGTTTGTTTCCTGTTCACCAACTTCTTAATCCAATGTCATGTTCCACCAATGATTGCCAGTTTAAGCAGATCATCTTAAACTGAGTTATATATATATATTAGGGCTGAAACGATTCCTCGAGGAATTCTTTGCCTCGAATATTAGTTTAATACATACAGCCATATAGAGCGCACTGTTTCACACGGGTGACTTTTACTGTTGCACAGCGCGCGCTTACGGTGTTGCCAGGTGACACGAAGAAGACGTAATTTAATGGCGCGGATTGTAAAATAGAGAAAGAGAGAATAATGAGAGACTCGCTGAAGAGGCAGGTCAGAGAAAACCATACATAGTGTCCAAAGTCTACTGTAAAACCAAACTATCCGAGGAAGCCGTTGCTGAGCGCCAACCTGAAGAAAGACGTGGCTGAAGTTAGCTTCTTATGTAAATTCCGCCTTTTCACCTTGAATGATGCAGCAGTTACAGGACCCGGAATGTAACTTCTATACCATTTAAGGTGGAACGGGGAATTCAGATAAGCTAACTTAAGAAAGCAAGCAACTGTGCTTTCCCAGCAAACTGATAGCAAGTCTGAGTTTTACGGTAACCCCTAGCCGAGCACCACATCAGTGTTTCAATGTTTCAGCACGTCCAGTCCACAGAGCGGAGCGACACACAGGAACCATAACATTTAGCCTAAATCAGCGTGATAGCGAGCTGAGATAAGGTGTAAAGCGTGTATGTTAGTTGTGGTTATATGTAATAGCTAGTTAAGAACGTAAGTCTGTGTGATAGAGAGTTATGTCCGTAAATGATCTAAGCTTTGCTTAAGAACATAACCACAAAAAATACTTGGAGGAGTGAGGAATCTGCGCTGTGTACACACACAGACCCTCCTTGTCACCCCTATGACCCGGAAACCGATTTCGTGACACCATCTTACTGGCTGTCTGAATGTGAAAGGAGATGAGAGAGAAGGCTTGTTGAAGCAGCTTAAAGCTGAGGATAAATGAGAATATGATACCAAAGAAGTCTTTTAGAGACTAAACTGCAGACAAACATGGGCCAATTTGACTAAACTTCCAATTTTATGGCATGAATTGCTTGATCTGTAAAGTAGCTAGGATTGTATGTTTTAGTACTGATGGGCTTTAAAGCAAGCATTGGGATCAGTAGTCAAAAGATATCAGCTATCAACAAATATATTAAATGTCTGTTCATCATGATTGCTGAGTAACAGTTGGAATTGATCACACATGTGAGCTCATGTTTGGTCAAGCTGGCACACAGATCTGTCTCTTCAATCTCAGTTGGTGCGATCAGGACCATCAAGGTGTATGAAAGACCAAGGAAAACGGAGAGACAACAACTAAGAGACGAGTAAGGAACTGACTCAAGATCTTACACCAGCAATAGCAAAGCACAGAGGACTCAAGAGGGGGAAAAGACAACCATTAAGATAAAACTCAGCCCAACAGTGCAGCCAAAAAGGCTGTCTAGGCAGAGGCCCAAGAAAGTAGAGATAAACTAGAGACATTAATTTTTGTTTAATGTTTTTAGTAAGAAACACAAGAAGCACCAGTAAGAAACTGAAAAGGGTTTCCCAGGAAAATTAAGAGAACTGGAATCTGGGAGCACAGAAAGGCTCACAAGACAACCAAAACACCAGCTGGATCAGGAGCTACACACAGGAGACATTACAAACTCAAGACTGAGTAATTACAGAGCTCACCTTTAGTAAGTTCTGATACAGGTGCCCCTAATTACTAATAGAACAGCCTCTGGCTCCCTCTGGTGAAAAAGACCAGGCCTTGCATTGAGTGTAATTGAGCTCAGTAGCTCTGTATTTATTAGGTTGGTGACAGTATGTTATGGTCAAAATTACATTATATTTATATTCAGTATATGCAACGTTAATCAGGGTTAGAATGTAGTGTGAATAGAAAAACAAACAAAATAAATAAACACCTTTCAGCAAACACAGGAGTTCGGGTGATCATGAGACTCACAGGCAGACAAATCCAAAGCTGGTGCTCTTTCTGTCTTCAGCAAAACAAAGTTCTCTGCTCTGTCAGGACATCTACTGCCTTGTAAAGCCTCATCTTTAGACCAGAACTGCTTAACCAAAAGCTGACCTACATTAGTCTTATTATGAATTTACCTGTCTATCCCTGCTTCTTTGAGGTGTAAGCGCCCCTTCTTCCTCGCCACCACCCCGCCCATTTACGCCAGAAAGTTTCAGGCCATTCAGCACATGCGCAGTAGGACAGCGCGACTGTACTGTTTTGCCTGTAGTGTTCAGTTTGTCTGTTTTATTCCCGCACATGTCGTGTAAGCGTTTAAGTAAATCCCACTTATTAGTTTACACAGACACATAAGCGTAATATCCCAGCAAACATACAAACTTGTCACAACGTTGCTACAGCGTTGTCAGTAGGTGGTGCTTTTTACGTCGTGTCAATAAGGTTGTAATCACTAACAAAACTGTGGTATGTTATTATTTCTACCTGTTGGTAACTCAGCAAGATCCCACGGAGCTCCATGCAGATATAATGGAACGTATGAAGCTTTTAGAAAAATGTACTGACAACGTTGTCAGATAACGTTATCACAACTTTCTGAAGAATTACATTTCAACATTGACGGCACTAAAACGGCACTAGTACGTTGTCCCTGCGTAACTCACAGCGTGTCTGCGTGTTTGCTGGGGTATGTGTAATATTTACCCTTAGAGTATATGCTTTCAAACGAAACTTGTTTTAGCCCAAAGATTGAAATATAACGTTTGCCAACGCAAATGTTTCACAAATTAATTGGAAATAATGCAAGCAATTAAATTTAACAGTCGCTAAGGAAACAAAAACAAGTGTCAGCGCATGCGCAGATACTGCTGTCTTGAAACGGCCGACGGAACCAACGAAAAATACTTAAAAAGTTTCAAATAATTGTATCTTTCACAATTTTAATCATATCTAGGATTAAAATGATCTTCGTTAATTTTCCTCCCTGCTAAGCCTTTCTTGCAGCACTAAAACTGCCTGTTACAAACAACACCGTAGTCCGCCTTCAAAATAAAAGGCCCTGAACCTCAGGGTATAAGAAATAAAGGACATAACCCGTATGTACTATAACCTGTACTATATATATATAATGTTTAAAGGTTACATGTACAAACCTATTACACCGTTTTTTGGACTATTTCTGGTCCCACAGAGTGACGCAAAATGTAGTGCAGGACTAGATTTAAACTGACCCTTAACAACTTACCATATACAGGAACACACTGTGGCAATAAGAAGACTTTAAATGCAGGACTCAAAAGTATGGTTTAACCACGTGAGAGAGCAAGTGAGCTGTTTCAGTGAGGAATGGAAAGATGATCTACACCAGGGATCTCCACACTTTTTGTCTTGGTGGGCCAGAGTGCTGCATAAACATTGCATTAGATCATTTTACAAAAACAACAGTAAAATATGTTTAATACAGTAAAATGTTTGGTTCTTTCATTATGTGAGGGGGTGTTTTTGCTGGCCCCAATTATTGTTAAATAAGTGAAAAACAGGCGTTTTTCAGTGTATTTACTGCACTATGATTTCTCCAATGTAGAGAACACTGATGAAATCACAGAACTGATGTATGGAAAGGGATTTCAGGTATAAGGACAGAAATGTGCAGAATTTAAAAAATATAAAAAAGTGCTTTTAAACCTTGGATTTGTTCTTAAGTACCTGCACTATCTTTATGCTTCTGTCATTGTGCATGTATGTCACAGTTAAGTATCCAGTGGGCTAGGTACTGTGTTGAAGAGATTCAATTGTGCAAAAAAGAATTTAAAAGAAATTAACAAGAGGCTAGCTAGTCAGTGATCTACTTACTCGTTGTATGTGCTGTTTTGTAGTAACTGGTGTACAAAACAAAAAATAAGAAAATGTGATCATATGACCAATAGAAAACTGCTATACAGTCCAAAATACACTGTGTATCTGCTGGTCTGAGCACTGTGATGTGTGAGGTATCTTTTAAAAAAGCTGCTGTAAAAAAACCCTTTAATTTCAGAATGTATAGAGAGACCCCCACATTAAGACACTGCTGTACATTAAACTATGGCTAGAGAACAAGCATTTAAGCACATGTTAAGCAGAAGGAGCAAAAAGGTGCTTAGCAATGCTTTAGTTCCCCAACTGGTATTTCAACAAGCAGGCTCTGGAATGTCTGCTGTCCCTGTAAACGCACATATCACAGGTCCTGCTTGTCCTCTTCCTCCAAAGTTCCTCCCTTGGTGAGACTGAGCGCTGCATCCTCCTACCCAGCGTGCCAGCGGCATTCTTTGTTATACTGCTCCCCCGACTGCTGTCCATCACCCCTCCAGTCTATAGCCATGTGCTGTATGTATCCACTGGAGCCCCGACCCTTAGCCATTTGTGCCGCTGACACCCATTCAAAACAACACTGGAAGGAGAACAGTCAACCGGCAGGTCATCCAGGCATCGTTATATCATTGTGTAACACTGCCCGATCATCACACAGCACAGATTAACATCCACGCAAGAACAAGTAGCTGGATACTAAATTCTTAGTATTAGTTTACATTATCTCTCCAGTTCTGAGAGTTTAGAACCCATGACCTTACAGAACTTGCCTAAAACAAACACCTACCTAAACATTGTGTAACCTCCATTACAGAAGCTTGAGTCAGCAAAAACAGATCTCAGCTGGATGTTATTAGTGGAATTCACTAAGACTGAAGTCAACCATGCACCTTAATTACTTGAGGCTAATTCTATTAAGCACAACTTTCATAAGAACTCAGAAGAACTGATAATTTTCCAAAGATGCTTCCTCAGGAGAAGATGGACTAAACCCTTGGTGTAAAATGTATAACAGGGAGTAACAGAGAGACCACAGGCTCATTTAAATGAACAGAGTAAACAGAGGAAATATCTGAGGACCCTGAACAAACCACTAATTTATGAACACAGATCACAATATAACAAACTGATGGTCCTGTCATTCATCTTCAACATGTTTCTGTCACATGACCCCCTCTAATCCACTCCACCCTACCACCTGTTAGCTTTTTAGCCAAACCTGTCACACGACGATTATATTTTTTTTTAATTACTAAAGAAAAGCAGGTAAAGGAAAGTGCAAAGCAATGCGTAACACTATTGATATATGATCATGGTTTGTTGTCTGTAGTCTTCAAGACTTTAACAATGTTCCAACTCTAAGATGTTAGGAAGTCAAATTCAGCCACGTATGATAGTAAAAGCTGCTAAGCAGTGAATGGAGGACAAAAGCAGATCTTCTGGAAAAACATGGAGATTGTGATCAGGCATAACACACGCAAAGTTCTGAGCTGTTTAGATTTCTCATAATTGCCCACAGAGATGTGTAGTAAACACAGAATGTTTTGTTTTGCTACATATAAGAATCATGTGATACAAGCATTAGACTAATTTTAGCCAATTAGAGTAGCAGCATAGTAAAGTGACATAAACCAGAATATCCAAACACTTCAGTTCTAGATAAAGTTCGTGCAGGAACTGATCAGGAGGGTGAGTGGGGCATGTAGTTGTTCGGACTGTGAACAGTAACTGCTTCCTCTCGTTTTCTGTAAATGTTTGATTAAGGTAAGATACTCAGTGTGGTCTGGACATCAGGCTGGTATGTGCCTGCAAGGTGGAGCCCACAAACATACAAGTACACAGAAACTAGAACCACAAAAACCATTTAGAGAAACACAACGTATTTCCAATCAGCGTAACAAGCCACATTCAGTGTCTGCAGCAGACCCTCGTACATTCTGACCTATATAGAATAAACCACACTGGGTATCACTCTGCACAGAAAGCTATGCCACTGAAATGTATAGGTAGTTGTTTTAAAGCACGTGTGTAGCTTAAAATGCATTTATCTCAGAATTTAATTAATGAAGCATCTATTTTCTTGCTAAACATACAGTAACCACCAACACTGGTAACCACCTGAAGAATCAAAAGAGAACTAGTTTCACAGCAAATCACTGAGGGTTTGTGTTGGTGAAGGTGTTGGGGGTTTAAAAGCACTGTGGTAAAGGTTGTCTCTGCTGTTCCCACACTTGTCTTGTAACTTCTTAAGTGTATATGATCTTATGTCTGTATGTGCTTTTACAATCTAAGTGAAATGTAACAGAAGTGATGCTCTTACCAGGTTTGGACTTTGGTTTGCAATTGGCAATGTGTTCTACTATAACAACCTTTTATTGACTGTGAACCACAATGGAAATCAACAAGTTTGTTCTTATTATGAAGATCTTTAAAAAGTGCTTTTTGAAAGAGGCTCCTGGAGTGAGGACGAGGTGCTGTTGTTCTTGTGTGCTGCACTCTCTATCAGGAATATAGCTCTCCACAATTAACCATTCTGTTTTGCCTTGAATGCTGAACACATGTATCCACTTTATATCCACTTTCCAGGATCAGAAAAAGGACTTGAAGTTTAAATATCTAAAGGGTCCTCAAAAAACTCTGGGGTGCTGATAGATGAAGGTACTACAATAATAGAAATAAACAGTACTGCACATTTCTTACATGGCAAAAGTAAATACACCCCTACATATAGCACCACTTCAAGCAGGTATCTGCTCTTTGTTATGAGAGTGTATGGTAGCATCATGCCTAGATCAAAAAGCTCTCTGAATCCTTCAGAAAGAAATATTGTGAATACCCTGGAGTCCGGGAGGTCAGAAAATAAACCCACTACAAACATGTCCAGGTCAGGCCGTTCTAGCACATTTAACCCAAAAGCAGAACCTGTGAGGGTAGAAGAAGTTTCTAGGAACAGCAAAGATTCATCACCTGATCTGCAGGTAGCTCCTGCCACATGAATCTGGCTGTTCTGGCTTAACACCTTAACTGGTTCTAGATTGGTACCGACTGCTTCAGGAGAGAGCACAAATTCATTTAACTTGGATTTAACTTGTTTGCTGTGTCAAAAGGAGTGTAACAATTCAAGAGGTTCCCACTGTAAATTTATATGTATGTACAAACATACATATAATAATAGCAGTTACACAGTTAAAGGCCCACATAAAGCACAAACATGCTGTTTATATATATACAAATAAACATCATATATATATTTCTATAAATAAATGGCATATATATATATATATATATATATATATATATATATATATATATATATATATATATATATATTCCTAAATGCACAATTTAGGAAATAAAATTACTTAAATATTTGAGTAAAAGCTGTTGGGTCAAATTTGCATAAACCCCACACTCAGCATCTGAGCAAGATGCAGTCTTGTGATGGAAACCACAAACAGACACCAACAATATAGGAGGTTTATAGTTAAGAGCTAAAGGTGCACCAGCCAAGTGTAGCCAAGGTGCACCAGCCTACTGTGCAAGAGCTCTACATGAAACTGGCCAGGACTACAAGAAATAAGCAATTACTTCTTTTAGAGATTTTTCTAAAGAATGTTTTTTTTTCTTTTTTTAAATTAATAAAGATTTTTAGTCTAACAACAGACTGACTGGCTTATAGTTATGTAGCATCCAAACAATACCAACAATGTTTAACACTTTTAGCATCATTTTACCCTTGAAGAGTAAACAAGGTCATTCAGAGTGGTTTGACAATGAACGCTATAATCTAGAGAAACTAAGCAAATCAGAATGATGATGGGAACCAGATGTCTGAAAAGTTTAATGACCCTCACAGAAAGCTACAGCATGAAATAGTTATCAATATGTTTTATAAAGAGCCTTTGTTTTACTATTGTGTGGATGCAAATGATAGTTTTATAATGTAATCATGTCAGAGAGCTACACGCAAGGCAAAACAATCTACAGTGGCAAAAAATAACAGATGTTTAGGTTTGACTGAAACCTCCAACTGATATTTGATGACGTATGTATTGTACTTAGGAAGAGTTATTACACTGCAATGCTAATCCTAATGATGAGTTTAGTCCCAATCACAAAATATTATGAACGTTTATGTACCAGCATATATGTATATAAACATATAAGAAATAAATATCTGCCCCAAATCCCATATCGAAGTATCCCTACTTTATACAAAAACAAAAATTTGGTGCTACCGGCTTCTATTGGTAATAAGCAACTCTGTACAGGCCAAATCTCTTAACTTCCTCCGCTTCTGGATGGGATTATCTGTGTTGGTGCACCAACTAATGTTTATCCTCAAGATTTAAGATTCAGGAGGCCTTATTGTCATTTCAGCTCATCACTCTAATAATACTGACACTGTCATAAACACTGAAAACGGAGAGACCTGGTAATCTGTAATTATATAAAAATGAAATCTGTTCATTTGTTTTTAAACAGTATGAGAGGTCAGTACGGTAATGAGTTGGACGACTATCTTGCTCTCTCTATTGATGTGTGTCTAAAGCAAATATAGGCAGGTCAGTCATTGTTTTGTCACCATGTAGAAGAAGAGACAAGGTTTGTTTCCTAAGAGAACAGGTTTATCCAACATACTGTAAATAGTCTCAGAAGGAAGAATGAAGCTGTTCTTGATTAGCTGGTCTTTGGAAATGCAAACAGCTCCGTCCTTCATTCCAGAACAAACACTCTGAACATCATTTGAGAATCAAATCGTGTTTGTATCCTTCTTCCTTCTTCCTCCTGAACTGACTGACATAGCGAGCATAGAGAGGTAGGAGAAACTTTACTAATGAATAAATATATAATATGAAGATACATGAACAGAACTGCTCAGATATCAGTGACTGAGACTGACTTTAGTAATTATTGTGAGTCCAGTTGATGCTGAGCTATGATATCAGGTTTATTTGCTGTATGTAAATACAGGTGTAGGTGTTTTAACTGGGACTGTAGTTCTACCTGATAATGACATTTTAAATGACTGTAGTTTCTTATACTTTCATTCTGGATCTGCTGTGTGTAAAAGAGTGGAGGAAAGAAATAAGGGTTTATTTTAATTTGCCTGATCATGTTATCGTCCGTCACCATGGAGGATAAAACAAACTCTCTCCATTCTCTATTCTCTCCATTCAGTAGACAGAGAGAAGGATGTACTGGTGTAATCAGAGGGCTGGTCTGCTGTACTGCTTATAATCTCAGTAGATGAAAGAATGAAGACATTCCTGATAAACAGCTCCTACAAAATACCTGCAGTTTCTTCAGTCATTAACATAATCAGTCTAGAAGCTGTTTGATGGGTTTGATAGGTTATCAGGCTAACAGGGGTCCTTGCTGAGTGACCTGCAGTGGAGTTCAGTGAAGTGAAGGTAGGTTAAAGTTTTAAATAACAATTTTACTACTTTACATAATTCAATATTTAATTCATTCTGAGTTTAACAATCATGTGCAGAAAATATTGACTCACAGTTAAAGTTAATAATAATAATAATAATAATAATAATAATAATAATAATAATAATAATAATAATAATAATAATAATAATAATAATAATAATAATAATAATGTCTCCAAATAAATTAGAGCAGATTATAACTTGTACAGATGATATCAGATACATTAATACTGACTTTATACAGAGTTCAGGTTTAGATTAGTGCTCTAACTGAAAAGTTTCATCCTGAACTGTCTGAGTTTATGTGATCAGATTTCAGATATTCTGTTTTTATATTATTTTATAGTTACAGGTTAACGGGCAGCTGTGAAATCATTTACTACTAGCTGTACCGTGTATGACTAAGTACACGGTGAAAAACTCTGAAATGTTTAGAGGTGTGTTATAACGAGTGACGCTGTGACGTTGTGATGCTACGTCACCATGTAGGAGGAGGCGAGCTGTATGTTCGGTCTCGGTTTGGAAGAAGCGCAGAGAGTCTTCGGTCGGAGCTCAGAGCTGATCTGCTCTTCTGAACTTTCACCTTCACTTTATAAAAGAATCAGAAGATTATTGATAAACTGCTGCTGGAAATAGCTGTAATTCCTTCTTCCAATAAATAACTGGACGCTGCTGGACGGAGGTGACTGACAGGTTGATCTTGTTGTCTACACTGAGTGTGTTACGGAGTTACGGAGCTGACAGGAGTCCTACGAAGAATGGTATGTGAACATGTTTCACTTCTACTGAGATTAAATAAGCAGTTTATAATTTCTGATTATATTATATACATTATATAGATTTTATATACAGTAAGGTTAAAATGTTAAAATTATATTTTAGATTATATTAAAAATAATAAAAGCAGGAAGTAACTCCAGCTGGGATTAAAGGATGGTCTGTTGAACATGTCCAGACACTTTGGTGTCCACTTGGATAGAAAACTGAAGAGTGAAGTAACTCTGAGTGTTTAACTGGAGATGGTTTAATTAGGAGGTAAAGGTTGTTTGATAGGAGTATTGATGGATTATTAGTTGTTTATCAGGATATTATGGTGACTGTTGTTGAAGGAAAGACAGAAACAGACAAATAAACTGATTTAAAAAGTAGATGAAGTTGTTGGTGTGAGTTATTGAAGTTATTGGAGTTCATTCTGGAGAATATAGTAAAAACTGCTGCTATTAGTAACTAATCTACTACACAGTGACTTCAGTCTTATGTTTCAGCAGCTGTCAGACTTTAGTGAACAGTTTCTATATTTCTTTCTTTCTTTCTTTCTTTCTTTCTTTATATAGTTATTTATTTATTTCTTAGTTTCATTGTTTGTTGGGGTTCATTTCTGACAATCATGTTATGAATTGTGATGTTATTATTTGCCTGTAGTTTATTACATTATTATATTTTTTTCTTTTTTCTTTTTATTTAATCAGCTGATAAATCAGCAGTTAAAGTTAAGTGTTAAACTGATGAATACAGGACACATGTAAAACCTTAAGTGTCATTGTCTTATATGCAGTGTTGTTACTGTTTACTGGATGTTTACTGGATGTTTACTGGATGTTCTCCTGATGCTGCTGATCTACTTCTACACTGTTTAGTTACTGATTTGTTAAAAATGTAGAAATGTGTGGTTTAAGGCACTGAAAGGGTTTTAGTGATTACCTGAAAAGCTGAATGAAGTTTAAAGTGATATACAGTCTTTATTCTAATGTAAGTGTAGTATTTAAGATATTGACAGAGTTTAGAAAAGAAAAAAGTACATACTCTCAACAGTAGATGGCGATATTGTTCATTTACTCACTGGCACAGCAGCCAACGCCCAAGCTAGTAACAGGGAAGGGCAAATGGGTCTTTCACAAACAGGATCTCTCAGTCAAAATCAATAATTTACCCACCTGTATTAGGATTGATTAACAGTATTATTTTTTATCTCGTCTCCTGCTGCACAGGCTTGTTTTCAGATTAACTGAGAAATCCTGCTTTGTGAAATTCCCCCAGATCCCCGTTAGATAAACTCAACAAACAAAATAAATAATAAAAGTCTACAGTGACTGACATCAACTATATGTATACCTTCCTCCTCCGCTGTAATGGGTCTAAGGTTCTGATGTTCTAGTTAAAAGCTATAAAAGCTAGTTAAAAGCTAATTCTAGTTCTAGTTAAAAAGTTAGTTAAAGCTATATTGTGGTTCTTTTAAGGCTTATGTTGGTGATTATAATATAAACTTTAATACTTATTTTACATTAAACTGTTTTTTCAGTATTAAATAAGCTCTGATGTGTAGAAGCTTTGACTCTGTAGATTTTTACTAAAGATACAGAGCAGATTTAAGACGAGCAGCAGACTGAAACCTGAAGCTGGTCTACTGTTGGTGGTTGTCAGTGGCTCTGGTTTCTTGTTGACCTCACTTGTTTGTGTTATTTTTGTTAGTCTAAATAAATTAAAGTAGTGTAACTTTGGTGTCTGGGTTAAGAGAGTTTCCAGTAAGTCAAACTTCCCAAAGGCTTTGGTTTAGTCAGCTTGCAAATGAATAGCTGGCATAAAAAAACAAGCTGGTACAAGCCCTGCAGCGCCACCACCACCACCACATACCATCTGCAAACAAAGCAACGTGTTTTTTTCCATTACAGGTTCTGCTGGCGTCTCACTTTTCACCGTATCAGTATCAGTACAGGTACGACCATCATCATCATCTCATGAATGCAAACACACGTCTAAGATAAGATTCACTGCAATCATTTTTGGCCAAAATAATTATTATTATAACACATCCATAGGTTAATTTTCATACCTAATTATTTAATTAAAGCAATTTTTACTTGACATGTATGTGTAAGTAAAAGTTGGGTAACCTTTATATGAACTATATGAATTATATGAACTAGCTTTAAAATGTACATGAAGGTGAAGCACTTCATGTACCTGTTTTATAACCAAATAGCTTTTTCACTCAAAATCATGTTCTGACTATTTCTGACTTCAGGATATCAGATACTACCGTGTACCCATCTGATTTTTTTTCTTGTTTAATTTTAAATCTGTATCTCATAAAATGTGTTGTTAGTGTACAGATACTTCCAAAACAGGACATACTCATTTAAGAAATTAAGCCTATATTAAAGTATTAAAGTATAAAAGACTAAAATAGTTATTTGCTAATAAGGCTGTTGGAATTAGAAAAGCTCTGCTATACAGGACTTTTATTCTGACATACTTTCAGGCTTTTACTTTGACACACCACAGCTACTGTGCCTAGACAGTTAATGAAACCCTTACACAATCTATGTATTGTCAGTATCCTGGATTCAGGCATCACTAGTTTAACAGACTGAAATCTCTCAACAAGGATTAAACAGTGAAACACTTCACATCCACAGCTCTGTGTCCTCACTATAATATATAAACACTGACAGCTGCTTCAGTAAACTCATCATCAGCCGAGGGTCTGTCTCACAAATCTAGTTCAACTCGGTTAATGATGGTGATTAACCAGTTTTAGATTCTTGTGAATCTAAGATTAATATTTGTGCACATTATAAACATGATAGATTATTTCTGAAAGAAGGATAAATATATATGACACTACATAAACATGTAGAACATTATCACAGTAAAGAGAAACACTGCCAGATGATTCCACCTGCATCAGCTGATTGATTTGCAGCTCAGTGCTCATTTGTTCAAAATCTGTTTATGAGTAAAAATGATTCACTGAGACAGAAAATCCAGGATTAAGATTAGAATTAGAACTAAGATTAAAGTTAAAACTGACTAAGTAAGAACCTGTTTGGTGAGACAGACCACCGGTGCTCATGATGGTTAATAATAAAAACACAATAAAACTGTTCAGACAAGTTCAGACTTAACATCTATTTAACAATAAATCAATAAATACAAATACAAACGATGTAATATAAAAAATATAATTCTGTAAAAATTCAGAATCAAATGTTATAAATTCAAATAGAAATATTGTAAATGCTTGTGACCAGTTTTAAACAGACTGAATACTGAATAAAGGCAGCAATTAGCAATAAAAGAAAAGATCTTCTGAAGGATATTCTGCTGCTGAAATTCAGGATTATATCCTGACAGATGAGTAGATAACTGAGTCACTCTGGTCCTGAACTTCTGTCACTGCAGCTCTGTTTTCCTGTAAAACACAGCAGAACATTTCAGTAAGAACTCTGTTACAGTATAAAGACTGAACAGCTAGGAACCAAACAAAGTTCTGTATTTCTTAATTAAAACATTTCAAACTAAGAAATACAAACTGAATAACAAAAGAGATTTTTTTTTTTACTTTTAACCAGTTATTACAAACAAATTCCTATTTACAATGCCAATCTGGCAGGAAGCAGAGCCGCTTGAAGGAGAGAAAAGATTATAATCATCAGTAAGACAAAGATAAACCAGAAAAAAACAAATGAAAAAAATGAAAATATTTTTGAAGTGTGTTCTTATAGAAGCCAAGAGGAGCTCTAGGAAGTTTTTGGAACCTCAAGTTAAATGTAGAGAGAAGAACTGTTATTACATTTAGAAGATACTGGCTTTATTAGGGTCTGTAATTTAGGGGGCGTTTGTCTTATAAGTGTCTTATAAATGAATGTAAAGCAGTGAATAAAACTGAACTGCACCTTCAAGCACAGCTGTTAGTTAAATGTCACTGTAATAACCCCAGGAATATCTCAATTCTAAAATGACTACAGACAGATCTACATATGAATAAGAGTAAAGTACATCACAGTACATGGAGCCTGTTTATTAATAATGAAAGTAAATGACACACAGAGTTGGTGTGGAAAAGCGAAGAGATCTAGAGTTGTTTATATCTGACGAGTCAAGACAAGTCAGTAAAACCAGCCAGACTGGCTTAGTCACGACTTCATCCACACGATCAGACTGAGAACTCTGTTTCAATAAAGATAAATGAATGTCTCTATGCTGAATGTACTTATATAAAATATATGTCAATGTGATTTCATGAGATGCAATCAATCAGTTCTATCACATATAACTATATTTTATTTATTTAAATATTTTATTATTAAGCTGGGTTTTTTTACGTGCATCTTGTACTCATGTAACACGTATCTCATTTGAACATGAATAGTTTTGTAAAGGATCAATACAAATAGGAATAAAACCTCTTTGAATAAATTTATACTAAAATATATATTTACCTGAAGTTACTATTTAACCATTCAAATGATTATTTCTTCATACAGTGAATGTAATGAACAGCTCATATTCCACACCTGTTCATTTCCAGCTCAGGATTCTAACCAGATGCACCGTGTTGCTTTGTGTAGTGTTCAAAACCATCACAACCACTGTTCAGTTCCTCAGCCCGTCACTAAACAACACTGTATTTCGCTGTTACTGCATTTAATTAAAGTCATATTGAGACACTACAAGATAGAAAATCACATGTAGTATAAATATTTACAAGAGAAAAACAGCCAATCTTTTAAATAAACAGACCAACCTCAATAATAACCAAGCAATTTTCTGTTTGTACTGTTTATCTCTAAAACAGTCTGTGAAAAGATAAACTGATGAGCGTGATGAGTGATGTTAAACGCTTTTTTTCATAAAATGTATACGAGTAGAGAGTAAACATTAACCTGGGGTTTATCAGCTCTCCCTGCTCACTTTCACACAATGCTGCACTGCTCATCCAGTGTGCCGTGGCATTAATGTTCAGGTTTGAAGTGTTTCTGTTTGAATCCTCATTACAAAGCATATATAATCAGACAATAATTAAAAAACTGATTAGATATTAAATCTGTAATAAACTTACCTCGTGAGTTTTAGAAAAATTCTGAGGTTTAGTTTTCACTTCAGCGTAATTCATCTCAGCATCTTCAGGAACTACAGACAGAAAAACACAGAATAGTATATGGAGCCAGTGTGTTACATGTGAAAGATGCAACATCTACAACACAAACAAACATCAAAACAAACAATGAAAGACAGTCGATGCAGCAAAATAGATGTATTGCTTGCCTGTTTCCTTTTTCTTATTTTTCCAGAAACACGCAAATAATATTAACAGAGCAACCAGTAACACAGGTGTCAGGACAGCAGCCAGTGACGTGAAGAGATCTCTCTGAATTTTTGTATCTGAGACTGTAAAACAGAATTTGCTCTGTTAAACAGGCACATCTACATAATTAAAGCATCAGAGGAAATAGGTGATGTGATTAGAATATTCATCCTCCATTAAAAAACTTGTGAAAAATAGACATACAGAATTAAAGGTGATTTGAACTTACCTGCTTTATAACAGAGTTCTGCAATGTTGAGCTGGACTGTCTGATTACTAACAGGATTAGCAGCTACACAGGTGTAAGTAGAAGAGATCAGGTTGGTTTTATTAAGAGGAAGATAAAGACGTTCACTGGAATCTGAGCTAGTGATGTTGGAGATTCTCTCTTTCTCTTCATACCAGAACAAACTCACATCCTTCCCATTTTCCACAGAACACAGAGGAGAACACGACTCTCTGTGACTCACTGAGCGCTTTCCAGTCTGATTACTTATGATGGGTTTTGATACTGGAGCTGTAGAAAATAACAAAATCAGTGTCAATGAAAAGTTACACATGAAACTACAACCACCAACAACACCAACATGCAAATATACTAATAATCAATAACAGTTAATCTATCAAATCACTACTAGTATGAATTGGTTTGTTCGTTCTGTTTGGCGGCTGTGGAGAAGATTCAGTATCTGATTTTATTCTGCAGCTGCAGTTTACAGGTTTCAGCATGTCTGATATCTTCTGTAGTTCATAAACAGCACATCTGAACTGTGTACTGAACCTCTATTCACTACACACTGACTTATATCCGATTCTTATTAACTCCTGTTCATGCTGTCTGTGTATAGGATCACATCTATCAGTGTAATGTACTCAGTACTGTGTTAGATAATGTATAAACTGCATATATGAAGTATATAGTGTAGGTAGATTTTTCACATCACTGTATAATAGCACAGATAAGTACCCCACCAGTGTCCACATCAGAAATTTTATATTTTCAGTTTAAATTTTTAAATCTTTGGTCTATATTTTCTCTGAACAGGCCTAAATAAAAACCTGAAGAACGTATTTTTAGACACAAAACACATTTTTGCACTGAAGACATACATTTTAATAGCAATTAAGTAATCTGACTGTGAATAAAGGCGTTAATGAAAAAACAAAAACAATGTAAAAAATGTTTTCAAGAAATCAACACTAATCCAACTCCAGAATGCTTACCTAATCTAGAATAATAAGCTTTTATAGTTTTTGATCAGATGCTCATACAATCTTCATTACTGTTATATGAATTATGTTCATACAATCACTTCATTAAATTATTTTCCTCTATTGGAATGAATAGAGATTATTTTTACCATGGAATGAATATGGAATGTGCTCCCATAGGAACAAATAGTAATATCTTCTAACAGGAATTAATAAGATTTTTTTTTTCAGGGCTATTGTTGCTGATATCCACTTCCTGTGCTTTCCTTTGCCAAACAGCCACAAACCTGCATGTACTGTCTGAGGACAGGTCCCCAAGTTTATTCTACAGCTACAGTGACCTGCTCTCCTCCATGTGTTGTTTTTTTCATCCCATGTTTCTTCCATTCATTTTCAACAACACCTGGCAAGCACTCAGTAAACAGCCCTCATACCACTGTAACTACCTTGCAACACCATAGCAACAAGATAGCAACAAGCTTAAGCTGCACAATCCCTCCATAATTTCCTTAAGAAATTTACCTTTCTAGTTCATTACTGAAAACACACAAAATCCCTCTATTAGTAGGTTCCCATTTCTGTTCATCTGGCTGCTCTCTCTTGAGTGATGCACAGCTTAGTATCTAATTTAACTCTGATTAATCTATCAGCCTTTATATGTTACATAAAACACAACTTTAACATGATAAACTTTTTAATTGTCTTATTTTCCACAGGACTCCAGTGCAGCTATATAACTGTGACAATGGTGGTCTACTGGTATTTTACACATTTGTCAGGTTTTTAAAATAAACAAAATGTCTCTATTTGATTTATGCAGGTTGACATGGTGGAGCAGTGGGTAGAGCTGACAGGCCTGAGCTTGATTTTGTGTGGAGTTTGCATGTTTTCCTCGTGGGTTTCCTCCGGGTGCTCCGGTTTCCTCTCACAACCCAAAGATATGCAGTCAGTTAAACTGGAGGTACTAAATCACCTCTATGTGTGTGAGAGTGTATATGTCGGTGTGTCTGCCCTGCAATGAACCATTTCAATCTGTCCAGGGTATTTCCTGCCTTACACCCCCAAAAAACATCCCACCCACTAATCATCTTTAAACAATTTACAGAAGACTTACTCTAATGTGTACAGTTAAGGTAGCAACACAAAACCTCATCACTGTAGACCAATTCAGAACAAATATAATGGAATGTTCCCTTATTATACTAAATGTAGTTACTGGGCTTGTACTGGTTTCAAATAAACATCAGATGCAAAATAATCATGAGCCAGTGTAGCAGCTTTCACATGGACATAATTCATACAATTCTATAATCTGGACCCAATTTAATTCATGTATCTCATTCTACAGGAACTATAAAAGAAAAACTATAATTATATACTCACCATGAACATCAACACTGAAACTCCAGACTGAAGATGTTCCAGTAATGATTTGTAGTTTATAAACTCCAGAATCTTCTCTGCTGATGTTTCTGATGGTTAAAGATCCACTGGTTCTGTTCAGCTGCAGTCTGTCTCTGAATCTGTCTCTGTAATACTCTGTAATAATCTCTCCTCTAATGATCTGACTGTTTAATAACTTAATATCTTTATTCTCAGGTCTATAGAACCAGAGTATCTGAGCATCAGTCTGAACTCCAGTTATTCCAGTATGGATGGTTACAGTGTTTCCCTCCAGCTCCTGCAGTCTGATCTCCTCTTCTCCAGATACATACAGCACAGCTGCAACAACAGAAGTAGATAATATTAGTCTTATATATATATATAAATGTTCCATAGTGTAAAAAAAGGTCCTTCAGAATTTCATCATGTTCAGTTTTGAGTTCTGCAGTTATGCTTTGCACATTAGATTTTTCATTGAATTATACTGAATAATCTGCATAACAAATGAGCATCAAATACAAACTGAATATTATGATCTAGTTCAATACAACCAACAAACCTGCTATAAAGACTGAACTGCTGACTCAGAACTACTAAATACACTTCAGTTCAACTCTCATCTACCTGATCCTGATTCTTCTATTCTTTCTTTCATTCCATCCATCATCCTGAACACCTTAAATATTAATCCAACATGTTATACATGAAGATCCATCATTAATACGACTGTATTACACACTGATAGTTCATCATCTAACACACACACACCTATTTAACAACACCAGTGGATCGCTGCTGAAACCGGTCTGACCGCTAACTGAGAGTTCAGAGTTTCTTATTTTCCTGGTTTAATAGGTTTAAAATGTTAAACTTACAGCAGAGCAGATAAAGAAGAGCTGCAGGAATCCTGTATTCTGAGAACATTTTAATCAGCCATTCTAATCAATAATCCACACGAAGTAACTCTTAAACTCCACCGTTAGTCTTCATTCAGCTTCAGAGAAAAACTAAACACAACAATACGAACACATACTGGGCTGGGCTAGACTGAGCATGTCCCATAATGCACTGCGTCACTGGCTGTTTCATCGTTTTACAAACTGGAAATTATAATGTATTACAGGTTCATTATCAGTGTATATACTGAACACTGACTGTACAGCTGGATTATAATGTATTTATATAAACTGGAAATATAACAATGTTACTTATTTTACTGATAATAAACAGTTATTATTAAATACAGGTTCATTATCAGTGTATATACTGAACACTGACTGTACAGCTGGATTATAATGTATTTTTATAAACTGGAAATATAATAATATTAGTTATTTTGCTGATAATAAACAGTCATTATTAAATACAGGTTCACTATCAGTGTATATACTGAACACTGACTGTACAGCTGGATTATAATGTATTTTTATAAACTGGAAATATAATAATATTAGTTATTTTGCTGATAATAAACAGTCATTATTAAATACAGGTTCACTATCAGTGTATATACTGAACACTGACTGTACAGCTGGATTATAATGTATTTATATAAACTGGAAATATAACAATGTTAGTTAATTTACTGATAATAAACAGTCATTATTAAATACAGGTTCACTATCAGTGTATATACTGAACACTGACTGTACAGCTGGATTATAATGTATTTATATAAACTGGAAATATAACAAAGTTAGTTATTTTACTGATAATAAACAGTTATTATTAAATACAGGTTCATTATCAGTGTATATACTGAACACTGACTGTACAGCTGGATTATAATGTATTTATATAAACTGGAAATATAACAATGTTAGTTATTTTACTGATAATAAACAGTTATTATTAAATACAGGTTCACTATCAGTGTTTATACTGAACACTGACTGTACAGCTGGATTATAATGTATTTATATAAACTGGAAATATAACAATGTTAGTTATTTTACTGATAATAAACAGTTATTATTAAATACAGGTTCACTATCAGTGTATATACTGAACACTGACTGTACAGCTGGATTATAATGTATTTACATAAACTGGAAATATTACAATGTTAGTTATTTTACTGATAATAAACAGTTATTATTAAATATAGGTTCAGTATCAGTGTATATACTGAACACTGACTGTACAGCTGGATTATAATGTATTTATATAAACTGGAAATATAACAATATTAGTTATTTTACTGATAATAAACAGTTATTATTAAATACAGGTTCACTATCAGTGTATATACTGAACACTGACTGTACAGCTGGATTATAATGTGTTTATATAAACTGGAAATATAACAGTGTTAGTTATTTTACTGATAATAAACAGTTATTATTAAATACAGGTTCACTATCAGTGTATATACTGAACACTGACTGTACAGCTAGATTATAATGTATTTATATAAACTGGAAATATAACAATGTTAGTTATTTTACTGATAATAAACAGTTATTATTAAATACAGGTTCACTATCAGTGTATATACTGAGATCACTGGCTGTACACCTTGTAGTGAAGTAAGAAACTATTTCCTGTAATCAAACTGATCTACTCTTCATATTATGAGTTTATATTTTCATATTTATGATAATAATATAAATTCACTGTAGGCTTTATTAACACTCTCTCTTATTGTTTAATATGATTTATTTGGTCAGTAAGTGGGTTTTTGCCAATAGAATATTATATAAGAATAAAAACAAATAAATACCAAAATCTTTAAGGGCCATCATGAATAGCTGTGAGAGGCACAGCTGCTTTATAGTTATAGTATCTCTGACTGCACTATCAGAGAGAAACCAGGAGGATGATGTCAGCATGTGTTCAGCCTTTAAATACAATCAGTCATTATATTCTATGCTGAAGGTACAGCCTGAATACACTGCTGTATAAAGAGGAACCTTCATTTACCTGTTACTTCTTTTTTCCCACAGTCTCACAAACCAGTTTTCCAGCATACACTGAAAAATTCAGTCTATAATGTTTCATCGATTAATCACAATTAAAATGATGAATAATTAGGAAAGATAATCAGTTTAAAAAGTATTCTTTAAAAAATACTTCACTGTGAAATGTGATACACTGAGGCCCCATTTTAAGCTTTGACCCACCACTTCCGTTTTAATGCATGAGAGTGGGGGGCTTCTGACGGCTGGAAGTGAGACTAGACCGCAGACAAAGCACTGTACAAGAGTAAAAGACCACCCTTCATTTCATAAGTAACTAATTTACTCACCTATCAGTGGATGTTTCTGAGCACTTGTTAAAGAAAAGAGGTCCTTCCTCCACTCACAGGAGACCACTCAACACTTTAGGTCTGAAAGAATGTGTAGCTGTCAAAATGCTGTTACTATAGTTACTAAACTAAAGTCCAGACCTCAACATCACTGAATGTATATGAGATCATGTGGAATGTGAGAAACAGAAAATATGACTTCTAAAACTGAAGTTTGATTGTGTGGACAGATATATGAGATGGGGTCTCTGCTCTACAGCACATGGGGGAAATAGATGGACCCTCCTGTTCTGGTTTAGCTCATTCTAGCTCCAGCTCCAGCTCTAGTCTGGATCCACTCTCTCATATCCAGCGGCGCCTCCTGACTTTCATTCAAAAACGTATTCAAATTTTTAAAGCCATAAGCAATTATCAGCAATTTATCATAGTGCTGTCATGTGACTAGCAGATCATTTACATGTATGTGCAGATATCTGCAGATTCTCACTGACCAGTTTTTATTGTTAGTGTTTTGGAGGGTTTAATGCATCCTCCCTCCATTTATCATCCTCCATAAAAATCAATATCAAGTGCTATTGTAATCTAATGAGCTGCTGGTCTGAGAGCCATAATGGAGCATTGTGTGGTTTGCTTATTCATCCTTCATCACTTATTCAGTATCTGTTGTTCTTTCCACAGTGTGAGTTCAGTCTGCTGTAGGAGATGAACAGGTGAGTGAGCTAAAATAACAATAGTCACAATTAATCAGCAAATAAACAAAAGCTGCAGTTACATGAAGCTACTGGTTTATAAGTACATGTATTATGGATGTTATGTAATGTCATATATTTCTCTTATAGCAACTGAAATGGTTATTATTTTATCAAAGAAATGTTTTTTTTTGTGTGTGTGATTGATTTGTTCTCAGATTATATATTTAGTTATTTTAGTTTTACTTTAGTTTATTATTAATAAACTGTACACAGTCAGTGTGATGTTAACCTGCTGTTCTGTTTTATTTGCAGGTCAGTCAACAGTTTCATTTATTTCATTCTACAGAACTCATATATTAATGTTTCTGCAGCTGTCCTACTGTCTACTTCCTCATTTTTAACTGGTGTCAGACATTTTACTTCTCCATTGTGGTCTGCTGTCAGTTTTTTGGAAACACCACACAAGAGCTTCTCAGTAGGGTTGAATTAGGGTGTTTTTTATTATTTATTTGAAAATATTATCATTACATGAATGTCTAGGACAACAGGAAAATTTGATTATCCATAATATCTGTTATATATTATATTATAAACCACAGAACCACGTGGACTAACCCACATGCTTCAGTGCTCTACTGCATGTTTATTAAAGTGCTGAAACTGTTTAATATTTGTAAATATTGAAATAAAAGTAAAAAAAACACTGATTCTGTGTTTTGTCTTTCATTCAAAGGGAAAAACAATCACAAACAAGTCAAGTTTCAAGTCAAGTTTAATTGTACAGCGCTTTTTACAACGATGTTGTCACAAAGCAGCTTTACAGAAGTTTGAAAGCATGAAAACATGAAGTCACAACACTTTATCCACTGTAAGCAAGCCAGAGGAAACGGTGGTGAGGACAACTCCCTCAGCTGGAGGAAGAAACCTTGGGAGGAACCAGACTCAAATACAGAGACCCATAAGAAAGAATAGGTCTGAATAGGAAAAGCTTTAGAAACTGCACAGGTGGTACATCAGGTGGATGACACAATGATGCAGTCAAGGATGTAGCAAATCGCACGAATGGGGAGGAGAACTGGCTGGTGCCAGATGACAGGGGGGCCCTGGTCAGTCCTTTTACAGTATTTGGCGGGACAGATGGGCGTTTATTACAAGCAACAGTCCACTAGCTGTATACACGCTTACTCACCTCCACATGACAGTCAGATGATGAACCCTCAGAGAATAAAGAAGCTTTTATTAAATATGATATTCATTAGACAATAAGTGACTCTGCACTGTTCACTGAAATAATATTCTATTAAATATAAATCAGAACTCGAGCAGAGATGATGTCTGATCTTGAAACTACAAGTTTTGATCAGTTGTGTAACACTGCAGTAGTATTTAGTTAGTGAGGATGTGGGAAGCTCAGTTAGAGAGAACTTTTGGGAACGTCATCGAGTTATTTCCAGTCATATGAGACCGGATTATCCTGTTACTAATAGGGGCTTTATTCCAGAAACTGAAAATGTCTTTCTTTTGTGTTTGGGCTGTTCCGGCTGCATCTACACAACAAAGGAGGGGCTTTTCCAGTGGACTGTCCGTTTGTACTGAGGGGCGGGACTTTTCCCATAAACAGACGCCTTGTTTACAAGCGTTACAGACGTTATCATTTCTTAACCAGTGAAGCGTCTCCTTCTTATAACGTCTCTTTCTTTTGTTCTCTGGAGAAAACATGTTCAAACTCTGACCTGTAATCTGATCTAAAACATTTAAATTAGCCCAACAAAGAAAACTGACCTCGGGTCTGAGGTGAAAGAAGGTCAAAGCACTAAACAGGTTCAGTTTACCTCGTCATAAACATCCTATTTCATCAGTTTGGAATATTTCTGCTCTTCCACTCTATTCCAATCAGATTTTCTTAGATAAGCTTCTTCCTCTGAATTAAGATCTGAGATTTCAGAACGTCTGTTATCTGTTCATCATTTCATCTGACTCACTCACAGAGTTTAGAGCTGTTTCATTCTGAAAGAGAAACTCAGAACTAGCTTATAAATCTAGTTCATTATCCGCTTGAAATCTCTTTATATGCTATATATGTGACATCAGACTGTAGTGACTTCATCATTTCAGCCCTACTGGATAAAAATTTCGTCGGGAACGACTTCCTTCCTGCTAAGTGCTCCCTGCTGCTTAAACTGTTCCAGCTTCCATGAAGACATTCCCTAAAATATTCCTTATTTTAATCCTTTTTAAACAGATTACAGTGACCCCACCCCCCTCCTGCTTCTCGTGCAGCTGTGGTGGGGTACCTGCTAACGCTAGCCACAAACATTTGCATTAGCCTGACTATCATCTCTCGACTTCTGAGTAAACAGGAAACTGTTGGTTGTTGGTCAGTTGGTCAGCGTGTTAACACTTCAGTTCTCATTAAACGCTGAACAAGAAATTAACATCTGTGAAAAACATGTTCTCTCTCTCACGCTCTCACGCACGCACGCACGCGCACACACACACACACACACACACACACACTTACTCACTCACTCACTCTCTCTCTCTCTCCACCACAAACATCTCTGTTCATATGACATGCTGTGTTAACACATCCTCAACACAGAACACACTTACATATGACATTTTTCTGCAAAGTTTTTAATAATTTCTCTTAAATGAACTTTTGCACAGGCCACATTTTCTTTCTCTGTCTCTGAACATTTCAGTTATCTGTTCATTTGCCTACTTCATGCATCTCATTTCATCACTGACTTATCAAACGGCTTTTTATTCTGAGCTCAAGATAAACTGAGACACAGCGTTACGTACAGTACACAGTGTTTATATTACAGCACAGTGGAGCTTCACTGGGTTTATATGGGTTACAACTCTAACTCTTATAAACATGATGGATTATTAACCTTTTAAATTAACAACTAGATAGAACAGAAGAAAAAACTACAGGTGTATATCACATGTCCCTTATTCAGTAACTGTCTTTGGTTAGTGAGTGAAATATAATTAACGTGCTGTTTTCCATTGTCTGTGTTTTTAGTTCTGCAGTAACGTAATGTGAAAGTACAGAAAAGAAGCTGTTTATATGATAACAAACCTGATAATCTGGTATTTGTGGTGTTGTTGGTAACACAGAGTCTCAGCTACAGCAAACTTGCAGAAAGTCTGTTATGAGGCCAAAACACAGTAACTGAATAACTGCAATGCATTAAACGAGAGAGAACGCTTTATACAGACACTGCTTCACCTTCAGTCATGTGAACAGAGAGCCAATCACATGCAGCTCACCAAAAGGACAAAAACTATTGTTACCTGATAATATATTGCAGCTAAACACCTGTTAGAGTTTAAAACCTCTCAGTCAGTCTGAGTCAGTAGTGAGTCTCCTGCTATCCCTTTATATCTACTTCACTAGAAAGAATCTATAAAGAATGCATTTACACAGACTCCATTATAAATTACTTCACTAAAGGTACATACACTGAGAGTCTAAATGAATCCTACAGTGACTGAAGCTGCTTCAGCAGAATTAGTCTCAGTTCTGTCTTTTATTTTTGATTATTTTTGCTTATATCTTCATTCTGATTGGTCAGTCGATGGTTATTCTGTGTTCAGTTTGAGCAGTTATGATTAAATTATGTTGGTAATTTCTTAATCCTTATATACCACTTGTAATAAACCTCCACTGCTTCCTCCGGTGCCTGCATGTATTTGTTAGTATACATGTTTACGTGTTTAGTTTTTTAAGCAGATCTTTTATTTTTTTATATTCTGTTTGATTCTTTGAACATTTCTGATTATAGCAACATCACGATTAACCAAAGACCCAAAACAAAAACTTCCTCAACCTCAAACATATCATAAAAGGATTAACCTGAACTGACTGTGTGTCACACTTTCTCTTAATTTATTCACACGTTACCCACGAGCCCCCCACGACTTCCCGTCACCTGCCACATTTGAAAGTATTTGACAATGTGTGTGTGTGTGTGTGTGTGTGTGTGTGTGTGTGTAGTATGCATAATGCTGGACTGAGAATAGTCCACCAACCAAAACTATCCGGCCAACAGCCTCCTGTGACCACTGATAAGAACTAGAGGATGACCAACACAACCTGTGCAGCAACCGCTGAGCTATTATCTCTGATTTTACATCTACAAGGTGGACCAGCAAGGAAGTTATGTTTAACAGAGTGGACAGTGAGTGGACACAGTGTTTAAAATGTCTAGCAGCACTGCTGTATCTGATCCTCTTATACCAGCACAACACACACTAACACACCACCACCACGTCAGTGTCACTGCGATGTTGAGAATGATTCATTACCCAAATAATATCTGCTCTGTGGTGGTCCAGTGGGGGTTTCTGATCATTGAAGATTAGATTTTCCAGCATTAAGAATAAAAAACAATAAATACAAATGCAGTTTAAATAAGAGTTTATTAAAAAAGCAGGTAATGTCCAATTTGTAGTTCTGGCCACACATTGGGGCAGTGCAAACCATTAATATAATAAATAAATAAATAAATAAAACCACAGCCAAGGTCATCCTAGTATTCTGCATGGTGGTCTTAGTGGTCAAAGGGAAAATGAAAAAACAACTGAATGTAATCAGCACTGGTTGGGATGTTGGGGTCGGAGAAAAAGACTGTGTGCTGTCAAATAATCCCTGTCTTTTCCATCCTGGATCTTCTGCTACCTTCTGCACAGAAAGTTTCAACTTGACACCAACAGAAACACCATTGCACACAATTAATCAAAAGAGTTTTGTTTTTTCACACATTATATCTGGTCTAGACGTCTCTCAGTTGATATTTTATATCCCTCCCTAACATGTTTACTCAGAAATCGATGATCTACATATAATATTCTGGTGCAGGAGGATCTACTTCCATGGTCATATCTGTGTGATGTTCAATGTCCTCTCATTGCTGCTAATGTCCTACTGGGATGGGTAGTAATTGGACCCCTAACAGGTGATGGTGGGAGTAATGCGAGAGCCAGTGAGTTAGTCTTTGTGATGAGAATTTCAGTCACAGACGTGGAGAAGTTGCTGGTCTCTAGTAAATAAATTAACAAAAATTAAAGGGTGGTCTCACTTTACATTTACATAACTACACATACAAAACAGCACCTTACACTGTAGATAATGGTTCAATATTCTTTCACTGTGTATAACAAGTCACAACTCAACACTAGTTTGCTGAGGTGAGATTGTTGTCTGCACATGCTGCATGTTTATCCATAATTATCCAGTCACACCCTGTTTATTATACACCTGGTGTCCTGACCACACTTACCAACAGTTCTTCTCACAAACATGTAGTTTCAGAAATATCTTTACCAATATATGAACATTTGTCCAGCATATACACACATGTACATTTCCTAGATACCTCTGTATATGTAGAAGGATGTCATACCTGGTTATGTCCTGTCACCTGTTGCTGTCCTGTTAACAATGCCAGTCTGTATGATGCTGATACTGATGTTGTGTACATGCAAACTGCTGTAGTCAAGGCTGGATTATCTTGGGCCATCAGACCACCTGCATCACACACTGTAGGTAAACAGAGAACAGAGAAGATAAATATAAAACAAATACACACAAAACTCTTCTACAATATCATCACTGTCTACCATAAACCAAACAACAGGCCTGTGTCCCCAGTTAATCAATAAAACAGGCCTATATGACATAATCACCCACCAATAGGTCAATATGAATGTAAGGTCATCAACTGAGCACATCTCTATCAATAGTATGTTGTTTGACAGCTTAGCTACTACAAGCTTCTAAATTACAGTAAAAGGTGCATCAGTCAATTAGATACAGCTAGTAACCCTGAATATGAGCTCTAAAATGTCTGAACGCCATAAGAATAGTGCCACCTGGTGGCGTATTTCCAGTAACCACTAATAGCTGGAAGTCAGGGTGGAGTTACAGGCTTCATATTTTTAATAGCTCATCTTAGAGGTCTTCTTAGATGGGAGAGATGTTAATCATTTTGGAGAACTTAACTGTTATTTTATTTTTCCTTCATTTAATAAAGCTTTATAATGCAGCTGATAAAGTTGGTGCTGGTGTTACTGACTGTGTATATCACTTTAGCACTTCAGAAGAAGAAACCCTGGGTTACAGCTTGTGATTCAGATGAACATTCCTGCTGTTTTTCTTCTGGACACTGAACAAGTAGATTTAGGTGAGCTCCTACATGTTTATTAGTGGTGTGTGATACTGCAAAATTTGGTATTGATCCGATACCAAGTAATTACAGGGCAAGTATCACTGATACCAATACCGATACCAATGGGGGGAATCACCTACGTGAAATAAAGTCTATTTATACCCTACCTACATGTAGCAGACATGAGCTATATAAATACAGTTGTATTTAGACATGAGCTAAATACAACTGTATTTATATTGTTAATAATAATAGCCATCGTTTATAATGAAAAAATAATAATAGCAATCATTATTAACATTATTACTTCATTATTATTCATCCATCCATTATCTGCTGCTTTATCCCACTAGTCGGGGTCACGGGCATCATAGGGCGAAGGCGGTACACCATGGACAGTTTGCCAGTCCATCACATGGTCAACACACAGTCACACACACACACACACACACACACTACAGGTACGGGCAGTTTAGAGTGAGGATCCACCTAACATGCATGTGTTTGGACTGTGGGAGGAAACCGGAGTACCCGAAGGAAACCCACTCAAGCACGGGGGGAACATACACACTCCACACAGAACGACCCGGACCATTATTATTATTATTATTATTATTATTATTATTATTATTATTATAGTATGGTTTGTTTGTATTGTTGTTATTTTCGTAAAACAAGAATATACAAGCTTAATAACAGAGTCGAATCTCTTAGTAGGCTGCAGTCATCGATGTTCATAAATAAAAGGATGTGATCCAGATAGAAAACTTTAACAACTCGTTGTCAGATGAATAATAATTCGAGCATCTGTAAACATATGGGGCATTTATAAAGTGCCTAAGAAGAAATAATCAAACTATAGCTGTTGCTAGCGCAAGGCTGCTGAGCTAATGGAAAAACGCTAACCTCCTGTTGCTAAGCAGCGTTCGCAGCTCCACGACGTCACGTTTCTTTACAAACTTTGAAGAAGTAAATAGCGCCTCTTTCACAGTTAACACAAGATTATTCTATTCAGCCGCACCAGAGACACGAGGTAATGTTAATTTTATACACTATATGACCTAGACTACCTAGACACTATAAGGTTCTCTCTGAGGTGTTTTCCTCCTCTTCGCTTCGTTTCTTTTGTAGCTCGAAGCATGACTGAGTCACCATTTTGCATAAGTTCCCAAACTGGTCACACACTCTTCATGAACACCCACAGACTGACAAACTGGTAAAATGCATCAATAAATCCCTTCAAACTACATTTCATAAGTTCACATACATACATGGCTGAAATAAAGATAAGTGGCTGGATACCGTGTTGCCAAGGCCTCCACAAGTGTTTAGCACATTCTGGACCTGGCAGCAACACAAAAGCTAAATAAGTGATTAAAATGTCTACATGACATTAGATATTAACAACTGTGTGTGACGTCATTACATTATTTACCTTATTATAAGTAAGAAAAGTAACGTAGGTTAATTTTATACAAACGAGCTACACCGAGAGAGCAACATGGTGGCAGAAAACAAAAAACTGCGAGAGCAGTAGCGCCCTCCAGTGTCCATCTATATGAACAAAACCTGTTAGACCACCAAAACTGTCCCTATTGGATAAACAGCACTTAAAGAATTATGCTGGCGAGAAAGGAGGAACTTAAGTTCCTCTTACTTCAAATCTAAAAAACATCCACAACTGTTTCTGTCCATATTTACTTAAAATGTTAGAAAAAAATAGAGACGCCGCTAATAATGTAACAGGTTGGCAGGCTGTGGATTAGCAAACTGTCACTACAGTTGCTGCTGTGATGCTAACCAGTTGCTATCACAAACAATAGCAAACAAGACCAAACAATTCTGTGTCTGACTTTTGTACAGTATTGTATACTTACCTGTAGAGTACAGGTTAGTGCAGTCACTATAGTGATCATGGATTATAACAGTTTAGATTACTGTAAAACAGAGGTACTTTAATTCTGAAAATGTGTAAGAAAGAGTGTAAAAAATAACTGATGATAAATAAATAAATTAATAAAGATTATATATCAGGGTTGGTTTGCCATACTGTTACTCAGTAAAAAAATGTATTCTGTATTTAGTGAGTGGTTGTACATGTTCTCCATATGGGATTATAAACTCTATTTGTTACTTATTTATTTGTAAAAGGTTATATTTTTAGTATTTAAGCTATTGATTGAGTTAGGGTGTAGAGGGTGATGTTACTAAAGGGCCAGTAAAGTGAGCCACAGAGGGTTTGAGTTGTTTTCAGTAACACTGTTTATTTTCATTATTTTTTTCTCTTTTCTTTTTAAGAAGCAACATCATAAATATAGAAATGGAGTACAGCAGGGTTCTGTTACATGTTACTGAATAGAGTAAAACGTATAAGGCCCAATTAAAAATATAATTGAAAATATAATAAACTGATGGTAAAATACAGAGTTAGGGCCCTATAGCTGAGTACATCACCGAGGTATACTGGTCTTCTGTTACTCCGATGATGTTTTTCTGTAAAACACAGCAGTATCATTTTGTGAAAATGTGGCTTCGGATGATGCAGTTTGGTATTTTAAAATAAGTTGATAACATAAAATTTTAAATACATCTTATTCATGCTGTTGTTAGTGAAATATCTCTAAAAGACACTTCACAAATGACTGCATGCAGGTTTTATTGGTATTTTTACTGTCCTGACTTCTGAAATGGGTTTGTATAACAGAAATGATAAAAATCACTGTGTGTGTACTTTTTATAGCCTTATTTAAAAGTAGTGCTGCATTTCTGCTGGGGCATGTGGCCCAGTCTGACTACAATTTACTGTAGTCAAGTCACGGCATATTGGTTGGATCCATTTTAAAATGTCTAAAAAGAAATTTAAATGCACAAATACATAAATACACAGTGTTACTGCATGCTGTCATTCAAATGGGGTGAGAAAATATCTACAGTGGTTTATGTTCAAAATTCGTTAAACCACCCAGACTGGTGGCCACATCCTGCTCTGGTGGCCGTTTTGCCAAAATGAAACACGTGGCTTGAGTTTGAGACACATGTACAGACATAGTCAGAACTGCTAAATCAACAACAAAAAATTAGCCTGGTTATGCTTTTTGAGCAGAAAATGACAACCAAACACCAAGTGTGCTAACACTGGTACACACATGTTAATGCTTCAACAGCTTTTCACAGTAATATCAGTCATAACCAATTTAAACATCTATTTAGCTCATAATCCATATTCAGTTTGCAGTACAACAGATGAACATAAATGTTGCCATACCTTAAGAATCACAGCATAATAAACATACCTCGTACGCTTCCTTTGAATTCTGAGATGTACTTTTCACTTCAGCATAATTCAGCTCAGTATACTGATACACTAGAGACAAAAATATAATATATTATAGCAAACATAAAAACTTTATAATGTACTGAATGTAAGAAATTAGAGAAGATATTTCTTGCCTTGTTTCTTTGATTTCTTTTTCCAGAACACCACCAATGATATTAATGATAGACCAACAGTCAGTCCAGCAGGTATCAGAACAACAGCCGGTCCCCTGGAGAGATCGCTCTTAACTGAGACTGTTAAAAAAGCATATGCTGCAGTGAATTTATATGTAATTGTGAATTACAAATATGTAATTAGCTTTAATTAACTTGTGGATCTGCATCAGTACAGCATCAGAGAATGAAGTAAAGTCTGTGTATCCAGTTCTATATCTGTAGACTACATCTGAAGTAGCAACAAACCACATAACACAATCAAAGCAATAATGAATTTAACCTACTTGCTTTATAGCAGGTATCTGTGATGTTGAGCTGAACTGTGTGATTACTAACAGGATTAGCAGCTACACAGGTGTAAGTAGAAGAGATCAGGTTGGTTTTATTCAGAGGAAGAGAAAGACGTTCACTGGAATCTGAGCTAGTGATGCTGGAGATTCTCTCTTTCTCTTCATACCAGAACAAACTCACATTCTTTCCATTTTCCACAGAACACAGAGGAGAACACGACTCTCTGTGACTCACTGAGCGCTTTACAGTTCTTGTGATGGGCTTTGATACTGGAGCTGTGGAATAGCATAAAATAACAAAATCAGAGTGATGGAAAGGTGGACTACAACAATACAACCACAAAAAACCTTACAAAAATCTTTATTAATCACTAACAGTCCAAACGTATAAAATCACTGCTAGTATGTACTGGAACGTGTTTGATTGTTCAGTTTGGCTGCTGTGGAGAAGATTCATTGTCTCATTTTATGCTGCAGGTTTCAGCATGTCTGATATCTGCTGTAGTTCATAAACAGTACGACTACTACTGTACTTTATTGTTGCTAATATTCAAGTCCTGTGCTTTACTTTGCCCAACAGCCTCAAACCTGCATGTACTCTCTCAGGACAGGACCTGAACCTCCTTCTTGTGTTATTTTTCATCACATGTTAATCCCATAGATCTCCATTCATTTTAGACACCTAGCAAGAACTCGGTAAACTGCCCTTATACCACGGCAACCACCTAGCAACAAGCTTAAGATGCACAATCCCTCTGTAATTTCTACAGGAAATTTACTTTTCTAGTTTATTAGTAAAAACACAAAAAATCCCTCTATTAGTAGGTTCTATTACAGTTGAGGCATCACATGGCTGCTCTCTTTCGTCAAGTAGGTGCAAAAACAGCTTAATATCTAATTTAACTTATGTTTATCATTTGGCTTTTATACTAAACACAGCCTTACCAAGATAAACTTTTTAATAGTCTTATTTTTCCACAGGACTGAGCCCAATGCAACTGTATGACTGTGACAATGGTGGCCTACTAGTAGAGGTATTTAACATATGGCAGGTTTTTTTAAAATAAACAAAATGTTTCTATTTGTTTAATGCAGGCTGGCTTAGAAAAAAAATGAATGAAGGAATTATTTAATAATTTACAAATCATACGGTAACTCATATTGCATCTGATATATTCCCTAAATTAAGGCACAAAAGTCTTAACATGTATATATGAAGGATTCAACTTAACCTAAACCCTAAACCTAAATCTAAACTTTAACCCAAACTTAATTCTGAACCCAATTCTAACACAAACGATAATTAACTGATCATCGTCCCAAAACCTCATCACTGAAGACTAATTCAGAACAAACTTCATGGAATTTTCTCTTATTATACTTAATGTAGTTACTGGGCATGTACTGGTTTGAGATAAACATTTAATGTAAAATAATCCTGATTCATTGTAGCAGTTACTACATGGACACAATTTATGCAACTATATAATCTGGACCCAGTTCAATTTATGTGTCTACAGGAACTATAAATGTAAAATATAATAATATTTACTCACCATAAACATCAAGACTGAAACTCCAGACTGAAGATCTTCCAGTAATGATTTGTAGTTTAAAAACTCCAGAATCTTCTCTGCTGATGTTTCTGATGGTTAAAGATCCACTGTTTCTGTTCAGCTGCAGTCTGTCTCTGAATCTGTCTCTGTTATAGTCTGTATTAGTTTCTCCTTTAAACACCAGACTGTCCACTATCTTTATATCTACATTCTCAGGTCTATAGAACCAGAGTATCTTAGCATCAGTCTGAACTCCAGTTATTCCAGTATGGATGGTTACAGTGTTTCCCTCCAGCTCCTGCAGTCTGATCTCCTCTTCTCCAGATACATACAGCACAACTGAAACAGTGTAAGTAGATAATATTAGTCCAGTTACACACTCACATACAGAAGTGTCTTCATTTCTCAAGACACTATCACAGATAGTTAAAGGTACATCAGGCTACTTACTGTATGTCTACTATAAATACCCCCTCTACAGTCTATCTATAAAGCTAGCATGGGACTATTTGTCAGTACTTTAATATTGAGGAAAAAGTGCCCACAATGAAGCTCCTAATGCAGAAACTAATACATAATAAAAATATAATAAAAACGTAGGTCATCCAGAATTTCATCATGTTCAGTTTTGAGTTTTGCTGTCATGATTTGCATAACAGATGTTAATTGAATTATACTGAATAATCTGTATAACAAGTGGGCATCAAATACAAACTGAATATTATGATCTAGAAGTTGAATACAGCCAACAAAACTGGTTTAAAGACTGAACTGCTAACTCATAACCGCTAAATACATTTTAGTTCAGCACTGATCCTGATCCCTCTATTCCTTCATTCATCCCTCCATCATCCTGAACATCTTAAATATTAATGCAACACATTATATATGAAGATCCATTATTAATATGACTGTATTACACACTGATAGTAAATCTACTACACACACACCTACTTTCACTACTACTCTACTGTATAAAACATATTCATATTTACATCATTAATAGTCACAGTTAAAATCAGGATCCAAAAGAAAGAAGTGGATCAGTGCTGAAACCTGACTGACCGCTAACTGAGAGTTTAGAGTTTCTCATTTTTCTTGAATAGTTTAAAATGTTAAACTTACAGCAGAGCACATAAAGAAGAGCTGCAGGAATCCTGTATTCTGAGAACATTTTAATCAGCCATTCTAATCAATAATCCACACGAAGTACCTCTTAAATTCCACCGTCAGTCTTCATTCAGCTTTAGAGAAAAACAACACAACACACAAAAACAAACTGGGCTGGGCTAGACTGAGCATGTCCCATGATGCACTGTCACTGGCTGCTTTATCGTCTTATAAACTAAAAATATAACAATGTTATATTAAAACATTAAACAATAAACAGTTATTATTAAATACAGGTTCACTATTAGTGTTTATACTGAACACTGACTGCATAGCTGGATTTTAATGTATTTATATAAACTGGAAATACAACAATGTTAGTTATTTTACTGATAATAAACAGTTATTATAAATACAGATTCACTATCAGCTGAGTGTTTAATGTGTTTTTTGTGATATCAGTACTGAAAGGCATATATGAAGATAGAAACTATTTTCTGTAATCAAACTGATCTATTATTCATGTTATGAGTTTATATTTTTATATTTATGATAATAACATAAATGCACTATACACTTTATTAGCAGTCTCTAAATGTGCTGCTAGTTTGTTCATAGTTTAATACTATTTAAAACTGTTTATTTGGGCAAAAACCAGTAATACTTTATGGAACATTAACATAAAGCTATTAATATCAGTAATGTTATATACATACTGTTAGAATAAAACAGGGTTGGTTTGTGACTTCCTGCTGATCTCCAGTCACTATATGGATTTACTAAATTCATGATTGAGTTTAATGAAGGATGATCTGCTAAAGCAGGTACTGGATCGTATCTGTAAATACAGAACTTACTTCAGGGAAGTATTAGAAATAGTAAAGTTATTTGTATAAACTTGTTTATTTGTATTTATTTTATTAGTGTATTTTTAACTAATACATTTTTACTATTCATGGCTATAGTTTTTATTTTCTCATATGAAGATCTCTTTAAAAAATCACAGTTCTGTTCTATTTTCTGTGTATTGTCATGTACACTCGTTAATGGTTATGTAGACCTGTGAGACTTTCATCCACAATGCCAATTAATAATAATAATAATAATAATAATAATAATAATAATAATAATAATAATAATAATAATATTTTATAGAGCCAAGAGCTTTACGATTCAATAAAAAAGTAAAACCATACATTCAAAGATGGTAGGAATAAAACAGTAAATACCAATAAACATAGAACAGAAGAAAACAATGTGAAGAATTTTATCTTTTGAAGTTTCAGGCTTGCATGTTCTCCCTGGTGAGTGCTCCAGTTTCTTTCCATAGCATAAGGATATGCAGTCAAGTTGGAGATGCTAAATTGCCCCCTAGGCTTGCTTGTGTGTATGTGTGTGTGTGTGTGTGTGTCTGTGTGTGTGTGTGTGTGTGTGTGTGTGTCTGTGTGTGTGTGTGTGTATGTATGAGTGTATATGTATGTGTGTCTGCCCTGCGATGGACTGACTTTAAAAGATAGATGGATGAAAGCCTAAACCACTACCATGATTAGCTAAAAGCAGGGAGTAACCAGAAGGATGATCTTAGCATGTGTTCAGTCTTTAAACTCTTATTTCATGCTGAAGGGCACAGCCTGAATACACTGCTGTATAAACCTTCATTTAACTGTTTCTTATTTTCCCCCACAGTTTCACAAACTGTTCCTTGATAAATCACAATTAAAACACTGAATAATTAGGAAAACTGATCTGTTTAAACATATTTTAAAAATTTTAATACAAAAATACACTGAGGCCTCATTTTAGGCTGAAACCCACCACTTCCGTTTTAATGCGTGAGAGTGGGGGGCTGCTGACTGCTGGAAGTGAGACCAGACCACAAACTTCATTTAATTTCCTGTCCAAACAACCTGTAAGTAACCAAGATACATACTTATCAGTGGATGTTTCTGAGCACGTTCTAAGGAAAATCGGGGGCCACTTAATGCTTTAGGTCTGAAAGGATGTGTAGCTGTCAAAATGCTGTTACTAAGAAAAGGAAACAGTCCAGTACTCTACAGCACGTGGGGAGAAGTAGATGGACTCTCCTGGTCTGCATTAGCTCATCTACATTAAAAAAAACTGAATTTACTACACGCTAAAGCGTTTCTGGAGAATTTCACTAAATAATTTTTATTGTTAGTGTGTTGGAGGGTTTAATACACCACAATCCAAAGAAAAATCTCCATTGTTGACGATTTTCATTTTTAGCTGCAGTTTATGAACCCCAGAATCCTCAACCCAAAACTATCATAAAAGAATGAAACTGAACTGACAGTGTGGCACACTTTCTCTTAATTTATTCACATTACCCACAAGCTCCCCACCACTTCCCTTCACCTGCCACATCTTAAAGTGTTTGTATTTGACAAGGAGTCGTACTGTGTTCACTGTGTTACTGGTTTTTTTTTTATACATATACAAATATATACAAATATATATACATCCTGTAGTCCTTCGTCAGTGGTCACAGGACACATACTATATATATATATATATATATATATATATATATATATATATATATATATATATATATATATATATATATAGTATACTGCTGGACTGAGAATATTCCACCAACCAAAACAGTGTCCTGTGACCACTGACGAAGGACTACAGGATGACCAACACAAACTGTACAGCAACAGTTGAGCTATCATCTCTGACTTTACACCTACAAGGTGGACCAGCAAGGTAGGGGTGTCTAATATTCAGTATTACTCAGTACTCAGTATTACTCTGAGTACTCTCTGTATTTTCTCAGAACACAATGCCAGTAACTACATATAATATTCCTAAACAAGAGGATCTGCCTCCATGGTCACAACTGTGTGATGTTCAACTTCCCCTCACTGTTGCTAATGCGGAACTATTAACTGAAATGAAGGTCTATGGAGACATAAAAACCTACTGGGATGGGTAGTAATTAGACCCCTAAGAGGTGATGGCGGCAATGATGCAAGAATCAGTCAGTTAGTGTCAGTGATGAGAATTTCAGTTGCAAACATGGAGATGTTGCTGATTCTCAGTATAAGGAGGACTCCAGTGAAGTAGTGTTTGCAGAAAAAGTTGAAAAGAAACAAACTCTGCTCTACAGGTCTCTTGTAAATCGCATACAAAAGTTGGTTGTTTTGACAAATTAAATAAAGGGTGGTCTGTTAGGAGTTCCGTCAGTTATTTTTAACCACAGTTTTGTAAACTCCATTTTTCGTTTATGTTTATTTGATTTTCCTCTTCATTATACAAGTAATAATCTTATATATTCTCCTCAGAAATATCTCTTTAAAAATTAATGTTATGAAGAAAAGTCTGAGGTGCATTAATATTGTCTGCACATGCTGTGTGTTTATCCGTCACACCTGGTGTCCTGGTAGCAACGCCAGTCTGTATGCTGCTGATACTGATGTTGTTGTGTACATGGAAACTGCTGTAGTCAATGCTGGATTATCTTGGGCCATCAGGCCACCTGCATCACACACTGTAGGTAAACAGAAAACAGAGAAGATAAATATAAAACAAATACACACAAAACTCTTCTACATCATCACTGCCTACCATAAACCAAACAACAGGCCTGTGTCCCCAGTTAATCAATAAACAGACAGTCACCAACCAACAGGTCAATATGAATGTAAATTCATCTTTAAATATTCACGAAACATAAAGAACTTCATGTTTATATGAATTAAAATAAACTTTGAGTACAAGTTTAATAACTGAGCAAAGCTGCATCAACAGCATGCCAATTTACAGTTTACAGTTTTTTGCAATAAGAATAGTGCCACCTACTGCCGTACTTTCAGTTACCACTTATAGCTAGAAGTCAGGATGGAGCTACAGGCTTTATTCTTTTAATAGCTCTTAGATTTCTTAGATGAAGAGATGTAAATCATTTTATATATTATGTATATTATTTTATACTTCCTCCACTTAATAATGCTTTAGAGTGCAGCTGATAAAGTTGGTGTTTGTGTTACTGACTGTGTATCCCATTTTAGCACTTCTGAACAAGAGAAAACTTGCTACTGAAGAGAAATTGAAACACTGAGTTAAGGGGAGTTACAGCTTGTGATTCAAATGAACAATAAACATTTGAGAATGTTCTAGTTATAATAACACTGGATTTTTTTTAATTAATATTAATATTATATGTAATTCAATGAATATCCTTTTTAATAGATTATGCAGTATGTTATTAATGGGGACTTTAGAGACACAAAGAAATGACTCCTTAGAAAGATCTGGCATGACTCTCTTCAGGCCTTTAGACTGGTACAGATGTTCCACCTGTCAGTCTGGGACACTATGTGGCGCTAAGTGTCAGTGTGGCTGCAGTAATACACATGACAAAGTGTTTGAAGACTGAGACCAACTAATTAAACTAGCAGAATCAGGTAAACTCCTGCTTGTTCAGAAAGAAATGCTGCAGTCACTTTAAACCTTTACACAAGTCTGGACAGCCCTGTAATATCCCGAGGCAGTTACTCTGTGAATAAGTGCAAGACTGAGGCGAATTCCCAAATGAACCTGATCAAACATCAACATTTGTTACTCACCCTTCACACAACCACCCACACAGTCACAAACTGGTGAATCCCTTTTGAATACAAGAGGCTGGGTCCCCTGTTATTTTGGGGGTTAAGCCCTCTGCAAGGATTTCCCCTTTTAAGTTACTATTTGGGTGGACGTCCAGGTGGTATTAGGGGCCAAATCTATGTAAAACCAACATTCTATACATTATAGACCTAACAGTAAAATTTCTCCAGTGAGACCACCTGTCTTGGGAGAATTTGCATGCAGGATGGCACATTCAGTGTCGTTTACTCCCAGCCGTTCACTGATAACACAGCTCTTCACTTGTCTGATCTAAGAACTTCTTTCATAATCCAATAAAATCAAAGACTGTCACATACATAGTCATACATGGTACAACTAGCTCTGAAATGCTTTGACAACTGTCCACTCGCATGAAAGAATGAAACAATACAAGATAGAATATTTGAAATAGTTAAAAATATTTTTTAAAAATTAAAATAAAATTTAAGATTTTCATTTTTATAGCATTTGAACACAAGCTTCCGTTTATATTGTGTAAAAAATTTATAATGAATAAACTAACAGATATTACATTGAAGATATATATATAAATTGTGACACAAAATCTCTGTGAATGAATTGAGCACTTTACCTCAGTGTGGATCTGTTTAGTATTTAAGATATTGTTTGGCTTACACATAAATAGTGAAATGTATTTGACCAGTAGAGGGCGATGTTGTTACACCAAAAAATCTTGACTAACGTTTGACTAAGGATTGAGTTGTTCTTTTTTTTCTTTTTAGAAATAACATTTCTGCAGTAAATAAAAGATAATGAGATGAACTTCACAACATCCATTGATTTATTTAAATGGACAACCATTTACAAACTATTAAGGACCAGTGAAAAGTGGTCTTTGACTTGTGTGGTTGGTGCACTCTAGCCACAGTAACAGCAGTCAGTAGCCCCCCAGTCTCACACTTTTAAACGGAAGTGGTGGGTTTCAGCTTAAAATGAAATATCACTTATATCAATTATAATATATACACTCTTTAATCAGGACAATAAATGTAAAGGTATATAGAATACATGACATCAGCACATGTAACTGCAACATTCAACATACAGATATAAACACAACGGTATTACACAGATTAGTGAAAACTCATATGTTAAATAGATATAGCAACATAATAATAAATAATGTGTAAACGTTAAAGTCTAGTAGTAACAGTTACCAGCTGATCATCCTTCATTAAATTAAATCAGTCTAAATGGAGCAAGAAATTACAAACCAAACCTGTTTTTACTTCGTCTTACCATTATATATACATATATATCTTTAGAAACAAGTGAACATCCACGGCACCCATCATTAAGTTAAAACCCCTTCGTCACAACGTCCTCTGGTTTCGCTGCCTACAACTCCTCTCTCAGCTCTCAACCCGAACTCCAACTCCCAGAATCCCTCTGGGGAAAATCAGCAACCAATCACAGAACATTTCGAAAAAGCAGTCTTGAAAATTCCTAAATGTCCCCTAAATCAGATAAAAAAATTGTAAGTATGTGAGCGCAGCAAACTGTGCTATTCCGTGATTCAAAGCCGAGGACGAAAAATGGCGGGAAACGGGCTGAGTGTATGTGGTGTAACGTTACTGCTGATACAGATGTAAACAATACTTACGTCTCTTCTGAGGTAGAAAAAATTATTTGCTAATTATTTATTTATTTTTTAATTAAAAAATCCACTCCTCCTGGTTCCTCTCGTCTCAGATACATATCGACTTTGTCTCGAGTATGGATTCAAGATATGGGGCAAAAAAAAAACAGGAATGTGCCAACAAAGGTATTAAAATAATGTCTGTAAATGGGGCTTTTAATAATTAGCGGGACGTTTATCGTGGTGGCCTGGTGTCTTATAAAGGACGTTCCCACCAAACACAACGTTGTCTATTCTCTTACAACGGTGTTAAAAAGTGGTGTTTGTCTGAACAAAGCTGTCACTACTAAATAACGCTGGTTTACGGTATTATGATGACCTGTTGAGCCAAAACAGTAAGTTGTCACAACGTTACTGTGTTGGCAGCGTTGCTAAGAAGGTGGACGTTGTGTGACTCCTTAACACAGACGTACTAACACGTGCAGTCTAACTGGGCGATTTCGTACACAGCTGTTCAAATTAACCTGACTACTGATTCCAGTCACCTGTTCATGGCGCCCCCGCTTTCTTTCGGGATTCAAATTGTTATGTTTCTCTGCTGTTTTGATCTCTTGCCTGTTTTTGACTTTTTTCTAGTTGTTGTTTACTGCTGTCTGGTTTTGACCCTGGACCTTGACATTGTTTTTAGATTCCCCTTGTATTATTATAAGTCTCTAATATAGTTTTAATGTGAGTGTCTGGTCCAGTCTGTTACAAAATACTTTCTTCTTATAATATTTTTATGAACAAAAATGTATTAGTTGATTTCTGCTTGAGCTTTTATCAGAGTGCTTCGAGCACTTACAGTATTTGTTTATTATCTTACAAGCGAACCTAGCAACAGGGGAATACAAGTAACTTTACTTTTTTATATCACAATTACTGTTTACTGGCTAAATCACAATGTACTGCCCAGATCAACAGTTCAACAACTTTAAACTGTGTGCACACAAGCATTGCATTCACAAAGTATTTATAAGTATATAGTGCAATTACTTTCTCATCAAATACAAAACAATAAACCAACGTTGCTAAAATATTTATATACTTATATTTATTATTTATGAAAATACATAATAATCAATCTGTACTCTCAGTGATTTCTGTATGAAATAGGCAGCTGATGGTGAATCTGTATTTAATAATAACTGTTTAAACCTGTATGACCCTGTATAAAATAATTCACTGTTTATTATCAGTAAAATAACTAACAAGTTTATATTTTAAGTTTCTAAGACAATGAAATAGATTATGACAGTTTTTTTTGCAATGCATTATGGACATTCTCAGTTTAGCCCAGCCCAGTTGTGTTTGGTTTAGTTTGTCTCTGAAGTTACTGATGGTGGAGTTTAAGAGTTTCTTCATGTGGATTATTGATTAGAATGGCTGATTAAAATGTTCTCAGAATACTGGATTCCTGCAGCTCTTCTTTATCTGCTCTGCTGTAAGTTTTACCCTCAAACTATTCCAGGAAAATTATAAACTCTGATCAGTTCGGTTTCAGCACTGATCCACTTCTTTCTTACGGCTCCTGATTTGAACTGTGATTATCGTTGTTGAAAAATATGAATAAGTTTTATACAGTAGAATAGAAGTACACTATATATTATATTATATTATATTATAGATTAGTTTCTGCATCAGGGGTCTTGCTTTATAGCTTTTTACACACAGTAAGAAGTCTGGTGTACTTGTACTAAATATGGATTATATGAAACTGTAATGCTGCACAAAATACATTATGTAGTCCATGTGACTTTTTAACTATCTGTGATAGTGTCTTTAGAAATGAACTGATATTGAAGATCTTCTGTATGTAAGTGTGTAACTGGACTAATATTATCTACTTCTGTTGTTTCAGCTGTGCTGTATGTAGCTGGAGAAGAGGAGATCAGACTGCAGGAGCTGGAGGGAAACACTGTAACCATCCATACTGGAATAACTGGAGTTCAGACTGATGCTCAGATACTCTGGTTCTATAGACCTGAGAATAAAGATATAAAGTTATTAAACAGTCAGATCATTAGAGGAGAGATTATTACAGAGCATTACAGAGACAGATTCAGAGACAGACTGCAGCTGAACAGAACCAGTGGATCTTTAACTATCAGAAACATCAGCAGAGAAGAATCTGGAGTTTATAAACTACACATCATTACTGGAGATCTCTCAGTCTGGAGTTACAGTGTTGATGTTTATGGTGAGTAAATATAAATATATATATATAATATATTTATACCTGTATAGTTTCTGTAGAACGAGAAACAACACAAATAACATGGGTACATACTTTATAGCATGAATTGCATCCATTGAAGTAGTTACTTTAGGAGCAGGATTTTCATATTGAATGTATTATTATTATTATTGTTATTAGTGCATTTTTAATGATTGCATTAAGCCAGTACATGTCCAGTAAGTAAATGTAGTATAATAAGAGACAATTCTTTGGTTTTGGCTCTCTTATTGGTTTTAGTTGATCAGATTTTGTGAGTTAATTCTTGGATAAATACCTAACAGAACATGTTGCAATGTTTGTTTGCTCTTTATCCTAGAGTTCCCTGTAAATGAACTATGAAACTAATTATTAACAGTGATGGGGTTAGGATTGGAATTAGAATTACATTAGGATTAAACTAAAATTTAGAACAAGATTTAGTTGAATCTAATTTGAAGCTCTGTTGTGTTTAATATATATATAATAATAAGGGACCCTGATTGTCAAACACTATTAAAATAGGATGTAATCATCAAATAATTGGCAAACATGCAACATAGTCGGTCGCCACTTCATTCCACAGCAACTCACCTAGCCCTCCCAATTCATGTCATTTTCTTTAAAAAAAAATCATGTGAAAACTTCTATTTACTGGTAAATTCACAAGAATGTAATGCTATAACTCCACAAGCACTACTTTAAGTTATAATTGTTTTATTTATTGATAATTTCTGCAAATGTTTGTTTGCTCACACTAAGCCTCTTTTTTTATTTATTTATCTATTTTATTTGGCTGGATTTTGGAGTATCCATTAAACCATGAGAATTATTGATCAACAGTAAATATTCTTATATATAATTCTTGCTGAGTATTTAAAAAATATATAATATTTTTTACCCAAATGAAGAATTTTCATCATCTTCACTTACTTTGTAATCAGACTTTAATTGTGGGTTGTATTAATATAGTTTTATCTTCAAGTTATATGGTCTTACATTTAAAGAGCTGAGTTCCACAGATCTTTCTTAACATAGCTTTAGGGCAGATATTCTACTTTTTAAAATATTTTTGCCTCTACTCTTTTTTAATTTGACTAAAACTCAGTGCAGATATTTAAAAAATAAAGATGTTATATGATTTCTTCACCATTTGATTATTTATTAAATATAGTTACATTTTCATACTTTTAACGGGTTGAAATAATTTCTGTTGTACACCTTATGCAGTAGGTTGGAGACTTCCTACAACAGCCAAACCTCTCACTGTCTGGTCCAAGTATTCATACCCAACAACCTAGCCTAGTATAAAACAACAGCAGTATTAACACAAGTATAACAGTATAAGACAATATGATCAGTATGCTTAACAATGTTAACAGCAACTCTGTTGCCACTGTGTGTGCTGATCTTGGTGGGCTAGGTGGGTTGGTATGGACAAGAGTAAGCGCAACCATGTGAGACGGCAACAGAAATGACAACTTACTATTAGAGGAATTTAGTTTTTCTTGTTTTTAATAGTAAACAAACTATTTTGTTTAGTTTGTACAACTCTAGGCTTACATATCTGAACATTCACAGTTTCCTGTAAGAACTTGGTGAGTGTCTACTGTGGATGTAAAATAAAATGTTACAAACATCTTTTTCATAGATTTTCATACTTGCAGAGTCTGATTTTTATTGTTTTATTATATTTATTTATTTTAATTAGACATGCCTTTTGACTAAAAGTGCAGGTTTACTGTAATAGATTGTGATATCGGTTAAATTGATTCAAATGTTTCTTTAGATTTAGGCAAGTTAACATTTCAGACCTACAATGTATAATTTCATCTACCTATACTTCATACAGTAATCTTAATGTTTATACAATAGCCAACACAATGCAAACTACATTATGCTGAAAGATGTGATCTCAGCATGATCAGATCAGAGCAAGTATCAGATGTAGACTTATTAAGCACTTAACGTATAAGAGCACTTCTACACTTAAAGACTGTAGTTCATCTGTTTCTCTTTATACTTTGTTACCTTGTTCTTCAATGATCAGGACCCCCACAGAGCAGACATTATATGCATGGTGGATCATTCTCAGCACTGGAGTGACACTGATGTGTTGGTGGTGTGTTAGTGTGTGTGGTGTGGTGTGAATGGATCAGACACAGCAGTGCTGCTGGAGTATAAACATCTCAGTGTCACTGCTGGACTGAGAATAACCAACCAGCATCATCCAGACAAGAGTGTCCTGTGGGCAGCGTCCTGTGAGCACTGATGAAGGACTAGAATATAACTAACACAAACTATGCAGCAACAGATTAGCTATCATCTCTGACTTTACTTTGTTGCACCTACAAGATAGGAGTGTTTAATAAAATGGACAGTGAGTGGACAGTGTTAAAACACCAGATGCAGATGTACTACAGTCTGTAATTGTAGAAATACAAGGCTGAAACAAGCTGTTTTCCTAATTGCATCATAAGAATTTTGTTAATGACAGCCAAACAGATAAATTTTGTTTTGTACTAGCAGTGATAGAAAATGTTTAAAACTGATTAATAGTATTCTTGTATGTTGGTGGTGATTTTGTTATTTTATGTTATTTCACAGCTCCAGTATCCAAGCCCATCATAAGAAATCAGACTGGAAATCACTCAGTGAGTCACAGAGAGTCGTGTTCTCCTCTGTGTACTGTGGAAAATGGGAAGGATGTGAGTTTGTACTGGTATGAAGAGAAAGAGAGAATCTCCAGCATCACTAGCTCAGATTCCAGTGAACGTCTTCATCTTCCTCTGAATAAAACCAACCTGATCTCTTCTACTTACACCTGTGTAGCTGCTAATCCTGTTAGTAATCAGACAGTTCAGCTCAACATCACAGATACCTGCTATAAAGCAAGTAGGTTAAATTCATTATTACTTTGTGTTATGTGCTTTGTTGCTACTTTAGATGTAGTCTACAGATATAGAGCTGGATACACAGACTTTACTTCATTCTCTGATGCTGTACTGATGCAGATCCACCAGTAAATTAAAGATTTTTAACAAAGTAATGTTTGTCTTTGCTATTTTGTGAGCGAAGTTGGCATAAATACATTAAATACATATTTGATTAATTCACTGCAGCATATGCTTTTTTAACAGTCTCAGTTAAGAGCGATCTCTCCAGGGGACCGGCTGTTGTTCTGATACCTGCTGGACTGACTGTTGGTCTATCATTAATATCATTGGTGGTGTTCTGGAAAAAGAAATCAAAGCAACAAGGCAAGAAATATCATCTCTAATTTCTTACATTCAGTACATTATAAAGGTTTTATGTTTGCTATAATATATTATATTTCTGTCTCTAGTGTATCACTATACTGAGCTGAATTATGCTGAAGTGAAAAGTACATCTCAGAATTCAAAGGAAGCATACAAGGTAAGTTTATTATGCTGTGATTCTTAATGTATGGGAATGTTTATGTTCATCTGTTTTACTGCATACTGTATACGGAATATGAGTTAAATAGATGTTTAAATTGGTTATGACTGATATTACTGTGAAAAGCTGTTGAAGCATTAACATGTGTGTACCAGTGTTAGCACACTTTGTTTGGTTGTCATTTTCTGCTCAAAAAGCATAACCAGGCTAATTTTTTGTTGTTGATTTAGCAGTTCTGACTATGTCTGTACGTGTGTCTCAAACTCAAGCCACGTGTTTCATTTTGGCAAAACGGCCACCAGAGCAGGATGTGGCCACCAGTCTGGGTGGTTTAACGAATTTTGAACATAAAGCACTGTAGATATTTTCTCACGACCATTTGAATGACAGCATGCAGTAACACTGTGTATTTATGTATTTGTGCATTTAAATTTCTTTTTAGACATTTTAAAATAGAGCCAACCAATATGCCGTGACTTGACTACAGTAAATTGTAGTCAGACTGGGCCACATGCCCCAGCAGAAATGCAGCACTACTTTTAAATAAGGCTATAAAAAGTACACACACAGTGATTTTTATCATTTCTGTTATACAAACCCAGTTCAGAAGTCAGGACAAAAAAAATACACACAAAACCTGCATGCAGTCATTTGTGAAGTGTCTTTTAGAGATATTTCACTAACAACAGCATGAATAAGATGTATTTAAAATTTTATGTTATCAGCTTATTTTAAAATACCAAACTGCATCATCCGAAGCCACATTTTCACAAAATGATACTGCTGTGTTTTACAGAAAAACATCATCGGAGTGACAGAAGACCAGTATACCTCGGTGATGTACTCAGCTATATGGCCCTAACTCTGCATTTTACTATCAGTTTATTATATTTTTACAATTTTGTGCCTTGTACTCTATTTCTGTATTTATGATGTTACTTCTAGAAAGAAAGGAGACAAAGTAATGAAAATAGAGAACCACTCAAACCATCTGTGACTCACTTTAATGGCCCTTTTGTAACATCGCCCTCTACTGTTCAAATACATTTCACTATTCACGTATAACTCAGTCAATGTCTTAAATACTGAACAGAACCTCATTGGGATAAAGTGTACAATACATTTAAATATATTCAGTTTTCAGTTACATCTTAATTTATATATTTGTAAAAAATATATATTACAGAAACAATGAAAAAGTCGCACCATTTGTAGAGCATCTGAGAGCTCACTAATTGAAAGATTGTATGTGTTATCCAAAGGGCTACAATTTAAGAAGGTTTTTGGTTTATAGCCTTAAAAAACTATGAAAATTAATTTCTTATTACTTTTTCCTCTTACACTTACAGTTTAAGGAAAAAGTCCCATATGGGGAACATACAACCACAACCCACTAAATACAAAAATACATTGTTTTTGTACTGAGAAACAATATGGCAGACCAACCTTTTGCTTGACCTAATAAATAATCTTTATTCTTTATTATCCGTTCTTTCTTACACTCTTTTTTTTTTTTACACATTTTTAGGATTAAAGTAAAACCTCTGTTAACAGTAATCTAAGCTGTTATGGTCCATGATTACTTAGTGACTGCACTAACCTGTACTCTATAGGTAAATTTACAGTACTGTACAAAAGACCTACTTCGTTTTCTTCGAAATTGTCATTTTGACTAAATAAATAAAGGATCGTCTTTGGTGGTTGTTACGTGTGGCACCTTGTGCGCCTGTTCTCTCTCTCTCTTTCTCTTTCTTCTTATTTGAACCTCAGAAAAACCATTATGATTTGAGTCCATTATACATTTTCTCTACAAACATGTCCTCACAATCCGCTACGTGGAAAGACTGAAAGAAACTCTTAGGCAAAAATGAAGAGCCATGTTACATCAGTTAATGTGTTTCAAATGTGGAGACACCTCAGAGAGCTGACAAGACAGAATGTCAGTTTCCTGTTCCATCTCTGAATGTAACTGATGCACCAATTGAGGTTGTTAGAAATTTAGCCTTTAGGAGTCAGGAGACTGAAGAGCTTCACACACACACAAATGTATGAGTACAGCTCAGTCGACCACAATCAGTCTGTTAGCAGTTGGAAAGCAGTCTTAATCGCGTGCATGCAGAATCATACACGGACACAGCTTAGGCCATTAGGTCATTGGTATCACCTTAACAACAGGAGACAAAAGGTCATTTCAATTCAAACAAATGAGAACTCTGCAGAGAGGGGACATAAATTATTTCTCTCAAGGTGGAAATAGAAAGTTTGAACACTGTTTCTGTTTGATGCCTGGTGTTGATAGGTAAGTAAAATTAACGTATTGCTGTTTCACAGAACCAGTAGGTGAGTATTGTTTGGTCTTGTTTACTAATGTTTGTGACAGCAACTGGTTAGCATTCCAGCAGCAATTGTAGTGACAGTTTGCTAATCCACAACATGCCAACCTGTCACATTATTTGCTACAGCTTCTTTATTTGATGTTTTTCTCCTTTTTTTATTTCTTGAACAGCTACACATTCTTCCAGGCCCATAATGTTGAAGTGTCTTCTCAAAATGGAATGATAGACAGAAACAGCTGTGGATGTTTTTCAGATTTGAAGTAAGAGGAATTTGAGTTTCTCCTCTCTCGCCAACATAAAGGTTTAAGTGCTGTTTATCCAATAGGGACAGTTTTGGTGGTCTAACAGGTTTTGCATGGTGTGATACATTTGCTGTTCATATAGATGGACACTGGAGGGCGCTAATGCTCTTTCAGTTTTTTGTTTTCTGCCACCATGTTGCTCTCTCGGTGTAGCTCGTTTGTATAAAATTAACCTACGTTACTTTTCTTACATATAATATGATAAAACTGTAATGATGTCACACACAGTTGTTAATATCTAATGTTATGTAGACATTTTAATCACTTATTTAGCTTTTTGTGTTGCTGCCAGGCCCAGAATGTGCTAAACACTTCTGAAGGTATTGGCAACCAAAATAACACGGTATCCAGCCACGTATGTTTTTTTTCTGCCATGTTTGTGTGTAAACTTATGAAATGTGGTTTGAAGGGATTTATTGGTGCATTTTACCAGTTTGTCAGTCTGCGGGTGTTTATGGAGGGTGTGTTCGAGAAAATTATGCAAAATGGTGACTCAGTCATGCTCCTAGCAGAGCTTGTTCACAGAGGCACTGCCTCGAGATAGTAAACTTTTCTGTAAAGGGTCAGTGTGACTGCAGATTTTCTTTATGAACAGGTAGGAGCTCACCTACATCTACTTGTTCAGTGTCCAGAAGAAAAACAGCAGGAATGTTCATCTGAATCACAAGCTGTAACCTCCCTCAGCTCAGGGTTTTTATTTCTTTCTTAGTAGCAATTTTTCTTTTTCAGAAGTGCTAAAGTAAGATAAACAGTCAGTAACACCAGCACCAACTTTATCAGCTGCATTATAAAGCTTTATTAAATGGAGGAGGAATAAAATAACGGTTATTAAATTTTCCAAAAAGTTTAACCTCTCTTCCATCCAAGAAGACCTCTAGGAACAGCTATTAAAAATATGAAGCCTGTAACTCTACCCTGACTTCCAGCTCTTAGTGGTTACTGGATATGCGCCAGCAGGTGGCGCTATTCTTATTGTGTGCAGACATTTTAGAGCTCATATTCAGGGTTTACTAGCTGTATCTTAACAGACTGATGCACCTTTTACCATAATTTAAAATCTTGTAGTAGCTGTCGATCGATATACTGTTGATGGAGCTGTACTCAGTTATTTAATTGATAACTTGTTTTATTTTTCTACATCATATTAACATTGAACATTTTGTGAATATTTAAAGATGACCTTACATTCATATTGACCTATTGTGGGTGATTATGTCATATAGGCCTGTTTTATTGATTAACTGGGGACACAGGCCTGTTGTTTGGTTTATGGTAGGCAGTGATGATGATGAAGAAGATTTTTATGTGCATTTGTTTTATATTTATCTTCTCTGTTTACCTACAGTGTGTGATGCAGTTGTTTAATGGCCCAAGATAATCCAGCCTTGACTACAGCAGTTTCCATGTACACAACAACATCAGTATCAGCATCATACAGACTGGTGTTGGCTACCAGGACAGCTACAGGTGACGGGAAATAACCAGGTATGACATCATTCTACATACACAGTGGTATCTAGGAAACGTACATGTGTGTATATATGCTGGACAGTTGTTCATTTATTGGTGAAGATATTTCTGAAACTACATGTTTGTGAGAAGAAAGTGCTGGAAAGGTATTATACACCAGGTGTATAATAAACAGGGTGTGACTGGATAATTAAGGATAAACACACAGCGTGTGCAGAGGATGATCTCCCCTTAGACTCGTCTTCATAACAAACTGACGGCAGCTGGAGTTATACACAGAGAAAGAACATTAAATCATTATCTACAGTGTAAGATGATCAAATCAAATCCCATGCTACCCACTAAATATTACCTATAAGATGATTCCACTGTATGTAAGGTAGTAAATCACTGTATGTTTAGTGACATAGAACAACATTTGTGGAATTACAGTAAATTACAAATAAACAAAATATAACATTATCAGTGCTTCTATTTATTATTAAATAAATCCAATTCAAGATCACTTTACAAACTAAATTAGATACTCCACATTGCATAGTACTGTTGTCAGAAAACTTTTAAATTATACATGCAATGTCTGGATTAGATACGTATAAAACCAAAACAATTATTATTTTCTTTGGTGGTATAATGCTGAAATTAAATGACAAATAAATGTATGTTAAGTTTTCCTGACTAGACAAGACTAACATTAAGGCTAGACAGTAAGGCTGTGTCCCACTGTCTTTTTGTTGTTAAAATAATTGCTTTAACCATACTCCATATGGTTTTAACTTTTCCAGCTTGTCAGAGACAAATGTTAACGTGAAAAGAAAAAAGACGTTTATAATCTTTAGGATTGCTGGGACTCAATTTAAATCTAAAATAGGGCCTGGTCTGCAGTTTGGAACGAGGCCAGAGAGTACTTTCTGACTAAAGTTAATATAAACGTTAGGTAACCCAAACCCTCCTAATCTGTTATCATAGCAACACTTTATCTGAAGCACACATTAACTTTTAACTAAAAGCCATTTTATTGCAGTAAGTTTTGCTATTCATTGCTCTCATAACTGACCCCGCGCTCCAACGAGGTGAGAGCTCGGGTCAGTGAAGCTCCTGGCTTCAGTATATTTCTTAACAGTCATCTAAACACAGACCTTAAAGTTAAAGACCACCTAACAACCAGAGCCAGTTTCTAACAACAAACACAGCATGTGAATTGCGAAGGCTGCCAAAACGCGCTTTTAAAATAAAGTGTTTTTAAACAGTTCCCGCTTTTACTGTGGTTTAATTTTTGGGTGGGACAAATCTACCTGTTTCTGATATTGGGTGGGACACATCCACCCCGGTTACTATGCCAATGGGTACTGGATAAGAGCCTGTATGTACCGCTCGAGCGGCAGACTAGTAGGTAATTTCAGTAGGTGAGTTTTAGTAGCCACACAAGCTCAGACGTACTACGTCCGCCATATTGCCAGCATCCTGTGACGCAAGACGTCAGACCACCACCGTAAAAGTTCTGCTATTCATTTAAAAGCTCCGTTTACTGACAGATTTAGATGCTTTTTGTGACACTGATCTGCGTTTTTATCTGAATATGTACTCAGACAGTGACGAAACAGGAGGAATGTAATCATTGTTTATCTCAGCAGTAGCGCTAACTTCTGTAGCGGCAGTTCACTAGCTGTAGCTGCGTACACACAGCCAACGTTCCACTTTTTCACCGTTTTTTTTCACCGCTATGAATTCATCCGCGGCTCCAGGTGAATCATGGGATAGTGCAGTGTGCTGTGTTCGGGTGCGTCCGAAATTGCGTACTTCATCAGTACGTACTCAGTTGGAGCTAGTGTGCACTGCCTGTCCGTTAAAGCAGTGCGCTCTTTCAGTGTGCAAGTGTTTAGTATCTACGCAACCTCGGACGCACTACGTCCGCCATCTTACCAACGTCCTGTGACGCAAGACGTCAGACCATCACGGTGAAGGTCCCACTATTTATTTAAAAGCCCCGTTTACTGATGGATTTAGAGACTGTTTGTGACACCGTTCTGCGTGTTTGTCTATATATATGCTTAACTGTAGCTCGGAGAAGACGACACGGGAGGAATTTAATCATTGTTTACCTCAGAAGCAGCGCTAACTCCAGTAGCGGCAGTTTACTAGCCGTAGCTACGTACACACAGCCGGTGTACCGCGTTTCACTGCGCTTTTTTCTCTGCTTTGAATTCCTCCGTGGCTCCGATGGAATCCTGGGATAGGACAGTGTGCTGGGGCTGCATACTTAAAAATGTCTGCCGGTGCAGTACATCATTCGGTGCCTTTTCGCGTACTGCTCGCCGAGCACTACGTATTCGGACACCCTAGTCACTCTCGCGCACTGCTTTTGCGTACTGTTCAGTATGGAAGTGCACGATTTCGGACGCACCCTTCGCCTACATAAAAATGTCTGCTGATTCAGTAGGTGATCCGGGTACCGTTCGCCTACTACTCAGTGCCTACTAGGTATTTGGACATACTAGCCGCGCTCGCCTACTGATTTCGCCTACTGAATAGTAGGCAAGTAGCCGATTTCGGACACACCTTTGCTCTCCATGAACTGTGTGAGCTGAGAGACGGCTTGATGAGGACAGAGTTTAATCCTCATTGGTCAGAAGCTCCCTGAACACATATGACGTTGACTCTTTTCATTGTAAAATATATATCTCCTCTAAAACTCTTTAAACACTTCATATTTACACTAACACCATCACGTCTAGTAGCATGACAGTTTATTTTCATGCAGTATTCAACATTTTTCTTTTTTCCATAATTAGCATATCATGAAGATGCTCAACTGCTGTAGATTTATACTCTTATGATTTGTAACTGTCTTTAAAAGAACTACATCACTATTGCATCACCCACCCAAAAAATTCGTCTGCCTGCTCTCGCTGTCCACCAAGGCCAGGCGCAGCCGTATCTCGAACAAGCCTAGCGTTAACCCTTTGTTGATGTAGCCATCACTGCGTGCAGTTCTGTAAATTCAGGACTTTCAGTCAGCAAAATAACAATAATAAATAATAATAATAGGTCACACTTATATAGCGCCTTTCACAAACCCAAGGACGCTGAACAAAACGAGGGGGAGCAAAAAAAAAGAAAGTTAAAGAGAGTGAAAGAAAGAAGAGAAAAGGTGGGACTTGAGCTGAGAGGAATAACAGCACTTAAAGGCTCATTTATACTCAACGTTAAAATACTCTGTGTTTATTTTGTGTGTAATTTGCATGTTTTCGCAAAGTTTACTGATACAGACGGGACGGAGCAGTACCGCTGCACACCGTTGGGGCAGTGCAAGATGCGACCACTTCCATACGAACACAGCAAAGAAGAAACAGCGGGACTTTTTTGGTTGTGCGAGCGAGTTAGAAATTTAAACCATGATGTAACTTCGCCGCGGCCAGAGACAAACAGTTTTTTTTGTTTGTTTTTTTAAGTAAATACAGAACTACGAGCTTATCCACCGTTGCCATGTTTGATTTACTCCGAACTGCCCTCTACTGGAAGTGTTGCTCAGCAACCATGTCAATGGAGCTGACACAGAGAATGTATGTGGCAGTGACGGTTATATCGATTAAAACGCACGTAAATCAGCCTTAAGTTTTTAAAATTCGCCTGGCTAACACAGCGATGTACCGAAGTACCCTTGCAACGAACCGACGGGGCTGCACCCCTGCCGTAAATAATACATATCGAAATACCGCAAACATTATATCACCGTTATTAAAACATATCTTCGTGCAGTGAATACCAATATCGAATTATTGTCCGCACCTACCTTACCCTGACCTAAAACTTGGAACTGTTTGCCGTTTGTTCTTGCAAACAGCGAAATTCGACCCCCAAATTTATCCTTTAACACATTGGTGTAATTAACCCACACTAACCCTCTAGGCAAGCATACTTGTCCCACAACATGAGTGAATGTGGTACACACACACAGTCACACCCTCTTTATTATACATCTGCTGTCCTGACCACACATTCAATGAGCTTTTCACACATTCACTTTTTCACAACTGTGTGAACTGCGTATATATTTACACACATGTACATTTGCTAGATACCTCTGAATACGCAGAATGATGTCATACCTGGTTATTTCCTGACAGCTGTTGCTGTGCTGTTAACAAATGCCGGTCTGTATGTTGTTATTGATGTTGATGTGCACATGAAACTGCTGTAGTCAAGACTGGATTATCTCAGCCAATCAAATCACTTGAAGTGTAATAATATAATACATGCATCACATACAGCAGGTAAACAGTGAAATAGAGAAGATAAATATATAATAAATACACTAGGAGTGGGCACTATACCAGTATAGAAGTGAATGAGGTTCTCTAGTGATATGGATTTTGCCATACAGTGTATACCAAGATCAGTCATCTTTGAGTCTAATACACAGCCATACTGACCCTCACTCTTATGTGTTTCTAATCCACGGTCATACTAACCCTCACTGCTCTGTGTCCAATCCATGGTCATGCTGACCCTGGTTGCTCTATGTGTCTAATCCACAGCCATACTGACCCTCACTGTTTTGTGTCTAATCCACGGTCATACTGATGCTCACTATCCTATGTGTCTTAATTCATTGCCATACTGACCCCACACTCCTCTGTGTGTCTAATCCACACACATGACCCCTTAGCAACCACATAGGAAAGCATAGCAATCACCTATTAACACCAGAGCAAAAACCTGGTAAGCCATAGCAACTAATATATTACTTATGCTGTGCAATCACTCAGCATTTTCTATGTATATTCAGAAGACAATAAGTAACGCTGCACAGCTTATTGATATAATCTTCTATTAAACATATGGAGATATTCAGTCTATTCTGCACTGTGTTCACTAAAACATGAGCAGATATGACATCTGATCTTAAAACTACACGTTTTGATCAGTTCTGTAACACTGCAGTAGTATTTAAGCAGTAAGGATGTGGGAGGGTCACAGTTAGAGAGACCTTTTATCCTGGGAATGTCCCCAGGCAGTTATTTCCAGACGTACAAGACGAGTTTATCTCTCTGTATAGGAGCTTCTTTCTCCTTCTTTATATCTGAACTGTAATCAGATCTGAAATATTTAAATTAGCCCAACAAAGAAAGCTGACTTCAGGTCTGAAACATCAAAGCCAGAATAAGTAAAAGAGGTCAAAACAATCAATATGTTCGGTTTACTTCATGGTAAATATACCATTACGTCAGTTTGGAATATTTTAAAAGACTAAGTCAGATTAAGCTGAAATAAAAATATAGTTTCTTATTGTCTTGAAATCTGACTAAGTAAACAGAAAACTGTGATGGTAGTTGGTCACTTGCTCAGCGTGTTAACACAGTTTTCATTTAACGCTGACTAAGAAATTCCCATCTGTCTTTGTCTCTCTCACTCTCTCTATTACATAAACATCAATTCATTTCCTAGAGACTTAACAAAACCTTAAACCATATCCATTCTAACTTTATCCTAACACACACAGGGAATCTGCTGCAGTCAAGTCTGGACTAACTTGGCTTATCAAATCACCTGAAGTGTAATGATATACATGTGAATACATGTATCACATAGAGTAGATGAACAGAGCAATAGATAAGATGATAAAATAAATAAACTAGGAGTGGGCTGTATGCCTGCATGCAGCTTAAATAACTTTTAGAAACACCATAAAAGAGCCAGAGGGCAACTTACTGTCGGCCCTGTGTTTATACTTGATACACTTCTGGCCTGCATGCTGCATACCTTTACTCAAGCTCAGCGGACCAGGAAACCGTTAAGCATGACTAAGAAGAACAAATTACCTACTAAGGCCCTCCAATGGGCGTGGAGAAAACCTGAGGATGAGTGAAGACGTAAAAATTAACAGCAAGGGGTATGTGACCACACTCAATTAATTAGCAGACAAACCAGAAGGTGAATATGAATGAAAGTCAATTGTAAGAATAGTGCCATAGTGCCACTTGCTGACATACTTTCAGTGGAGGAAATTATATACGTGAGCCTGCAAATCTAGGGTTAGGGTTAGGGTTAGGGTTAGGGTTAACCCTAACCCTAACCCTAACCCTAACCCTAACCCTCCATTTAATAAAGCCTTATAGTGCAGCTGATAATGCTAGTGTTACTGACTGCGTCTTCACACTTCTGAAGAAAAAAACATGATACTGAAGAGAAATTGAAATACTGAGCTGAGGGAAGTTGCAGCTTGTGATTCAAATGAACAATAAACATTCAAAAATGTTCTAGTTATAATAACAGTAGAACAGTGTTAGACGAACTTTATGCAAATGAATCCGGCAAACTCAATTCGTCTGTCCAATGAGAAGAGGGCGGGTGGTCGCGCGATGAGTGTCCTCAACGTATGAAATATTCGGGGGTGCTGACTCTTTCGGACCCTCCTGTATTTGACAATGATGTGAGTACCATAAACCAGCCTATTTCTTATGACTGTACTCAGAGGAGCTTCAACATTTAGGTGTCTAATTTGTTGTTTGCAGGGGGAGATTGCAGGACCATCCAGGATTAGTTATGCAGTTCAACGTAAATGAAAACTTCTTAATCTTGACCATACTTTTGTCTTAAAGGAATCTGATATTTGTGAGATCTACAAGAGGTAAGGCAGACCATGGCCTTACTAAGATGTTCTGCATCCCCGACAGAAATGCTCCACTGGCAAAGAAGCGCAGACCGTTTGGGGTTTGGTAAGTGCTATACTTCAATAAATGACCCCAATAGTTTACAGAGATATACAATACTGTGTCTTCTGAATCTGTAGTGCTCAATTAAGTAGTCTTCCAGAGAGCCCAGTGGATCTGTCCTGTCCTGGAATGACCTTGACACTGGTAGCGTGAATAGAGCACACTACACGCTCCCTCATCTACTGGATTGGCTACAAATGGCCATTGTCAATCATAGCCAACAGCCTTCACTGTTATAGCCTACATTTTGGATTATTTGTATCACCTGTCTGCAGGTCTTGGTAAGGTAGTTGTCTGTATCCATTTCCTTTTTGCACCAGTAAGTTAACCACACAGTTACATTATTTATACTGAACAAATATGAACATTTGTAATTGCGGAGTAATATGATTTGTTAAATGTTTGTATGCGTTTGAACACAAAAGAGGAAGTATGGGAATAAAAATATACTTAAAAGTAACTTTACCTAAAGTACTCCGTTATTATTAATACACAGGTTCAAAGAATTGTATTTTTTGTGATATAGATTTTATGCTGTATCTTTGTGGACCATAACTGCGATTAGACACTGTATTCCATTTTACACGGACCTGATTTTGTTATTGTTAAACCCATAAACTGAAATGTGCAGAAACCTAACTAATTAACAATAAAAATATGTACTCTGATTAAAATATAAATTGCTTTTGGAAATATAATTATTAACTTTTAATAATAACCTGCAATCCTTTCAAACTAATACTTAAGTACAGTACTCAATTAAATGTATAAAGATATAATATATGATATGATATGCTACATCCACAGCAATTTAATAGATAGGACTGCGTCGGAACCTTTTTTCCCGAGCGGCAAGACTATGACATCACACAGCTCAGCCAATAGAAGTACAAACGTATATGTTGCTGTGGTATCTAAGCGAGGCTTAAGTCTAGCCTCTTTCGTGGAACCGAATTTGAGCCAGGCTTGTCTCTAACTACATATGTCACTCTTTGAGTATTTAGTGTGTTCACATTTTTAGAACTTTATTACAGCTTCCGTTCTTTTTAGGAGACCATCTTTCAGTTTTTCAAAGAAATCAGCAGCCACACCTCCAAAGTTTAGACTTAGAATTATTTTCTCATGATCCAGTCATCTCACATGTTCACTGATGTTCAGGTCTGGAGTCTGGGGTGATCCGTCCAGAAGCGTATCTTAGAAAATCAGATTGGAATAGAGTGGAAGAGCAGAAATTTTCTAAACTGACAAAACAGGACATTTACCATGAAGTAAGCTGAACATATGTACTGTTTTGACCCTCTTTTACTGATTCTGGCTATGATGTTTCAGACTTTCAAATTTCTTTGGTGGGCTAATTTAAATGTTTCAGATCTGATTACAGGTCAGAGTGTGAACATGTTTCCTTCAGTAAACAAAATGCCAGAGGAAGGAGAAGGAGACATTTCATTGGTTGAAAGATAAGCAGGGACACTGATAACGCTTGTAAACATGGTTTCTGTTTATGGGAAAAATCCCACCCCTCAGTACAATCTGCTGGAAAACAGCCCAAACCCAAAGAAAGACCAGTTTCAGGCATAAAGCTCCTATTAATAATAGGATAATCCTCGTCTCATATGACTGGAAATAACAGCTTGGTGACGTTCCCAGGATAAAAGTTCTTTCTAACTGTGAGCTTCCCACATCCTCACTAACTAAATACTACTGCATTGTTACTACTGAGTGTTACCTTCAAGATCAGACATCATCTCTGCTTGAGTTTTACTGAACACAGTGTAGTAACAGTAACAGACTGAATATCTTTATTTTTAATAGATCATTATTTCAGTAAACAGTGCAGCGTCACTTATTGTCTTCTGAATATCATATTTAATAAAAGCTGTTTTTTAATATGTTCATGTTTAGACATCCTGTTTGTTCTTTATTCTCTGAGGGCTCATCATCCAACTGTCATGTGGAGGTGAGTAAGAGTGTATACAGCTAGTGGACTGTTGCTTGTGACTGCTTTTTCCTTTTAATGAAAGGCAAAACACAGAATCAGAAAGCTTTTATTTTAATATTTACAAATATTAAACAATTTTAAGCCTTTTTATAAACATGCAATAGAGAGCTGGAGCACATAGGTATGTGGGTTAGTGCACATGGTTCTGTGGTTTAGCTCCAGCCCCACCCTCTGAGAAATGTCTTTTGTTTGAGAAGTAGGCTGGTAGTGGTAATCATTTTTATAATGCAATTTAAAGATTTTTATTATAGAACATTTATCAGCAATTTTGTGTTAATAAATTTAAATTTATCACAATTTATCACCAACAAATCACCCATGTTCTGCATATATGACATCACAACTTTCACAACTAACTGGTACACTCAGTGTTTATCAGTATAACAGATATCATGGACAAGCAGATTTTCCTGTTTACCTAGACATTCATGTAGAGACAATAATTTTGAATACACAATAAAAACACCCTAAATCATTCAGCCCTACTGAGAAGCTCTTTGTGGTGTTTCCCAGAAACTGATGATAACAGCAGACCACAATATCTGACAATTTTGGAGGAGAAACAAATGAAACTGCAAATAAAATTAAGATCAGCAGGTTAACATCACACTGACTGTGTACAGTTTATTAATAATAAACTAAAGTGAAACTAAAATAACTAAATATCTCATCTAATAACAAAATTAATAGCAAAAACTGCTAAAATCACCATTTCAATGGCTACAACAGAAATATATGACATTGCATAACATACATAATACATGTACTTATAAACCTGTAGCTTCATGTAACTGCAGCTCTTGTTTACTCACCTGTTCATCACCAGTGGTGGACTTTAGCTTAAAATTAGGTATCAGTGTATAACATTTCACAGTAACGTTTTTTTTAGAAAACTTTTTTAGTTTTCCTAATAATTCAATGTTTTAATTGTGATTGATCGAGGAAACATATTATAGACTGAACTTTTCAGTGTATGTTGGAAAACAGTTTGTGAGACTGTGGGAAAAAAGAAGTAACAGGTAAATAAAGGTTCCTCTTTATACAGCAGTGTATTCAGGCTGTGTCTTTAGCATAAAATGATAGTTTAAAGGCTGAACACATGCTGACATCATCCTCCTGGTTTCTCTCTGATAGTGCAGCCAGAGATACTATAACTATAAAGCAGCTGTGCCTCTCACAGCTATTCATGATGGCCATTAAAGACTTTGGTATTTACTTGTTTTTATTCTTATATAATATTTTATTGGCAAAAACACACTTACTGCCCAAATAAATCATTTTAAAGAATAAACCCACTAGCAGTGCATTTAGAGAGTGTTAATAAAGTGTACAGTGGATTTATATTGAAAACATAAATATAAAAATATAAACTCATAATATGAAGAGTAGATCAGTTTGATTACAGGAAATAGTTTATAACTTCACTACAAGGTGTACAGTCAGTGTTCAGTCTAAACACTGATAGTGAACCTGTATTTAATAATAACTGTTTATTATCAGTAAAATAACTAACATTGTTATATTTCCAGTTTATAAAAATACATTATAATCCAGCTGTACAGTCAGAGTTCAGTATAAACACTGATTGTGAACCTGTATTTGATAATAACTGTTTATTATCAGTAAAATAACTCACATTGTTATATTTCCAGTTTATATAAATACATTATAATCCAGCTGTACAGTCAGAGTTCAGTATAAACACTGATTGTGAACCTGTATTTAATAATAACTGTTTATTATCAGTAAAATAACTCACATTGTTATATTTCCAGTTTATATAAATACATTATAATCCAGCTGTACAGTCAGAGTTCAGTATAAACACTGATTGTGAACCTGTATTTGATAATAACTGTTTATTATCAGTAAAATAACTAACATTGTTATATTTCCAGTTTATAAAAATACATTATAATCCAGCTGTACAGTCAGTGTTCAGTATATACACTGATAGTGAACCTGTACTTAATAATAACTGTTTATTATCAGTAAAATAACTAACATTGTTATATTTCCAGTTTATATAAATACATTATAATCCAGCTGTACAGTCAGTGTTCAGTATATACACTGATAGTGAACCTGTATTTTTATAATATCTGTTTATTATCAGTAAAATAACTAACATTGTTATATTTCCAGTTTATATAAATACATTATAATCCAGCTGTACAGTCAGTGTTCAGTATAAACACTGATAGTGAACCTGTATTTAATAATAACTGTTTATTATCAGTAAAATAACTAACATTGTTATATTTCCAGTTTATAAGACGATGAATCAACCAGAGACGCAGTGCATTATGGGACATGCTCAGTCTAGCCCAGCCCAGTTTGTTTTCGTGTGTTTTGTTTAGTTTCTCTCTGAAGCTGAATGAAGACTGACGGTGGAATTTAAGAATTACTTCGTGTGGATTATTGATTAGAATGGCTGATTGAAATGTTCTCAGAATACAGGATTCCTGCAGCTCTTCTTTATCTGCTCTGCTGTAAGTTTAACCCTCAAACTATTCCAGAAAAATGAGAAACTCTGAACTCGCAGTTAGCGGTCAGACCGGTTTCAGAACTGATCCTCTTCTTTCTTTCTTTTGATCCACTTCTTCGTTTGTAAGGTTTGTTGGCTGTAGTTAAACTTCTAGATCATAATATTCACATTTTATTTGATGGTCATTTGTTATGCAGATTATTCAGTACAACTCAATTAACAAATAAGGTTTACACATGACTGCAAAACTCAAAACTGAAAATGTTTATGAAATTTTGGATGACCTCAATTTTTTACACTATAGAACATTTTTATTATAGATTTGTTTCTGCATTAGGGGCTTCATTGTGGGCGCTTTTCCCTTAATATTGATACATTTATGTAGGGATCAATCAGGGGTCTTAATTTATAGTAGACACACAGTAAGTAGCCTGATGTACTTGTACTAAACACAGATTATATGAAACTTTATTTCTGCATTAAAAATACATTACTCAGTCCTTAAGACTTTTTAACTATCTGTTATAGTGTCTTCAGAAATTTGTTGATATGGAAGATCTTCTGTATGTAAGTGTGTAACTGGACTTATATGATCTACTTACACTGTTTCAGCTGTGCTGTATGTAGCTGGAGAAGAGGAGATCAGACTGCAGGAGCTGGAGGGAAACACTGTAACCATCCATACTGGAATAACTGGAGTTCAGACTGATGCTCACATACTGTGGTTCTATATATCTGAGAATGTAGATATAAAGTTATTAAACAGTCAGATCATTAGAGGAGAGATTATTACAGAGTATCACAGAGACAGATTCAGAGACAGACTGCAGCTGAACAGAAACAGTGGATCTTTAACCATCAGAAACATCAGCAGAGAAGATTCTGGAGTTTATAAACTAGAAATCATTACTGGAGATCTCTCAGTCTGGAGTTTCAGTCTTGATGTTTATGGTGAGTAAATATTATAATATTTTTATATTTATAGTTCCTGTAGAATGAGATACATGAATTAAACTGGGTCCAGATTGTATGATTGCATAAATTGTGTCCATGTAAAAGCTGCTACACTGGCTCATGATCATCAAACCAGTACAAGCCCAGTAACTACATTTAGTATAATAAGGGAACATTCCATTATATTTGTTCTAAATTGGTCTACAGTGATGAAGTTTTGTGTTGTTAGCTTAACCGTACACATTAGAGTAAGTCGTCTGTAAATTGTTTAAATAAGATTAGTGGGTGGGATGGTTTGTTTGGGGGTGTAAGGCAGGAAATACCCTGGACAGATTAAAATGGTCCATCACAAAGCAGACACACTAACATATACACTCACACACACATAGAGATGATTTGCCTGACCGCCTGTCTTTGGGTTGTGAGAGGAAACCCACGAGGAAAACATGCAAACTCCACACAAACTCAAGCTCAGGCCTGTTAGCTCTACCCACTGCTCCACCATGCCAACCTGCACAAATCAAATACAGACATTTTGTTTATTTTAAAACCCGACCAATGTGTAAAATACCTTTACCAGTAGACCACCATTGTCACAATCATATAGCTGCACTGGAGTCCTGTGGAAAATAAGACAATTAAAAAGTTTATCATTTTAAAGTTGTGTTTTATGTAACATATAAAGGCTGATAGATTAATCAGAGTTAAATTAGATACTAAGCTGTGCATCACTCAGACGAGAGAGAGCAGCCAGGTGAACAGAAATGGGAATCTACTAATAGAGGAATTTAGTGTTTTGTTCAGTAATGAACTAGAAAGGTAAATTTTCTAAGGAAATTATGGAGGGATTGTGCAGCTTAAGCTTGTTGCTGTCTTGTTGCTATGGTGTTGCAAGGTAGTTGCAGTGGTATGAGGGCTGTTTACTGAGTGCTTCTTCTGTGTTGTTGAAAATGATTGGAAGAAACATGGGATGAAAAAAACAACACATGGAGGAGAGCAGGTCACTGTAGCTGTAGAATAAACTTGGGGACCTGTCCTCAGACAGTACATGCAGATTTGTGGCTGTTTGGCAAAAGAAACCACAGGAAGTGGATATCAGCAACAATAGCCCTGAGAAAAAAATCATATTCATTGCTGTTAGAAGATCTCACTATTTGTTCCTATGGGAGGAGCAATGGAGGAAAATAATTTTATTACGTGGTTGTATGAACATAATTCATATAACAGTAATGAAGATTGTATGAACATCTGATCAAAAACTATAAACGCTCATTATTCTAGATTAGGTAAGCATTCTGGAGTTGGATCAGTGTTGATTTCTTAAAATATGTGCAACGATTTAGTGGACAAAAACTGTGTAGCAAGAAGATGATGAATTTACCTTCGGATAACAGTAGTGTTACGCATTACTTTAAGTTATGCAGCTCTGATGGTTTTGCTCGGTTTATACATCATTTTTTACATTGTTTTCATTAACGCCTTTATTCACAGTCAGATTCCTTAATTGCTATTAAAATGTTTGTCTTTAGTTCAAAAATGTGTTTTGTGTCTAAACATATGTTCTTCAGGTTTTTGTTCAGGTCTGTTCAGAGAAAATATAGACCAAAGATTTAAAAATTTAAACTGAAAATATTAAATTTCTGATGTGGACACTTGTGTTACTTACCTGTGCTATCATACAGTGATATGAAAATCTACCTACACTATGTACTTCATATATGCAGTTTATACATTATCTATATATCTATAAACTGCATATATCTATATATATCTATCTATATTATACTGAGTACATTACACTGATAGATACACAGACAGCATGAACAGGAGTTAATAAGAAGCAGATATAAGTCAGTGTGTAGTGAATAGAGGTTCAGTACACAGTTCAGATGTGCTGTTTATGAACTACAGAAGATATCAGACATGCTGAAACCCGTAAACTGCAGCTGCAGAATAAAATCAGATACTGAATCTTCTTCACAGCCGCCAAACAGAACGAACAAACACATTCATACTAGTAGTGATCTGATAGGTTAACTGTTATTGGTTATTAGTATATTTGCATGATGGTGTTGATTGTGGTTGTAGTTCTGTGTGTAACTTTTCATTGATACTGATTTTGTTATTTTATGTTATTTCACAGCTCCAGTATCAAAACCCACCATAAGAAATCAGACTGGAAATCACTCAGTGAGTCACAGAGAGTGGTGTTCTCCTCTGTGTACTGTGGAAAATGGGAAGGATGTGAGTTTGTCCTGGTATGAAGAGAAAGAGAGAATCTCCAGCATCAATAGCTCAGATTCCAGTGAACGTCTTCATCTTCCTCTGAATAAAACCAACCTGAACTCTTCTACTTACACCTGTGTAGCTGCTAATCCTGTTAGTAATCAGACAGTCCAGCTCAACATCACACAACTCTGTTATATGAACACCAGTAAGTTCAAATCACCTTTAATTCTGTACGTTTATGTTTTTCATTAGATTTTTAAAGAGGGATAAATATTCTAATCACATGTGCTCCTAATTCCTCTGATGCTGTAATGATGTAGAAGCACCTGTTTCACATAAAACATCTGTATTTCTATATTTCTATATCTGTATTTTCACATAATTGTGTTGTTTATTTCAGTGTTTGCCTGATTTACTGCAGCAAATATTGTTTTACAGACTCAGGTACGAAAGTTCAGAGAGACCGCTACAGGACACTGGTTGTTCTGATACCTGTTGGACTGACTGTTTTTGGACTTGTTGCTGCTCTGTCAACATTATTTGCGCATTTCTGGAAAAAGAAGAAAGCAGGCAAGCAATACATCTGTTTTGCAGCATAATCTTTCGTTATTTGTTTTGTAGTTGGTTTGTTTTGTATAGATACTGCTTTTACATGTAACACACTGGCTCCATATACTATTCTGTGTTTTTCTGTCTGTGGTTCCTGAAGATGCTGAGATGATTTACGCTGAAGTGAAAACTAAACCTCAGAATTCTTCTAAAACTCATGAGGTAAGTTTATTACAGATTTAATATCTGATCAGTTTTGAAGCTTTTGTGTGATTAATAAATACCTTGTAATGAGAATGCAAACGTTTAAAAACAGAAACACTTTAAACCTAAACATTAAGACCACCGCACACTGGATGTGATGCGTTGCTGCACAGTGCAGCATTGTGTTGTGTAATGCAGTGATGCATGTACGTGTGTGTATATAGAAAGTGAGCAGCGAGAGCCGATAAATGACAGGTTCAAGTTAATGTTTATACTCTACTTGTATAAATTTTATAAAATAAAGTACTGAACATCACTCATCACGCTCCTCAGTTTACTACCTGTTCACAGACTGTTTTAGAGATAAACTTGCAAATTGCTTGGTTATTATTGAGGTTTGTCAGTTTATTTAAAAGACTGGCTGTTTTTCTCTTGTAAATATTTATGCTACATGTGATTTACTGTCTTGTAGTGTCTCAATATGACTTTAATTAAATGCAGTAACAGCAAAATACAGTGTTGTTTAGTGACGGGCTGAGGAATTGAACAGTGGTTGTGATGGTTTTGAACACTACACAAAGCAACACGGTGCATCTGGTTAGAATCCTGAGCTGGAAATGAACAGGTGTGGAACGTGAGCTGTTCATTACATTCACTGTATGAAGAAATAATCATTAGAATGGTTAAATAGTAACTTCAGGCAAATATATACTTTTAGTGTAAATTTATTCAAAGAGGTTTTTGTATTGGTTCTTCACAAAACTATTCATGTTCAAATGAGATACGTGTTACATGAGTACAAGATGCACGTAAAAAAAAAACAGCTTAATTTTTTTTAACTTTATGTGGAATAAAATATAGTTATATGTGAGAGAACTCTTGATTGCATCTTATGAAATCACATTGAAATATATTTACATAAGTACATTCAGCATAAAGACAGTGTTCTGAGAGAGTGTTCAGAGTTCTGGTTATATACTCAGTCTGATCGTGTGGATGAAGTCGTGATTAAGCCAGTCTGGCTGGTTTTACTGACTTGTCTTGACTCGTCAGATATAAACAACTCTCTTCGCTTTTCCACACCAACTCTGTGTGTCATACACTTTCGTTATTAATAAACAGGCTCCATGTACTGTGATGTACTTTACTCTTATTCATATGTAGATCTGTCTGTAGTCATTTTAGAATTTAGATATTTCTGGGGTTATTACAGTGACATTTAAAAACATAACGTGCTGTTTGAAGGTGCAGTTTGTCTATTTAACGTGTTGCAGGGAAATTTACTAGTTTAAGTTTGCATGCTAACTTGAGAACTGATACTAATTGTTTTTTTATGTTTATTCTGATTTTGATACCAAGCAATATTGCATTGCAGCATTTACCGACCTGACCAAAGTTATTAACTCACTCCATCCTGATAAATAGATTGAGGCACATGGGCTTCACAGATGATTCTTTAGCTTGGTTTAAAAATGATCTGTCTCTGTGGTCACAGCATGTAAAGTTAGAAAATGTTGTAACCAGTTTAGTTACAAAAGGTGTCCACACTGTTTAATATACACTGATCATCTGTTTAATACACACTGATCGTCTGTTTAATATTCACTGATTATCTGTTTAATACACACAGACCATCTGTTTAATATACACTGATCATCTGTTTAATATTCACTGATTATCTGTTTAATACACACAGATCATCTGTTTAATACACACTGATCATCTGTTTAATATACACTGATCATCTGTTTAATATACACTGATCATCTGTTTAATATACACTGATCATCTGTTTAATATTCACTGATCATCTGTTTAATATTCACTGATTATCTGTTTAATATACACTGATCATCTGTTTAATATACACTGATCATCTGGTTAATATACACTGATCATCTGTTTAATATACACTGATCATCTGTTTAATATTCACTGATTATCTGTTTAATATACACTGATCATCTGTTTAATATACACTGATCATCTGTTTAATATACACTGATCATCTGTTTAATATTCACTGATCATCTGTTTAATATACACTGATCATCTGTTTAATATTCACTGATCATCTGTTTAATATACACTGATCATCTGTTTAATATTCACTGATCATCTGTTTAATACACACAGATCATCTGTTTAATATACACTGATCATCTGTTTAATATTCACTGATTATCTGTTTAATATACACTGATCATCTGTTTAATATACACTGATCATCTGTTTAATATACACTGATCATCTGTTTAATATTCACTGATCGTCTGTTTAATATACACTGATCATCTGTTTAATACACACTGATCTTCTGTTTAATACAAACTGATCTTCTGTTTAATATTCACTGATCTTCTGTTTAATATTCACTGATCGTCTGTTTAATATTCACTGATCGTCTGTTTAATATTCACTGATCGTCTGTTTAATATTCACTGATCGTCTGTTTAATACACACTGATCGTCTGTTTAATATTCACTGATCGTCTGTTTAATACACACTGATCTTCTGTTTAATACACACTGATCATCTGTTTAATACACACTGATCGTCTGTTTAATATTCACTGATCGTCTGTTTAATACAAACTGATCTTCTGTTTAATACAAACTGATCTTCTGTTTAATATTCACTGATCTTCTGTTTAATATTCACTGATCTTCTGTTTAATATTCACTGATCTTCTGTTTAATATTCACTGATCTTCTGTTTAATATTCACTGATCTTCTGTTTAATATTCACTGATCGTCTGTTTAATATTCACTGATCTTCTGTTTAATATTCACTGATCTTCTGTTTAATATTCACTGATCTTCTGTTTAATATTCACTGATCTTCTGTTTAATATTCACTGATCTTCTGTTTAATATTCACTGATCGTCTGTTTAATATTCACTGATCGTCTGTTTAATATTCACTGATCTTCTGTTTAATATTCACTGATCGTCTGTTTAATATTCACTGATCTTCTGTTTAATATTCACTGATCGTCTGTTTAATATTCACTGATCGTCTGTTTAATACAAACTGATCTTCTGTTTAATACAAACTGATCTTCTGTTTAATATTCACTGATCTTCTGTTTAATATTCACTGATCTTCTGTTTAATATTCACTGATCTTCTGTTTAATATTCACTGATCGTCTGTTTAATATTCACTGATCGTCTGTTTAATATTCACTGATCGTCTGTTTAATATTCACTGATCTTCTGTTTAATATTCACTGATCTTCTGTTTAATATTCACTGATCGTCTGTTTAATATTCACTGATCGTCTGTTTAATATTCACTGATCGTCTGTTTAATATTCACTGATCGTCTGTTTAATATTCACTGATCTTCTGTTTAATATTCACTGATCTTCTGTTTAATATTCACTGATCGTCTGTTTAATACACACTGATCTTCTGTTTAATATACACTGATCGTCTGTTTAATACAAACTGATCTTCTGTTTAATATTCACTGATCTTCTGTTTAATACAAACTGATCTTCTGTTTAATACAAACTGATCTTCTGTTTAATATTCACTGATCTTCTGTTTAATATTCACTGATCTTCTGTTTAATATTCACTGATCGTCTGTTTAATACACACTGATCTTCTGTTTAATATACACTGATCGTCTGTTTAATACAAACTGATCTTCTGTTTAATATTCACTGATCTTCTGTTTAATACAAACTGATCTTCTGTTTAATACAAACTGATCTTCTGTTTAATATTCACTGATCTTCTGTTTAATATTCACTGATCTTCTGTTTAATACAAACTGATCTTCTGTTTAATATTCACTGATCTTCTGTTTAATATTCACTGATCTTCTGTTTAATACAAACTGATCTTCTGTTTAATATTCACTGATCTTCTGTTTAATATTCACTGATCTTCTGTTTAATATTCACTGATCTTCTGTTTAATACAAACTGATCTTCTGTTTAATACAAACTGATCTTCTGTTTAATACACACTGATCTTCTGTTTAATATTCACTGATCTTCTGTTTAATATTCACTGATCTTCTGTTTAATATTCACTGATCTTCTGTTTAATATTCACTGATCGTCTGTTTAATATTCACTGATCGTCTGTTTAATATTCACTGATCTTCTGTTTAATATTCACTGATCTTCTGTTTAATATTCACTGATCGTCTGTTTAATACACACTGATCTTCTGTTTAATATTCACTGATCGTCTGTTTAATATTCACTGATCATCTGTTTAATATTCACTGATCTTCTGTTTAATATTCACTGATCTTCTGTTTAATATACACTGATCTTCTGTTTAATATTCACTGATCGTCTGTTTAATACACACTGATCTTCTGTTTAATATTCACTGATCTTCTGTTTAATATTCACTGATCTTCTGTTTAATATTCACTGATCGTCTGTTTAATATTCACTGATCGTCTGTTTAATACACACTGATCTTCTGTTTAATATTCACTGATCTTCTGTTTAATATTCACTGATCTTCTGTTTAATATTCACTGATCGTCTGTTTAATATTCACTGATCGTCTGTTTAATATTCACTGATCGTCTGTTTAATATTCACTGATCTTCTGTTTAATATTCACTGATCTTCTGTTTAATATACACTGATCGTCTGTTTAATATTCACTGATCTTCTGTTTAATATACACTGATCGTCTGTTTAATATTCACTGATCTTCTGTTTAATATTCACTGATCGTCTGTTTAATATTCACTGATCGTCTGTTTAATATTCACTGATCTTCTGTTTAATATACACTGATCTTCTGTTTAATATTCACTGATCTTCTGTTTAATATACACTTATCATCTGTTTAATATTCACTGATCTTCTGTTTAATATACACTGATCATCTGTTTAATATAGACTGATCATCTGTTTAATATACACTGATCATCTGTTTAATATACACTGATCGTCTGTTTAATATACACTGATCATCTGTTTAATACACACTGATCATCTGTTTAATATTCACTGATCGTCTGTTTAATATTCACTGATCGTCTGTTTAATACAAACTGATCTTCTGTTTAATACACACTGATCATCTGTTTAATATACACTGATCATCTGTTTAATATTCACTGATCGTCTGTTTAATATTCACTGATCGTCTGTTTAATACAAACTGATCTTCTGTTTAATACACACTGATCATCTGTTTAATACACACTGATCTTCTGTTTAATACACACTGATCTTCTGTTTAATACACACTGACCCCCACAGGACCACCACAGAGCAGGTATCATTTGGGTGGATGAGAAACACCAAAATTGTCCACCAACCAGAACTATCCAGCCAACAGTTTCCTGTGTGCAGCGTCCTTTGACCATTAGTGAAGGACTAGAGGACGATCAACACAAACTGTGTAAGAACAGATGAGTTATTGTCTGTGACTTATATACAAGGTGGACTAGGACAAGGTGGCAAGATAAGTGTGTCTAATAGAGTGGACAGTGAGTGGACACAGTGATTAAACGCTCCAGCAGCACTGCTGTGTCTGATCCACTCACATCAGCACAACACACAGTAAAACACCACCACCACATATTACTGATCATATTACAGTAATATTACAGTATTACTGTAGTGCTGAGAATGATACACCAACCACATCATACCTCCTCTGTGATGGTCTTCTAGGGGTCCTGACTTCTGGAAAACATGGTAAAAGAGTACCTCTGTTCTACTGAGTATTCAGAGAACTACAGTCTGTAAGTGTAGAACTACAAAGTGCTCCTACATGGAAAGTTCATAAGCTGATAAAACAGGCAGATATGATAGTCAAGCTAGAAAGGTCAAGACCAGGTTTGGTTTTTGTTTACAGTTACAGGAGCCACCAAAACCACTCTGGTTCAGATGAATATTCTTCCTCTGCTGGATTTCGGTGATGTAGTTTACAGACTGGCATCTAAAGGTGTTCTTCAGATGCTGGACGGTCTTTATCATTCTGGTGACCATTTAGTTTCAGAATCCATTTTAGAAACAGCACTGCGTCTTTACTGTCTGATTAAACAACCCTACTTACACACTCATCACAATATTCACTGCTTTACACTCATTTATAAGACTCCTAAATTACAGACCCTATAAATATAATAGCAGTTCTCTCTACCTTTAACCTGAGGTCCCAAAAACAAAAACTTCCTAGAGCTCCTCTTGGCTTCTATAAGAACACACTTCAAAAATATTTTAACTGGAATCCTTTATTTCAATTTCTAATTTAAATAGTCATATAACGGAGATTTTATTGATACCTGTACCTGTTTCAATTACAATCGTTCTTCTTAGTTTTTTCTGGTTCATCTTTGTCTTACTCTTTAAAGTAAAAAAAGGGGGAAAAAATCTATTTTGTTATTCAGTTTGTATTTCTTAGTTTTAAATGTTTTAATTAAGAACTTTGTTTGTTTCCTAGCTGTTCAGTCTTTATACTGTAACAGTGTTCTTAGTGAAATGTTCTGCTGTGTTTTACAGGAAAACAGAGCTGCAGTGACAGAAGATCAGGACCAGAGTGACTCAGTTATCTACTCATTCGTTTAAAACTAGTCACAAGCATTTACACAAATTTACAATAGTTCTATTTAAATTCATAACATTTGATTCTGAATTTCTATAGAATTATATTTCAGTTTTTTTAATTACATTGTTTGTATTTTTATTTATTGCTTTGTTGTTAAATAGATGTTACAGTCTGAACTTGTCTGAACAGTTTTATTGTTTTTATTATTAACCATCTTGAGCACCGGTGGTCTGTCTCACCAAGAAGGAGTTTTTTCTTAGTCAGTTTTAACTTTAATCTTAGTTCTAATTATATCACTTTTACTCATCAACAGATTTTGAACAAATGAGCACTGAGCTGCAGATCAATCTGGGAATGATGCAGGTGGAATCTGTGTTTTTCTTTACTGTGATGATGTTCTACATGTTTATGTAGTGTCATATATTTATCCTTCTTTCAGAAATAATCTATCATGTTTTATTTGCACAAATATTAATCTCAGGTTAACAGAATCTCAGGTTAAAACTGGGTTAACAGAGAAAGTTGTTCATCACCATCATAAACCGAGTTAAGTGTGTTTACGTTTATGTTGTGTTAGTAAAGAAGTTGAACTAGATTTGTGAGAAAGACCCTCGGCTGATGATGAGTTCACTGAAGCAGCTCTCAGTGTTTCTATATTATAATGAGGTCACAGAGCTGTGGACGTGAAGTGTTTCACTGTTTAATCCTTGTTGAGTTTTTCAGTCTATTAAACTAGTGATGCTGCAATCCAGGACACAGACCGGATACATACATTGTATAAGTGTTTCTTTCTAAGCATTACCTGCCTACACAGAGTAACTGTGGCTTGTCAAAATAAAAGCCTGACAGTATATCAGAATAAAAGTCTTGTACAATAGAGCTTTAATAATTCCAACAGCTTTATCAGCAAATAACTATTTTAGTCTTTTATACTTTACTACTTTAATATAGGCTTAATTTCTTAAAATAAATATGTCCTGATTTGAAAGTAACTGTAAAATTATTAAAATTTAAGAAGAATAAATATTAGATGGGTACACGGTATTATCTAATAATCTGAAATCAGAAATAAGAATCAGTATCAGGAAATACTGGATCAGAACATGATTTTGAGTGAGTAAGTTATCTGGTTATAAAACAGGTACATGAAGTGCTTCGCCTCTAAAAACCAGGAGATTTAAAGCTAGTTCATATAAAGGATACCCAACATATATACATATAGACTTATACATACATATATGTAATAAAATGCTATAATGAAATAATCAGGGATGGAAATGAACTTGTACATGTGTAATAATAATGATTACAGCCAAAACGGAACCTTTAACTTGTATAGACTTGTTAGACTCCCTAACCCTTAAAATAAGCACAATATAGTTTTTATAACTAGAACATCAGAACCTTCTCAGACTCATTACAGTGGAGGAGGAAGATACACTTATACCTGATGTCAGTTACTGTAGACATTTATTATTGGCTTTAAGTTTATCTAACAGAGATCTAGGGGTATTTCATAAAGCATATGACATTGTTTACTCTTCAAGGGTAAAATGATGCTAAAAGTGTTGGAATTTGTTAGGATGCTGCATAACCGTAAGCCAGTCGATCTGCTGTAAGAGTGTATAATCTGTATTAGTCTATAGAAAAAAAATCTCTCTAGAGTAATTGCTTCTTTCTTGTCATCCTGGCCAGGTAAATTGTGCTGCTGAGTCCTGTATTTAACCTCAGTGTGTTCCTGTATATGGTGGGTTATTAAGGGTCGGTTTAAATCTAGTCCTGCACTACACTTTACTTTCACAGTGCAGGACCAGAAATATTCCCTGTCTGAAAAACTGTACAGAAAAATTAAATGAAGAAATAAAGAGGTTTGTACATTTAAACAAACAGTCTCTACAAAAGCATTCATTTATTTTTTAGTAGATTATTTTCGGCTTCCTGTAAAAGAATTAACCTTTGACAAGTCGTATGTGATGGGAATGGGCTTCTTTTATGTTGCAAACCTTCAGCAGAACATAAGCAACTTCAGAAATGAATTATTGAGAAAGTAACTTGGTTGTATTTTAGCATATTGTGAGTTAAATGTACTATGTTCTGTATTTTTCTTGACTATATATATATATATATTTGTTTATCCCCTTTCCCCCTGTTCTTTAATGGTCAGGACACCCATCTGACCCCCACCTGACCACCACAGAGCAGGTACTATTAGGGAGGTGGATCATTCTGAATACTGCAGTGACACTCCAGCAGCTGTTTCTGATCCACTTACACCAGCACATGACACTCTAACACACCATTACCACCACCCAAAAGGTAACTGCTCTGTGGTGGTCCATTGAGGGTGACATGGGGCTAACAAAGCATGGAGAGAAACAGTCTGTAAGTACAAAGTGAACCTGTATCGTAAATGAAATAAAGATAGAATATAAAATAAATAGAATATATGAAATAGAAAATGAAAAGGTCCCCCAGTGTGTATGTGTATTACAGTAGTGTAGTTAACCAGTGTAAACAGTGTAAACTTTAGTAGTGCAAATACGCAATTATACAGTCGGCAGTGTGAATATGTAATAAAGAGCAGCAGCACTATTTATATGTATAGACTGTTTACATGATGTATAATATAATATACATAGTATAATAATAACAGTATAGTCATTATTATATATAGTTAACAGTATAGTATATATAACATACAGTTATAGAGATAAATCTGTGAAATAAATATATAATAGGATACAGTCTGATACCTGATGACTGATACAGGGGTCCAGAGTATAACGGTGTCTGATGACTGATACAGGGGTCCGCAGTATAAGAGTGTTACAGGATTATTGTTTACTGTGCTTACTGAGTTAAACAGTCTGATGGTCTGAGGGGCAAAAGACTTCCTGAATCTGTCTGTGGAGCAGCACTGGGACAGCAGTCTGGCGCTGAATGAACTCCTCTGCCTGATGATGGTGCTGTGCAGAGGGTGGTCAACATTGTCCAGGATGGTCAGCAGTTTACTGAGGGACCTTCTCTCTGCCACTGATGTAAGACACTCCAGCTCTGTTCCCAGCACAGAACCAGCTTTCCTCACCAGCCTGTCTAGTCGACCGGCGTCCCTCTTCTTAATGCTGCTTCACCTTCATCACACTACAGCAGAGAAGAGGACGCTGAGTACCACAGATTGGTAGAACATCCTCAGGAGTTTTCGGCAGACCCTGAAGGATCCAAGCCTCCTTAGGAAGTGGAGCCTGCTTTGTTCCTTCCTGTGGAGGGTGTCAGTATTCGCTGACCAGTTCAGCCTGTCGTCCAGATGTATACATTAACCACATTAACATTAACACCTCCACATTAACCCCCTCAATAGAGACCGGCTGCAGAGAAGGCCTGGTGGAGTATTTAAACATCTCAGTGTCACTGCTGGACTGAGAATAGGCCACCAACCAGCAACATCCAGCCAACAGTCCTTGTTTCTGTAGGACCAAACTAAACATTTTAAACTAAAGAATGTACTATATTTATGTTGATATCTGCACAACTATCATCATTCTGTCTGTGTTGTGTGACCTAGATAAACAAGGAAATTATTTATAGATGTAGATATATTGTGTATTCACAATAATTTATTAAGTCTGAAATCTACTGTTTGATATTGGTTGACCTTCATCCTGTATTTCAGAAACTATGTATGATTCTCAGAGTTTGGAAGTAGCAGCCACCCTTACAGACACTGTACAGAAAGTATTTCACCAGATTACAGTAAATACGTATGCTGGTATTCACACAAAACATTAACTAAAACATTTTTTAAGAATCTGATATTCTTGATAAGTTCCATTTTTTTCAAATACATTTATTTATTTACTTAATGCATACATAAAAAACGCAAAAACTTTTAAATAATGTGCCACCCTTTAAAAATCAGACATAGGCATGCACAGTTTTAGTAAGCCAATAACTATCCCAGGACCAGTGTTTTCCTTGCTGGTAAGGTGGGCATGATGTGAAGGTGGGGCCGGGGAGGAGTTTCAGCCGTCACCATGAAGTAGAAGACTAGTCCAGATATTGTGGAGGGAGCTCAGCCAGATAAGATTTTTTTAAGGATCTTTTGTCCAGTCCAGTGATTTAGTGTATTTTGAGCTTTCTTCTCCAATCTACTTTGAACTGGAGAGTGGATTCCTTGTTAAAAATGGGTATGAATATACTCCCGATGCCTGAGTGAAAACCTGGAAGATCAGGTTAGACAGTGGTCACCCAGCACACGGTTTGTTCACTATACTGTCATCAGGCAGAAGATTCCGCAGCATCCAGGCCAGAACAACCAGCTACTGAACAGCTTCTACCCACAGGCTGTCAGGCTTCTGAACAAACTGTGAAGCTGAAAGACCCCAATACCGTTCACTTAGCCCCAGCTATATTACATTATGTTACACTATTATATTATTATTTATTCTGATATCGCTGCTTTGGACAATATCACTTTAAATAGATATATCTTCTTAGATAACCTGCCTATGCAAAAGTTTCCACATATGTCCTCCTGTATATCTTATGTATATATCTTGTGTACGTCTTGTATAGTCCCTTATATATTTCAGTTTTTACTAAATGTATATGTTTTAGCCTATTACTTCAATATTGTCTATATATTATTTTTGTACTGTTTTTACTACTATATATATATATATATATATATATATATATATATATATATATATATATATATATATATATATATTTTTTTTATTATTATTATTATTATTAATATTATTTATTTTTTATTTTTTATTTATTGACTTAAACTGAAAAAACATTAAACGCATTCTCCTATTTAGACAGCACTACTATTAGAGGCGCCCTCTTGTGGTAACTTTATTTCCACAGCCGCAATCATTTGACCTTCCCACAGTGCAACACAGCTAAAATCTCATTAACCTGCTGGTCTAAAATGAGTTTTGTATACATTTACATATTTAATGAGCAGCCAGCCAATCAGAGGCACCAATTAAAATGAGCATTTATAAGACTTGTGATGCGAACAGTGTTCTCAATGACGGCCAAAACGTTTTAAGAAAATCTACTTTAATCTACTTTTCTAACTTTTATGTCATTGGGTGAAATACTGATGTAGCATTATTTTACTGAAGGGCCAAACGGAACATACTAAAGAAATCCTACATTTTTCTATTTATAGATTTTTCTATTTTACAGACTATTCCTGATAGATAAAATTTATCTGATTTAAATGGAAGACTAATCCAGTAATCAGCGAGATATTTATTTTTGAGCTGAATATTTAAATAAAAAGAAATAATAATTTATTTAATTTGTGGAGCTACAAGAGAGCTGGGCGATATACAGTGGGGTGACCCCGGCCGCTTCCCCACGCTCCATCTGCTGGCGATGAAATATTAAATAAATATTAAATATTAAATATTAAACCAGACGTGTGGACTCGACAACATCACTAAAGACTTGCGACTTGACTTGAGACTTGAAAAGACTCGCCACCCTATTTTTGATTAATAAATAAGGAAAACTTAATCAAATGACTGGACCGTTTTGTATTAAATCGTGCTTTAACGCTAGGCAGCTAAGCTATGTCGCTCAGTTTATCCGTAACCTAGCAACAAGTGAAGTTTCGGCAGTGTTGAATATGTGCGGAGAAAATGAGCAACACACTCCTAAAATAATCCCGTTCAACTCCAAAAATTAAGCTGTAGTAAATAAAAAAGAACTGTGACATGCAGGACATGTGGAGTCAAGATCACAGATGGAGTTGCAACCACTTAAAACTTCGTTCGACTTTTGAGGTGCATAAAGAACAGTAAGTCTCCGCTCTGTATATTTCACACATAGCAGTTAGCTAGCTAGCTGACCAACAAGCTAGCAAACTTAGCGACATAATGATAAACAACAGCTACTGTGAACGAAGCTCTCTCCCTCTGTTCATCCCTCCTAGATATTCCACCATCCACTGTGAACTTGATTGAGAAATTAAAGCATTTAGGAAGCACAGCATCTCAGACAGGAAGTTTTCAAGTAGTGTAGAAAAATGTATATGTGAAAATAAACACACTTGTCAATATTTTCATTGCATATTTTTTGAAAAGACGCAGTCTCAAGTTTTACATGTATTTTTAAAGTGTTGAATCTGCATTTGTGGATCAAATGGATTTTGAGCCGGTGGCAAACAAGCCACCGGCTCTTACACAACTTTGGCGGAGTTGTGTAAGAGAAGCAGCAGCACAGATTGAATGTCACTATAAGGAAGCAGCGAGTCGGATTTGTGATAAACTAATTTGGCTGGTCAAACCGCTTTAGTTGAACTGATTGGCGAACTTCATCAGTTAACACCTGTTGTGTGGCAACCTGTGAGGCACAGACTGGGGTATATTTATTTGTGATTAGTGAAACTTATATATAATGTGTGCGCAATTGGTGAATTACCTTTTACACATTCGTCAGGTGTTTTGGGACTAATCTCTCTCCATAAACATTCTGCTGATAATAAATACAAACTTAAAAAACGTTCATGATTGACTCGAGACTCGCTTGTGATGACTTGGCACTTGACTCAGAACTTGGTTATCAAGACTTGAGACTTACTTGTTACTTGCAATTTAGTGACATGTTCCCATGTCTGTGTTAAACACTCATTAGGCAAATGTTTTTTTTCCACAAACAGGATTCTTAGTAAGATCAATATTGTACACCTATTGATGTATTAGGATTGGTCAACACTGATATCTTTATCTTGTCTCCTGCTGGACAGGCTTGTTTATTGGCCTGAGTTTTCAAGTTAACTGGGATATCCTGCTTTGTGAGGCTGTGTGTCAACAAACAAAATGAATGAATAATAAATGTCTACAGTGACTGATATCAAGTATATGTCCATCTGTTATAAGTCTGAGAAGGTTCTGATGTTCTAGTTATTAAAGCTATATTGTGGTTATTTTATTTTTGGTGATTATAATATCAACTTAAACATTAAACTGTTTCTATAGTATTAAATAAGCACTGATGTGTAGAAGCTTTGACCCTGTAGCCTTTTACTGAAGATACAGAGCAGATTTAAAACCATAAGCAGACCTGAAACCCGAAGCTGCTCTACTGTTGGTGGTTGTCAGTCTCTTGATGACCTCACTTGTTTATGTTAAATTAAAGTAGTGCAGCTCTGGTGTCAGAATTAAGAGACTTTCCAGTAAGTCAGTCTTCCCCAAGGCTTTGTCAGTTTGCAAACAGATAGGTGGGATGAAAAAACAAGCATGTGCAAGTCCTGCAGCGCCAACAGTTCATACCATCTGCTTATAAATACAAACGAGTTATCTTCCTTTGTTCTATTGCAGGCCCTGTCTTGTCTCACCTCTCACCATATCAATATCAGTACAGGTACGATCATCATCATCTCAAAAACACAAACACAATCTATATGAGTTAGATGACAAGTTTCACAGCAATCAGTTTTGGTCAAAAAATTATAATAATTATTACGCATTTACAGATTCATATGGATCTGTAATTATTTCACTATAGGATGAACTATATGAACTAGCTAAAACACCTGTTTTTAAAAGGTAAAGCACATCATGTACCTGGTTTATAACCAAATAACTTAAGTTCAGCATAATAACGCACTGATCCAGATTTTTTACTCTTGACACTGATTCTGATACCTGTAAATACAACCTGTTACCTCTAAATCTGCCCATTTAAATTATTGAGCCTATATTAAAGCAGTAAAGTATAAATTAAAATATATATAAAAATATACATTTATATATAATTTAGACATAATATATAATTTAGACAGACCACCGGTGCTCATTATGATTAATATTAAAAACACAATAAAACTGTTTATACAAGTAAATAAAATACTTTTTTTCTTCAACTTATATTGTTATATTTTGTATATATATTTTTTATTTCTTTTATTTGTTATCTTATCTATTGGTGAATGGAGGAGCAGCAAAGTAAGAATTTCATTGTACAGTGTAACTGTCTGTTCTGCTGTACACATGACAATAAAACTCTTGAATCTTGAATCTTGAATCTAAAAGTATGTACAAATGATGTGATACAAAAATATCATTATACATTTTATCACGTTATGAATTTAAATTCACAAATACAGAAAAATTGTATGTAAATGCTTGTGTGTAAATGCTTGTGACCAGTTTTAAACAGACTGAATACTAAATAAAACAAAGCAGCAGTCAGCAAAGAAAGAAAAGAGAGAGTTAACTCCTGATGGCTGAATACACAACTTAATCACTCTGGGGTGCGTGGAGTGTAAATGTAAGGAGTAGAAAGTACTGATAATGGAGTGTAAATGTAAGGAGTAGAAAGTACTGATAATGGAGTGTAAATGTAAGGAGTAGAAAGTACAGATAATGGAGTGTAAATGTAAGGAGTAGAAAGTACTGATAATGGAGTGTAAATGTAAGGAGTAGAAAGTACTGATAATGGAGTGTAAATGTAAGGAGTAGAAAGTACTGATAATGGAGTGAAAATGTAAGGAGTAGAAAGTACTGATAATGGAGTGTAAATGTAAGGAGTAGAAAGTACTGATAATGGAGTGTAAATGTAAGGAGTAGAAAGTACTGATAATGGAGTGTAAATGTAAGGAGTAGAAAGTACTGATAATGGAGTGTAAATGTAAGGAGTAAAAAGTACTGATAATGGAGTGTAAATGTAAGGAGTAGAAAGTACTGATAATGGAGTGTAAATGTAAGGAGTAGAAAGTACTGATAATGGAGTGTAAATGTAAGGAGTAGAAAGTACTGATAATGGTGTGTAAATGTAAGGAGTAGAAAGTACTGATAATGGAGTGTAAATGTAAGGAGTAGAAAGTACTGATAATGGAGTGTAAATGTAAGTAGTAGAAAGTACTGATAATGGAGTGTAAATGTAAGGAGTAGAAAGTACTGATAATGGAGTGTAAATGTAAGAAGTAGAAGTAAAAACTCATCTGAAAAAGAATTACTCCAGTAAAGTATAAATAACCAAAATTTCTACTTAAGTAAGGTAACAAAGTATTTGTACTTCATTACTTGACACCTCTGGTGATTATATAACTATCTCTCTCCCTCCAAGTATAAAACCGCATAGTGTATCATTTGGAAAAGACAATCAGTGTTTGATACTAAATAAACATAGTAAGTTATCGTGGCCATTTAAGCTTGTGCACACAGTGTAGAAATGTAACATTTAATTTTTAGCTAAGGGTTAATGAATGGTGACTGCTTTACAGTCCGAGCTCAGTTCTGTTAATTTAATCCTTACTTCATTCTGTAGTAACTATAATTAGTTATATTTACTCACCATAAACATCAACACTGTAACCTCAGACTGAGGATCTTTCACTAATTTGTAGTTTATAAAGTCCAGAATCTTCTCTGCTGATGTTTCTGATGGTTAAAGATCCACTGTTTCTGTTCAGCTGCAGTCTGTCTCTGAATCTGTCTCTGTAATATTCTGTAATAACCTCTCCTCTAATGATCAGACTGTTTACTATTTTTAAATCTACATGCTCAGATATATAGAACCACAGTATGTGAGCATTAGCCTGAACAGTTATTCCAGTATGGATGGTTACAGTGTTTCCTCCCAGCTCCTGCAGTCTGATCTCCTCTTCTCCAGATACATACAGCACAACTGAAACAACAGAAGTAGATAATATTAGTCCAGTTACACACTTACATACAGAACATCTTTCATATCAGTTCATTTGTGAAACCACTGCAATGGATGGTATAAAGTGACTAAACTTTGATCGTACCAGGGGTACATCAATATATATAATTAATATTAATTAATAACAATGATATACTTGAATCTGAATTTACAGCAGGCCATCACAGCATGGCACGGCACGGCGCGAGGTCAGGTACATTTGCACCCGGGCAACGGGAATCAGAGAATGCATGCTCATAAAAAACAAAACCACCCCAATCCAATACTGGAGCACAAAACATTCACTGGAGCACAGAACGTAGTCGAAGGTGATTCACATGGAGTGCGAGGACAGTTATCGAATTGAGAATGAAAAAAAGGCGGTTTGAGTGCGATATGATGATAAACACTGCGCTCACGAGCTTGACATTTATGCTTGCGGGAGGAATATTTACACACACAAATTGCTAAAACTAAAACATTGCTAGTGCGCAAATTTATAGACAGTTGAAATCAAAGCCATCCATGACATTTCTTGTATTCTGAAGTGACAAATCATAGCAGCATAGTTTGATGAATAAATGCGTAGGTGCTACGCAAAATGCATAAAGGTTGGCAGGTCTGAAATAGGAGAAACAAGGCTATTTTTAAAATGTAAGGAGTAGAAAGTACAGATAATGGCGTGAAAATGTAAGAAGTAAAAAGTCAGCTGAAAAATAATTACTCCAGTAAAGTATAAATAACCAAAATTTCTACTTAAGTTCTACTAGTTTTGGCAATATAATGTACATTCACACTTACTCTGTACTCTCCACAATCTCTACTCTAAACACACCTACTTTCACTACTACTCTGCTGTATAAAACACATCAACATTTACAGCAACACTATTTACAGTTGATACAAAGCAGTAACAATACCGATGTTTATCATGATTCAAACAGTACTAACTGCTAACTGATAGTTCAGAACTTCAAATTTTTCTTGAACAGTTTGAGGGTTAAACTTACAGCACAGCAGATGAAGAAGAGCTGCAGGAATCCTGTATTCTGAGAACATTTTAATCAGCCATTCTTATCAATAATCTACACAGTCTAACTCCGGCTGCATCTACACAATAAAGAAGGGGCTTTTACTTGAGGGCGGGACTTTTCCCATAAACAGACGCTTCTCTATGATGTTTCCTCCTTTTTGTTCACTGGAAAAAAACATGTTTACACTGTAATCAGATCTAACACATTTAAATTAGCTCCACAAAGAAAACTCACTTCAGGACTGAAAAATCAAAGTCAGAATAAGAGAAAGAGGGTCAAAACACTAAACACGTTCTGTTGACTTCATGGTAAACATCCAGTTCCATCAGTTTGGAATATGTTGAAAGACTATTTAAAAGGATTTTGTCATACAGTGGATACTGAGATTAGCCCAAACACAGTGAATCACAAACAGCGCCGACCCCGAGGCAAACTATGCATGGGTGTGGTGATGTGGTCACGACCGTACACATTAACCCGGCATGGCGTTCCCCTCTACTCCTTCCTGCAGCTTCTTATAACCCAGATGTTCCTCTCCCTCTTGGAGCGTGACGCTCTATGGAAAACAAGAGCACAGAGTTAGGAGATGCGACTCAGGTGGGGAGCAGACCAAGTGATGTGTCTGGCGCCCTGACATCATCACAATGGGCAACTTAAATAAGTCTTAGAAATTAAATAAAAAGAGGCAGAGTGCCATTCGCAGTCGGGCCTGTGTTTATACTTGATGATTGTAAGTAATACAATCGCGCCTCTGACCTGCGTGCTGGACCAGGAAACTGTTAAACATGACTAAGAGGAGCAAATCATCTACTAAAGCGCTCCAATGCATGAGAAGCAAACTTAAGCTGATAACTTTAACAAGCCTGCAATAGTGAGTTCTCTTTGTATGCTATAATAAATAGTGAAATATTATTTTAAACACCAACTACAAGCTGCAGAACAGAATGAAGGATGACTGAACAGGCTGCAGCAGAGCCACTAAAACTGCTTACTGAAAAGGCCAGTAGTGTGTAATAATAATAATGGCAACAATAAAAGTACTAATAATTATATGTCATTTCTACATATTTTTTTCTACTTTTGTTTATGGTGACATAATATGGTGACATAAATTTGAGTTCATATCACCCCCCCCAAAATACACAAAATACTCTTCTACAGCATAACACTGCTGTAGAAGCCAACCATTTGATTAGCAGACAAACCAGAAGGTGAAGATAAATGAAAAAGTTCATCACTATTTACACAATTTACATATTTTTAAATGATGTAAAAAAAAATATATAAAAAATTATAAGTATTTATTTATTCATCCTTTATGCCGCTTATCCTTATGGGTTTCTAGGGGTGCTGGAGTCTTTCCGAATGCTCATTGGGCAGAAAGTAACATTTTGGAAAAACAATTACCATAAGCTCTAAAATATTTGTATACTATAAGAATAGTGCTCCTCACTGAGAAAAAGAGTTACAGACACATCAAACGAAGAAGCCGCCGGTGTTCTCAGAACAGTGGCTGACCCAGAGTCCAGAACCTCAGCTTCACTGAATGTGTTTGGGATTATTTGGATCATAAGAAGCAGAAAATCCTAAACCTCTAGCCTAATCTTGTGACACTAAACTTTGGACGTATGGCTGCAGATTTATTTGAAAACTGAAATTAAGTCTCCCAAAAAAGAATGGAAGCTGTAATAAAGTTACGAATAAAGGTGGACATACTAAATACTGAAACAACTGATATATTTAATTGTATGTCAGCAAACATACTGACAAATAACTTGATGTAACCTGTAGCAATATTGCCCCCTGCTGCTGATTGGCTGTTTGTATTTTAAGAGACTAATAGACTAAGCTTTTAAGTAAAGGGTAAAGGGTTGACCTGCCACACTGTTTCTCAGTGCACAATGAAACAACTAAAAAAAGATTTAAAAAATTGTCTTTGGAAATGCCTGCAATTAACATGACGTAGTTTTAGATTTCTTTAGATTTTAATTTCTTAGAACTTTAACACACTTTATCAACTTCAGTCATTTCCAATTCTCTTTCTCATCACAAAGAAAGCAGTAGGATGATCACTGTGTCGTTTTCTGGACTAATTTATTCAAACAACGAGATCCTCAGCCAGTGCTGTAGAAGATGGCTTAACAAACAGATGTTCCCTTCATCCTTAAAGAAACAGAAAGGTGAGTTAGGAGGTAAAACAACAACAGTAATAACAGTAACTATTTTAGTTTATAGTTTATTGTTTTTAAGGCAACAAACCATAAACCTTGGTGCCACGATCAATATACAGAGCTTGTAGACAGAATAACACATAAAATCTTACTGGAACTGTTTAACTGAATTGATTAAATCGACAGCCTTAATAAAAAAAACAGTACTGGATAGCTAGGTACAGGGATTTCTAGTGAGGCCAGTACAGATAGTGAACCTGTATTTAATAACAACTGTTTATTATCATTAAAATAACTAACTTTGTTATATTTCCAGTTTATATAAATACATTATAATCCAGCTGTACAGTCAGTGTTCAGTATAAACACTGATAGTGAACCTGTATTTAATAATAACTGTTTATTATCAGTAAAATAAATAATATTGTTATATTTCCAGTTTATATAAATACATTATAATCCAGCTGTACAGTCAGTGTTCAGTATAAACACTGATAGTGAACCTGTATTTAATAATATCTGTTTATTGTCAGTAAAATAACTAACATTGTTATATTTCCAGTTTATATAAATACATTATAATCCAGCTGTACAGTCAGTGTTCAGAATATACACTGATAGTGAACCTGTATTTAATAATAACTGTTTATTATCAGTAAAATAACTAACATTGTTATATTTCCAGTTTGACGATGAATCAACCAGTGACGCAGTGCATCAGACGACATGCTCAGTTTAGCCCAGCCCAGTTTGTTCTCGTGAAATTTACTTTGCCTTTGAAGCTGAATGAAGACTGACGGTGGAGTTAAGAGTTAGTTGGATTATTGATTAGAATATCTGATTAAAATGTTCTCAGTATACAGGATTCCTGCAGCTCTTCTTTATCTGCTCTGCTGTAAGTTTAACCCCTTAAACTAGATCAGGAAAATGAGGAGCTCTTCTTTGTTATTTGGAATCTGCAGTTTAACTATAAATAATGCTTCTGTATATGTGAATATGTTTTATACAGTAGAGTAAGAGTGAAAGTAGGCGTGTGTGTATTAGATGAACTATCAGTGTGTAATACAGTCATATTAAAAATATATAAAGTGTTGGATTAATATTTAAGAATTAGTGAGATCAGTGGGGGGTCATGGAGGGATGAAAGAAAGGATAGAAGAATCAGTCAATAAATAAATGCTGAACTGAAATGTATTTAGTTGTTCTGCATCAGCAGTTCGGTTTTATAGCTGGTTTGCTGGCTTTAGTTAAACTTTTAGATCATAATGTTCAGATTGTGTTTGATGCTCATTTGTTATACAGATTATTTAGTACTGCAGCATAATTCAATTAATACCTAATTTGCAAAGCATGACTGCAAAACACAAAACTGAACATGATTAAACTTTGGATGACCTACATTTTTTACACTATGGTACATTTTTATCATAGATTAGTTTCTGCATTAGGAGCAGAATGGATATTTCCTTAACATTAAATTACTGACAAAATATGTAGCTGCTACTTTTATATAGAAGGCTGTAAAGATCAATCAGGGGTCTTTATAGTAGACATACAGTAAGTAGCCTTATGCTCTTGTACTAAAAGTGGATTATATGAAAATAATGCTGTACAAAATACATTATGTAGTCCATGTGACTTTTTAACAATCTGTGATAGTGTCTTTAGAAATGAACTGATATGGAAGATCTTCTGTATGTGAGTGTGTAACTGGACTAATATGATCTACTTACACTGTTTCAGCTGTGCTGTATGTAGCTGGAGAAGAGGTGATCAGATTGCAGGAGCTGGAGGGAAACACTGCAACCATCCATACTGGAATAACTGGAGTTCTGACTGATGCTCAGATATTCTGGTTTTATAAGACTGAGAATGTAGAAGAAAAGATAGTGAACAGTCTGGTGTTTAAAGGAGAAACTAATACTGACTATAACAGAGACAGATTCAGAGACAGACTGCAGCTGAACAGAACCAGTGGATCTTTAACCATCAGAAACATCAGCAGAGAAGATTCTGGAGTTTATAAACTAGAAATTATTACTGGAAGATCTTCAGTCTGGAGTTTTAGTCTTGATGTTTATGGTGAGTAAATATTATTATATTTTTATATTTATAGTTCTTGTAGAATGAGACACATGAATTAAACTGGGTCCAGATTGTATGATTGCATAAATTGCATCCATTGGAGTAGCTGCTATAAATGTTTGGGATTGTTTTGCTTTTTAATGTTCATCTCAAGCCCAGTAACTACATTTAGTATAAAAAGAGAACATTTAATGATGTTTATTCTGAATTGGTCTACAGTGATGAGGTTTTGTGTTGTTACCTTGTGGATAAACATCTTCATCGTACACATCAGAATGAGTCTCTAAATTGCCTAAAGATGACCAATGGGAGGGATGGTTTGCTTGGGGGTGTAAGGCATAATGTACTCAGTACATTATCAGTACTGAGTACATTATGCTGTAGGATGTAATCTCATACACATACAGCATGAGCAGAAGCAGATATAAGTCAGTGTATAATAAATAGAGGTTTATGAACAACATTAGATTTCAGACATGCTGAAGCCTGCATACCGCAGCTGCATCATTAATTCAGAAACTGAAACCAAACCAAACAACCACATTCCAGTTTATACTAGTTGTGCTTTGGTATGTTTGAACTATTGGTGATTAATAGTGCATTTGCATGTTAGTGTTGTTGGTAGTGCTGTACATAACTGCTTCACTGACTCTGATTTAGTTATTTCATGTTCTATTTTTTAGCTGCAGTATCAAAGCCCACCATAAGAGATCAGACTGGAAAACGCTCAATGAGTCACAGAGAGTCGTGTTCTCTTCTGTGTACTGTGGAAAATGGGAAGGATGTGAGTTTGTCCTGGTATAAAGAGAAAGAGATAATCTCCAGCATCACTAGAGCAGACTCCAGTGAATGTCTTTATCTTCCTCTGAATATAACCAATGTATACCATGTAACCATGTATTCTATATTCACCTGCGTAGCTGCTAATCCTGTTAGTAATCAGATAGTCCAGCTCAACATTGCAGAACTCTGTAATAAAGCAGGTAAGTTCAAATTCTGTACATGTGTGTTTTTCATTTGTTTTTTAAAGGTGGATGAATATTCTTGTCACATGTACTCCTACTTCCATCTGTGTTTCTTTATTTTGTAAAGTATTTTTACATGCATGTGGTGTTTATTTCACTGTTTGCATGATTTACGTCAGCAAATACTGTTTTACATTCTCAGGTACAAAGGTTCAGAGAGATCTCTCCAAGAAACTGGCTGTTCTGCTATCTATTGGATTGATTGTCGTTGCTCTGTAAATATAACTTGTGTGGGTCTGGAAACATAACGTAAGTTTATTGCAGGTTTAACATCCAATTAGTTTGAAAGTTATTGTGTGATTATATACTCTTTGTAATGAGAATGCAAACATTCATGTTCAATCTGTTAAACTTTAAACCTGATCATTAAAGCCACAGTGAGAGTTTATTTTTATTCTCTACTTGTATAAACTGAACGAAATAAAGCGTTCGACATCACTCTTCATCAGTTTACTACCTTTTCACAGACTGTTTTAGAGATAAACAGTACACACTGAAGAATTCAGTGTTGTTCAGTGAAGGGCTAAGGAATTGAACAGTGCTTGGATTCACTCAGTGACTGGTGTGCATGCCTCCATTATAAACAATGGTTATGATTTTTTTGGTCACTACACAAAGCCACACAGTTATCCGGTTAAAATCCTGAGCTGGAATCAAATAGGTGTGGAATGTGAGCTGTTCATTACATCACAGTACAAAGGATGTAATTAAATATAATAGTAAACATTAATAGTAAGTAATAAGCATACATTTAAGTTTATTTTAAAAGGTTCTATTCCTATTTGTATTGGTTCATCATGAGACTATTCATGTTCAAATGATTTTGAAAATATTGTCACTCATGGTTTTTTATTGGACAGCCATGATATGTAGCTGTAATATAAGTATATGTTATATAACTATGGCTTACGCTTCATGACTAGTGTACTGTGTTAGTTCTATATATATATATATATATATATATATATAATATATATATATATATATATATATATATATATATATATATATATAAAGAAGAGATATACATATATAAGTTTTCTCTTGTAATTGTTAAAATGCTGGTTCTGGTGTTCTGCTGCTACTACAGAACAAATTCAGAGCTTCTGTATGTTCAATAAGTCATTAATGTCCTCTTATTTAAACCGAGTTCCTGTTCAGCCAGTCTCTCACTGATTTGTCTTGACTCGTCAGATATAAACAACACTAGTTCTCATCGCTTTTCCACACCAACACTGTAGTGTCATATACTTTTGTTAGTTATAAACAGGGTCCATTCACTGTACTTTACTCTTTTTTATATGTAGATCTCATTTAGATTTCATCAGTTTCACTTACCATACAGGTGCAGGTAGTTTTACAATTACAGACAGCAGTCCATCTGTTTCTCTGTATTTTGCTTTTCTATCTTCATCTTCACGTTTTTCAGTGGTCAGGACCCCCACAAGAGAGCAGGCATTATTTGAGTGGATCAGACACAGCAGTGCTGCTAAAGTTTTTAAACACCAACCAAAACTATCCAGCCAACAGCAGCCTGAGACCACTGATGGAATACTAGAGGACGACCAACAAAAACTGTGTAGACAGATGAGTCACTGTCTGTGACTTACATACAAGGTGGAGCAGCAAGGGCTGAGTGTTTAATAGAGTGGACAGTGAGTGTCATTGCAGTGCTGTGTTTAAAAACTTTAGCAGCACTGCTGTGTCTGATCCACTCAAATAATGCCTGCTCTCTTGTGGGGGTCCTGACCACTGAAAAACTTGAAGATGAAGATTAAACACTCCAGCAGCACTGCTGTGTCTGATCTACTTGTACCTGCACAACACACACTAACACACCACTACATCAGTGTCATTGCAGTGCTGAGAATGATCCACAAACCAAATCATACCTCCTCTGTGGTGGTTCTCTAGAAGTCCTGACCACTGGAAAACACAGTAAAAGGGGGCTAACAAAGTATTTGGAGAACAGATGGACTTCAGTCTTCAGTGTATATATATAAGAACCTTTGCAGCTCTTAAATTGTTTTAAACATTTCAGAGATCATGTGGTTTGGTCTGTAAAGTGCCACGACCACCAGTACCTGTATAGCCAAGCTACAAAGATGTAGACCAGCTTTGGATAGATGACTGTTCTTCCTCTACTGGATTTCGATGATATAGTTTACAGACTGGCATGTAAAGTTGCTCTTCAGATGCTGGACGTTCTTTATCATTCTGCTGACCATTTAGTTTAAGAAGTCCTTTTTAGAAACAGCACTGCGTCTTTACTGTCTGATTAAACAACCCTACTTACACACTCATCACAATATTCACTGCTTTACACTCATTTATAAGACTCCTATAGGACAAATGCCCCCTAAATTACAGACCCCAATACAGCCGATGTATATATATATATATATAATACAATATAATAGTATAGTAACTGTCGTTTTTTTTTAGGTAACATCTATTGCAGTTAACGTAGTTAAATATTTATCATTTTCTGTTTTTTTTCTGGTGTATGTTTTTCATAATGTTGATTATTTTATTTTCCCTTCTTCAAGTGACTTTCTTGCTATTGTAAAAAAGAATTAGTTTGTAGTGATTCGCTGGGTTAAAGGTAAAAACAAAATCGAATTTAGTGCAATTAGTCTTAGTGTTTTTTTAATTTTATTTGTATTTTTTTAATAAAAAAAAATTCAATTTAAAATTCCAGACCCTTTTGTTTGTTTCCTAACTGTTCAGTCTTTTGGACCCCACTTAACATTGTAACAGTGTTCTTACTGAAATGCTCTGATGTGTTTTACAGGAAAACAGAGCTGTAGTGACAGAAGATCAGGACCAGAGTGACTCTGTCTACTCATCTACCAGAATGTAATCCTGAATTTCAGCAGCAGAATATCCTTCACAAGATCTTTTCTTTCTTTGCTGACCACTGCCTTGTTTTGTTCAATATTCAGTTAGAGTAGTGGTAATCCACTGGTCTCCTTACACACCTGGGTTCGATCCTGGGGGTATTTCATAAAGCATATGAAAATGGGAATTAGGGCAAATATTTATTTCTGATATTTTTATATACATATATGCTGAAATATTTATATTATTTAGTGACTGGGACTAAACTCGTCATCAGGATTAGCATTGCAGTGTAATAAGTACAATACATATGACATCAAATATCAGTTGGAGGTATCAGTCAAACCTACATGACTGCTATGTTTTGCCATAGCAAATATCTGTCTATACCAACATGATGACCCGTATCAATTATCCAATTATCCAGAATGACTAGTAAACATGCATGTGTGTGTTTTAGACGTAATAACGGAAAAAACGTTATAAATATAAAACTAGATCCTTTACTGTAGATTATGTTTTGCATGTTCCTCTCTGACATGGATACATTATAAAAATCATTTACATCCAGACAATAGTAAAACAAAGGCTCTTTGTAAAACATATTTGAAACCATTTCATGCTGTAACTTTCTATGAGGGGCATTAAACTCTTCAGACAACTGATGAACAATTCTGACTTGCTTAGTTTCTTTAGAATATAGAATAAATTTAGAATTTAGAATTTCTTGTCAAACCACTTTACTCTTCAAGTGTAAAATGATGCTAAAAGTGTTAAAAATTGTTGGAATTTGTGAGGATGCTACATAACTGTAAGCCAGTCAGTCTGCTTTTAGAGTGAAAAAATAGATTCTGTAAAATCTGTATTAGTCTATAGAAAAAAAAATGTCTCTAGAGTAATTGCGTCTTTCTTGTCATCCTGGCCAGTTTCATATAGAGCTCTTACACAGTGGGCTGGTGCACCATGGGCTCCACTTTTAGCCTCTAAGCTATAAACCTCTTTATATTGTTGGTGTCCCTCTATTGTTGGTTTCCATCACAAAGCTACATCTTACTCACATGCAGAAAGTGGTGTTCATGCAATATTGACCCAACAGCTCCCACTCAAAGATTTAAGCCATGTAGTATTATTTTTATACCCTTTTCCTACGTGTGTGTGTGTGTGTGTGTGTATATATATATATATTGATCCCAGAAATTCAAGGCATTAAGTGCACAAGTCTCACAGTGTGTATGTGAGAGTGATGACAGTAGTGCAGTTAACCAGTGTAAACAGTGTAAACAGACTTTAGTGGTAGTGCAAATACACAGTGATGCAGTCAGCAGTGTGAATATGCAATAAAGAGCAGCAGCACTATTTATATGTATAGACTGTTTACATGATGTATAATATAATAGGCATAGTGTAATAATAAGAGTATATCATTATATATATATATATATATATATATATATATATATATATATATATATATATATATAGTTAACAGTATAAGATATATAAGTATAAGAGTGTTACAGGATTATTGTTTAATGTGCTGGGATGAGTTAAACAGTCTGATGGTCTGAGGGGCAAAAGACTTCCTGAATCTGTCTGTGGAGCAGCACTAGGACAGCAGTCTGGCGCTGAATGAACTCCTCTGCCTGATGATGGCGCTGTGCAGAGGGTGGTCAACATTGTCCAGGATAGTCAGCAGTTTACTGAGGGACCTTCTCTCTGCCACTGATGTAAGACACTCCAGCTCTGTTCCCAGCACAGAACCAGCTTTCCTCACCAGCCTGTCTAGTCGACCGGCGTCCCTCTTCTTAATGCTGCTTCACCTTCATCACACTACAGCAGAGAAGAGGACCCTGAGTACCACAGACTGGTACAACATCCTCAGGAGTTTTCGGCAGAGCCACACCACAAACTCCTCTATCAGGTTCCTGCACTCTCTGTCCTGTCCTTCACACACACACCCCACAATTGCAGTCTCATCTGAGAACTTCTGTATGCGGCATGACTCTGAGTTGTATTTGATCTACCAGAAAGACTCAGCAGGCAGGAATGAAGGAAGATCATTTTAATCCTGGATATGACTAAAAATGTAAAAGATACAGTTATTTGGAAACTAAGGGTCTTTGGTGTTTGTTTTCACCTGATCTAGGTCTAGCACTTCGACTAATGGGCGGGGCTGGACAGGTGGCGGATGGGAGGAAGGAGGGGCAGGTCAAAACACCTGCGGCTGAAAACAGTTGAAGTGATAAACAGCTAGAGTCATATTAAACACAGACGCAGGTCAGCTATTGGTCAGGAGTACTGAATAAATTATGTAACATTGAGGTCTTCCTGGCAGAACTTTCACTAAACTTTCTAATTCTGGTCTAAAGATGTATTCTGCCAGTTTCCAGAGCTGAAAACAAAAAGAGCATCAGCTTTGGATTCGTCTACTTGCGAGACACATGATCACCTGAACTCCTGTGTTTGCTGAAAGGTGAGAGTTTACACACAGTTCTAGTGAAGTTTTCGCTGTTAGTTTCATGTTTCTGATATAAAAAAGGGATGAAGTAATTTTTGACTGTAATATTCAATATTGACAGAACTGAGATCCAAACTTGGCCTGTATCATTAACTTGATGTGAGGTGATAAGTCTGCTCCAGTCACAGGTGTTCACTCAGATTAGATTAATTATGTGATGTGCAGATATGCTGGATTAACCCAGTTCAACCACAAATTGGGCGTCATAACGAAACGAGAAATAAGGGTATTTAACCAAAGGCTGAGAACAAAAGTACCTATAAAGTGAAGCGTTCTTGAATGAAATTTTTTTTATTTTATCATATTTAATTGTATATGAAGGCTGCACTTAGGCTCAAAACGAGAAATAAGTGTATTTAACCAAAGGCTGAGAACAGAAGTACCTATAAAGTGAAGCGTTCTTGAACGAAAATGTTTTTATTTTATCATATTTAATTTTATATGAAGGCTGCACTTAGGCCCGATACACAGAGGAGTTGAACCCCTTTACAGCAATAAACAGCTTCTTGTGGTTTATTACTCGCTTTAACACCATGTTAGGTTTTATAATATAAATCAGAACATTCTCTGGTTTTGTGAAACTCTTGTTTATAGTATTTGTAGTCAACGGTTCGGTCTAAGGCCGCAACCAATGCAAGGCCCAGCCTCTGCCACCAGAGGGAGCCAGAGGCTGTTCCATTAGTAATTAGGGAAACTAACAGCACCTGCATCACAGCTTGTTTAAGAAGAGCTCATCAATCACGCCAGCTGACATCTCTCCTCATAAAACAGATTACTGAGGCCTGAGGAAGCGTTCGATGTAAAATAAGGGTAAAATAGGGGTCTTTCTCAAAACCTAGTGAGGGTCTACATAGGCAGCATAGTATGCGCTCCTGACATGTAGGCTGTACCAATTCTTAGATATCCTAAACATGCTGTCAACTGAGGCACCTTATTTTGGTCTGATTTTAAGAAAGTATTGAACGGTTCCTCAGCCACTAAGACAATCTCATGATGCAACACAGGCAAATCTACGAGCAGTGAAGTGGTTTTAAAATGTAAGTTATTTTGATTCTCTCTGGAGTTTTAATGTGTTTCTTGTCATATAATCACACAAAACAGTTTTTATTTACAACTTTGCAACGAGTCGTTCACCATTTTGCAATTTTATACTGAGCCACTAGCATTTATGCTAGCGGGTTTTTACGGATCGGGCTATTGTTTTGGATGCCGACTGGTAACTTAGCAACCAGCTAAACCACCGGTCGCGTGCTGCAGTGGGCGGGAACAAGCCGTGACGCAGTCTCTCTCTAACTAGAGGGTCTCAGTAATCTGTTTATGAGGAGAGATGTCAGACAGACCGCTGCTACTGAAACAGCTGCCTACATAGTAAGTGCTTTACTTAGACACTCACTAGGTTTTGAGACACACCCAGCATGTTTCAGGTATCTAAGAATTGAGACAGCCTACATGTCGGGAACGTGCATACTATAACTTAAAATGCTGCCTATGTAGGCAGCTCACTAGGATTTGAGACACACCCTTAGTCTGCAATTGATTATCAGACAGCCTAATTATGACTTTCTTCACTCTTTACCTAATTCTTATCTTCGTTTATGGTAAGTGTAATTTTGCACATACACAGTCCTATGAAGATTATTAAGCATCTGAGAACAAGATATGACAAGAGCTTCCATGTCAGTTCATTTCTGAATTCATATTCATATTTATCACAGTTCAAATTAGGAGTCGTTAGAAATAAGTTGATCAGTGCTGAAACCGGTCTGACCGCTAACTGAGAGATCAGAGTTTCTCATTTTCCTGAACAAGTTTGAGGATTAAATTTACAGCAGAGCAGATAAAGAAGAGCTGCAGGAATCCTGTATTCTGAGAACATTTTAATCAGATAATCCACATGAACTAACTCCTTAACTCCACCGTTAGTCTTCATTCAGCATGTCCCATGATGCACTGCGGCACTGGGTCTTTTAACAGGGCTACTATTAATGTTTACACTGGCTGTACAGCCGGATTATAATGCATTTATATAACCTGGAAAAATAATAATTAGTTATTTTACTGATAATAAACAGTTATTATTAAATACAGGTTCACTATCAGTGTTTATACTGAACACTGACTGTACAGCTGGATTATAATGCATTTATATAAACTGGAAAAATAATAATTAGTTATTTTATTGATGACAAACAGTTATTATTAAATACAGGTTCACTATCAGTGTTTATACTGAACACTGACTGTACAGCTGGATTTTAATGTATTTATTATTTATTTTAAATTGGAAATAGAATAATGTGAGTTGATTCCAGCTCTGTCTCTGTCTTTTATGGTCCAGTGGCGCCCCCTGGTGGCCACCAGGATTTTGTGCCAAAACATTTTGTGTGAAAAAGGTGGCTCTTTTTTCACTTTCTAGGTCAACAAACCGTAAACCTTGGTGCCACGATCAATATACAGAGCTCGTAGACAGAATAACACATAAAATCTTACGGGAATTGTTTAACTTGTAGATGCTCTGAAAGTCCCACAGTAGGTCATACAGTAGGAATTCACATAATTTAAATAGCAGTCTCAATATAAAACAACACACAACACACTTTGCCAGTGTGGTAATGTATTCCCATGCACAAAATGAGGGACTTAAAAAGAAAAAAGGAACAAGTGCCCTGTTAAGTAATGTAGGCTGAATTATGCCAACAAAACATCCAAATTATTATTTTAATACCAGAAACATTTTCTAATAACAATTTTACCTGTTTCACCTTAAATGGCACTGCAGTTACTTTCTGGTGCACAAGGGGTTATAGTAATGGCAGTGCTATTTAATTCGAAAGAGGAAATTTTGATAAGAAGCTGGCAAAAGTTGCAGATATGGAAAGTTTACAAGGCATGAATGAGTGATGAGGCTGATCTGTTTCTGCTGGACTACTGGGGAATGTTTTTAGTGTATTGGTTTTGCACATTTGACAGAGTGACAGTTAGCTTGTTAAGACTGGAGTTTGTTCATAGCCATCATTAGGAAAGGCCAGGTGATGCAAATGACTACACTAACCATGATTCACCTGGAGCTGGGATAAATTCAAAGCGGACGGAGAAATCTCGGTGAAAAGCGGTACGTCGGCTGTGTGTATGTAGCTACTAAATTCCTCCTGAGCGCCAAGCTACAGCTCACCACCGAGTGCGGCTTCAGGCAAACGCAGATCAGGGTCACAAAAAGTATCTAAATCTGTAACTAAATGGAGCTTTCAAATTAATAGCGGGACTTTAGCGGTGTTGGTCTGACGTCTTGCGTCACAGGACGTTGGTAAGATGGCGGATGTAGTATGTCCGAGATCGTGGACTGAAACTACCTACTTGTCTGCCGCTCGAGCAGAACGTACTGGCTCATTTCAGACACAACCTGCTCTTTCCTAATGAGGCCTGTGAACAAGCCACAGCCCAAGCTAGCTAATTAAGGACTGAGAGCTTAGTAAAAGATATCTGAGTGCTCTCTCAGAGAGGCCAAACTTTTCCATGATGCTCTTTTCTTCTTTTTTCACTCAGTTGTATCAGATAAAAATAATATGTCTTGCCTAAAAGTTAAATTTAAGAGATCAGTTCATCCTCTACTCTCTTAACTGTAAAAGGAGTTTTGACTGGGAGTGCACATACCTGTTTACCACTGTATCCCAAACTGTTGTAAAGCGACGTCTCCAGCGTCAGGCAGTATATCTGAAAGCATTACATGTAAAAACTTTTGTAGCTTAAAGCGATGTATCTTTAAAAGCATTAAAGTCCCCAGCTCTCTGGTTTCTGTTATCACCATCGCTGTGAACAGTTCTCATAAGGTTTTCCTTGAACAGAACATCTCCCATCAATTAACTGTGAATGACTTTTTCACACAATAGAAATGGCTGCTATTGTATTTATATGATAGAAAAATTTTAATAATCAAAAATGGAGATACATTAATGTAAGATATGATCACTAAGTCCAGTGTACATTGTTTCAGGGTTGTATTAGAACTAAGCAAGGCTACACTTTGGCCTGTTCTGTGTAGGTGAAGGTGCTTAAGCATCTGTTTTATATAGAGAGATTTGATTTGGACTATAATTACAAGCCATTTGGGATTATATAACAAAAGTCAGCTCAATTTATTTTACTATGTGAATACATAAATAAGATCATATGCACATAAGAAATTACAAGGCAAGTGTGGGAATAGCAAAGACAGAATTTACCATAGTGGTCTCAAACCCCCAAACACCTTCACCAACACAAACCCCCAGTGATTTGCTGTGAAACTAGTTCTCTTTTGTTTCTTCATGTGGTTAACAGTGTTGGTGGTTACTGCATGTTTCTTCAGCAGTGCATGAAAATAGCTGCTCTATTAATGTCTGAGACAGATTTTCATTTTTAAGCTACACCCTTAACTGCATGTAAAATTGGCAAAGCTTTCTGTGCAGAGTCAGAGTGATACCCAGTGTGGTTTATTCTATATAGGTCAGAATGTACGAGGGTCTGCTGCAGAAACTGAATGTGGCTTGTTACGCTCATTGGAAAAACATTGTCTCTCTAAATGGGTTTTTGTGGTTCTAGAGTTTCAGTGTACTTGTATGTTTATGAGCTCCACCTTGCAGGAACATATCAGCCTCCAACAAACATTTATAGAAAATGGGAGGTAGAAGTTAATGGTCACAGTCCCCACATGGTCATACTTGTTCATTTACCCCCTTGCTATGTGACAAGTACCCACACTCTGGTGCTTGCACGAACTTCTTTGGCATTGTTCACCTGCCTCATTCACTATGCTAAGTTCTTTGCATTTGTGACCCTCTACCTTGCATGGTGTTGCCCGCCCTTGTCAATAATGGATATTCTTATTAATATATCATCATGGTAGATTTCTAACAAGAGCCATTTGATATATGGACTTAATTCTCAGTCTGAAAGGCTTCTAACAGTAGTTTTAACACTTTACTTAAACTCTGCTGCATTACATTGACATAAAAAAATATCATAAACATGTCATGGGAAATGTTATCATGGCAAGTGTTGGTCAGTAATACAACCTTACAGATGTCTTGTAACCATGTACATCAAGTAAGAGGCAACTGGCTAACTGCTATAACCTTTCCAGTGGATGTTAAAGTACGTTTAAGTCCTGCTGTCTAATTTTCTGCTTGGCTAACATAAGCTAGTATTAGTAGTAGCATATGAGTCACATGTTGCCTATCAAAACATCTATATTCAAGGGTAAGTAAAGGCAACGCTTATAAATAGAACAATAATTACTCAAGGAAACATTTCAATGCATACACGATTCTTTACTTCGTTGGATTTTTGGCAAGTATTGCCCATCGAATTTGATTAATACTTCATCATAATATATTGTTACAAGTCATACAACTTTTTTGGCTTTTGTGTGTTCAGATAAATAGTTCACAGTTCCACTTAATCCTTAAGGTAGACTCCATCCACACTGAACTTGTGACACCATGTCTTTATGGAGCTTGCTGTGTGTGCAGAGACCTGGATACGTTACTGATTTGATACACCTGTAAAGTAACGATTGGGTTCAACACTCTTGGCCAGACTTTTCTTTAATGTTAAGATTCTTACCAGTTGTTTTTGTCATTGTTTTATCATTCAACCTCTCTTACAAGAGCAATTATAAGAGCAATATTTAATAAAATATGTTCTTAACTAGATTCATAATATATAAACTAATCTTTAATAATGAACAGGGTAAACTTGTTAAACTTGAACTTCTAATGAGAATTTAAATAGACTGAATAAGTAGACTGAATACTTTCTCCATTATTATTTGTAGTTCTTGTTTGACGTTTATTTATGATGTTTTTTTCCCCTCTGACAATGCTGTAGAGCATCCGGGTTTTCGTCTTCTATTTATTTGTATCTAATACAAATATAGGTGGGACCGTGATGGTGGCTTTGCGGCCATTTTGAAGAACAAGGATACGTCCGATCCTACAGTAGGAACATCATCTTCCTGCTAACCAGCCTCCCATACAAACTCTGTAAGTATGAACAAATGTTGACAAACAGCTTTTACATAAACACAACCAGTCTGGTCATCATTTTGACGGGTATGACTAGCCGGAGAGCAGGTGCCCAAGAGCTCAATGAAGTGTTTGTAATTCAGTTTTCTATTTTACATAATCAAACAGTTCATCACTTTATCTTGACGCACTCACAGTTAATACTTATACTAAGTTAATACTAATGTCTCCAAGTATATTAAAGCAGATTACCATTTGTTCAGATAATGCATTAGTATAGATTTTATACAGAGTTCTGGTTTAGAAGAATTGTCTGACGAATGTGTGTTATAACGAGTGACGTGATGCTACGTCATCATGTAGGAGGAGGCGAGCTGTATGTTCGGTCTTCGTTTGGAAGAAGCGCAGAAAGTCTTCGGTCGGAGCTCAGAGCTGATCTGCTCTTCTGACCTTTTACCTTATAAAAAAAATTAGAAGATTGTTGATAAACTGCTGCTGAAAATAGCCAGAATCCTTCTTCTACTAAAGAACTGGACGCTGCTGGATGGAGGTGACTGACATTGATCTTGTTGTCTACACTGAGTGTGTTACGGAGTTGAAGAACAAACAAGTATGAAGAACGGTATGTGAACATGTTTCACTTATACTAAGATTAAATGAGCAGTTTATCAATTGTGATGAGATTATATACATTATATAGATTCTATATACAGTAATATTTTACTACAGATTACAGTTAAAATGGTATTATATATATATATATATATATATATATATATATATATATATATATATATATATATATATATATAAAAGCAGGAAGTAACTCCAGCTGGGATTAAAGGACAGTCAGTTGAACATGTCCAAGTGTCCACTTGGATAGAAAACTGTCTAGCCTTATATATATGGATAGATAAAGTAACTCTAAGTGTTTAACTGGAGATGGTTTAATTAGGAGGTGAAGGTTGTTTGACGGGAGTATTAATGGATTATTAGTTGTTTTACGGGTATTTTAGTGACTGTTGTTTGAGTTAATTCTGGAGAATATAATAAAAAGTACTGCCATTAGTAACTCATCTACTACACAGTGACTTTAGTCTTTTGTTCCAGCAGCTGTCAGACTTCGTAAACTGGGATTTTTTTTATTTTCATATATTATATATTTTATTTGTTTTTCACAATTAAATCAGGGGAAAACTGAAAAACTGATTGTTGGTACTAAAGCTTTATGACGGTCTCGGTTCTTTAGATACTAATATCAAACCTCAGGTACGTAACCTGTGTGTGACTCTGAGATCTGTCACTAAAGTAGCTTTTCATCTTTTGAGAAGAATTCCCTAAAATTTAGCATTTTCTGTCTCAAAATTTGAAAAAACACAAACTAATAATTAATAATAATAATAATAATAATAAACTCTCAAAATTATCTAGAATCGGCTTACATCACCGGATGTCGCTGTGTTTATATTAACGTGATGTACAGCCTCTATCCTGATGTAGGTCTTTCTAGTTTTTTTATTGACAGTATTTGTCATAAACAAAAAAAATTCTGTCATATCAACAGTAGAGGGTGATGTTGTTGTTCTACAGGTAATGCTGAGTGACAGTAGTGCACGCTTATAATTAAAGTTAAAGGTTAATTTAAGGTTATTGCAAATGAAAGAAGTGTTTATTTGGCATTTAGACCATTTTTACAAGATTAAATAAACCCTGATGTGTAAAAGCTTTTACTGAAGATACAGAGTTAAATACTCTGAACACACTGAAGCTGAAGACTGAAGTTGTTTATAAGTACTTATTTTCCTATCTAACCTTAACTTTCCAGCTTTGAATCATTTAGATGTGTGCTATCATTGTTTATGAGTAAAGAGAGCGTGTATACAGTCTAAGCAGTTTAACTCTTTAGAGTCAGCTTACAAGTATGCGGCTGGTATGATGGAAAACAAGTTAAGGCTACATTCACAGTGTTTCCGGTGGAACAACTACTAAATGTTTTGTTTTTTCTTTCTTCCAGGTTCTCTCATGGTATCTTTGAGTAAAGGTAGGGTTAATATTTCATTAAACACAGCTAATATAGTTATAAATCTGTGGCAGTTATAGAGTTATCATCTATTACAGGTGCACACAACTCTACACTGGATGCACCCTTTTTTACTACAATATTTTTTGGGATATTATTAGTATTAGTAGTAGTTGTAGTGGTAGTAATATGAGTATTAGTAATAATTATATAATTTTCTTCTCAAAGGCCTATAAAATAATAAATATGTATATGTGAATAAGTTAACATTTGGTTAGGAAAAGTTTACATTTATAACAGTAGATATCAGATTCATTAGCGCTAATTAAAGTATATTAAAATAACTGCTTTATATTCTTCATTTCAATGTATTATGATTGATGTCCTTTGTACACATGATTAACACTACAGATGTCAAAGAGAGTCCACCGCTGTCAGTGCCTGGTTAGTCAGAAATTCAGCCCTTGTGGCTCCAAGAAGTCTGATTTGAAAGTCTGTTGAACACATTAATACGTTGGCATGGTGCAATGTAGCCTAACAAAGCGTGATCCAAATTTTTGTTTAAACTAAACAAAGATGAACGTTAGCCACAACACCTGCTTGGTGAGTCACACCCCACATATTCAAGCTGGTGAACAATAAAACCACAATTAAACTTCAGACACACGAGACCACAAATCAACAGACTGTAAAAAAAATACAGACTGTATCCATAAAAATAAATCACCACATAAAGCTACATACAATAATATCAAAATACAGTTTAATAACAGTTTAGGATAAGTTTATGAAATTAACTGTGTAAACAATAAAGACAGTATAAATACAGAAATGGATTATGTCCATGCTTGTACATGTTTGTAATACTGACCAAAACAAGGCAGTTATTCGCAAACAATGTAAACACAATTTTAAAAAGGATATATACTGCAGTAGAAATACTGAGCTGCTATCTGATAACTGAATATTCCACAGAGCTGCTCTGGTCCTGAACTGCTGTCGCTTCAGCTCTGTTTCCCTGTAAAACACAGCAGAACATTTCAGTTAAACTTTGTTAATACTCGTATAATATACAGCAGAGATTAAAGATCGGAAAACATAAACAACAAAACTTTTAAATAAAAAATAAATGAACACATAAGGAAGAAACATTTGAGAATATCTATTTCTAGGTGATGATTTAAGTTTGTACCCTGCCTATGTTGCACCTGCTTTTGTGCATGTCTGCTTGTTCATGAACCTCAGAAGATCACATATATGCTTCAAATAACACAGTGGAATCACATTATTATGACCACCAGTTAATATCTGGACTAACCACCGTGTGTAGCACGGACAGCAGCTAGACAGACTGGGTTGTCACAGGTGTTTTGACTGCAGTGCATCCCATATCTGCTGGGAAGTCCATGGGGGAGGATACATAGAGCCAACACCACCATCCAGGTGGTCCTGCAGCTGCTCAACTGAGGCGCAAACAATCCTATAAAACATTCCCCAGACCCTGATACTGACACCTGTGCGCTGCCACCGTCCAAAGGACACAGTCTTTTCATAAGTATGAGCATTATTTAATAATAATAAAATCAAAAGAGAGTGCAAATGTGTAAATGTGAGAACAAAGTCTTTGCAAGTCCGTTAAACCAGCCAGACGGGTTGCACACATTACAGCCTCGTCATGTTTTGTGCCCGTTTTATTCGTTAAACAGATCGTTGCTTTTATTTAAACAGCTACCCTCGCCCATACAGTCTCACTGACTACATGCCCTGAATTTGTTCTGTCATACCTTCAGAAAATACACAGCATCCTCCAGAACCAGCATTTTAACAAATACTAATAAATATATATATAACAAAACTAATATAGTGCATTTCTCTGCATTTGTTGGCCAATGCTAATACTCTGAGATGGTCTGTGATTTCAGTCCTAACAGATTTACACAGTGTGAAGATATTTAGCGTGGATATGAGAATTATTCCTGTTCCGTTCCAGCTAAAGAGGTTCTAGGGTTGTGTGCAAAGGATGGTAAATTATGATTCCCAGCTTCACAAACTTCATAATAAGGATGAATTATTATATTATCATAACAAAATTACCTCATGAGCTTCCCTTGATTTCCCTTGAGTAGTGATGTTCACTTCAACGTAATTCAACTCAGAATTTTGAGGATCTAAAGAAGTAAACAGACAATCTAGCAAAAACTGCATCACACACAGAAACACTAATAATGATGCAGCAAATAGAGATGTGTTTCTTGCCTTGAGGCTTTGATTTCTTTTTCCATGCAAACAATAATAATACTAATAATACAGCAACAACAGTCACTCCAACAGACGCCAGAACAGCAGCAGAGTGAGCTCTCTTAATATTCTGACCCCAGACTGTAAAAACAAATAGCTGCAGTGAATTAATCAAATAGTTAAACAATATATTAATATGAACTTCACAAAACATAAAGATAAACATAGAGTTTGTGTTAGACTAGCAGGTCTATCTTAGTGGCTTCTTTGTGGAACTTCAACCAAAATATTCACAAAATACAAAATCAATACAGAGATAAAACTGTTACCTACCTTTGTTCTGACAGAGTTGTGTGATGTTGAGATGGGCGGTTTGATTGCTTACAGGGTTTTCAGCTACACAGGTGTAAGTAGAATTGTTTAAATCAGTTATGTTTAAAGGGAGAGAGAGAAGTTCACTGCAGTCTGTGCTGTTGATGCTGAAAATTCTCTCTTTCTCTTCATACCAGTACAAATTTAGATTCTTTCCATTTTCCACAATACATACAGGAGAACATGACTCTCTGTGACTCACTGAACGCTTTCCAGCCTGATTACTTATGATGGGCTTTGATACTGGAGCTAAAAAATATAACATAAAATAATAAACAGATTAGAGACAAGTTATGACTACAGAACTAACAATATAACTAACAAAACAAATATATCAAACTACTATTAACAGCTACACTGCAGTAGGATATATTGAAATGTGTTTGTTTGGCTGCTGTAGAGGAGATTCTTTTGAATCTGCAGCTGCGGTTTGCAGGTTTCAGCTTGTCTGATTTCTGCTGTAGTTCATAAACAGCATGCTGTGAACTACTTTGTGCTAAACCTCTATTCACTACACACTGACTTATATCTGCTTCTCATCAACTCCTGTATGTTTTGTTTTGTGTTATGGGTTTTATGTATGAAGTGAAGGTCTTCCATATTATTTCCCGATAATGACAAAGGAAATACACATTAGAAGCCTATCATGGTTGTCACGCTGGCCTAACGAGTCAAACACGCACGGATCATAAAAAGCAATCTTTAATTAGAAGGAACGAATCAAAACCGCACTACAGGCCAGACCCAATCAGAAACCAGAAGCACGACAAACAGAATCACGAGAGACAAAGGTGAAGTCAAAAAACTGGCAGTCAACACCGAAGAATCAGAGAAAGAAAGAATCAAACAACCGCATCCGAAGGGCAGATCCGCATAGGAAAAGTTTGCTTAACAAATTAGTAGGCAGTACTTCGCAATGACATGACACAACAGACAGGTTTAAGTACGCACAAAGAAATAACAGATGATGCAAATTATTCCTCAGTGGAAGTGGATCTCTGAAACGTTCACAATTGGTTGGAGTGGTATGGACGTCGTAGTGTAATGGATTCCGGTAACTGTAGTCTACGGATCTTAGTGGGACAAAGGGAGAGCCAGAGAGTGCAACAATGGTTCACAAACTAAAAATTTGATTTATATGTTTGTGTGTGCTTGAGCACAAATTCAAGGAAAAAATAGCATGTTATTAATTAATTAATGAAAGATGGTAGCTGTTAGTTCAATAAACACTAATTATCCTGTTCCAGGGTAGCAGCTGTGCTTATTATACTCATTTGTCTGAGTCCAGTTCACATTACTAGTTATACTTCTTTCTACAGAAAGTCTTAGGTTTGTTATATTGCACATTTCTGTGTTGTAAAGACTGATATTTGTGTCGATGCATGGGCTGATATTACAGTATTAATTACGCAGTGATATATTCCACAGCTCTGCTATGAAATATTTGGTAACTTTTACAAAACTAGTATGTAAGTTATGTAGTAAAAAGAGAGAGAAGCTGAAGACATTACACATACGACTGAAGTAGTGATATTTACTCACCATAGACATCAACACTGAAACTCCAGACTGAGACACTTTCAGTAATAATTTGTAGTTTATAAAGTCCAGAATCTTCTCTGCTGATGTTTCTGATGGTTAAAGATCCACTGTTTCTGTCCAGCTGCAGTCTGTCTCTGAATCTGTCTCTGTGATACTCTGTAATAAGCTCTCCTCTCATGATCTGACTGTTTAATATCTTTATATCTACATTCTCAGGTCTATAAATCCACAATATCTGAGCGTCAGTCTGAACTCCAGTTATTCCAGTATGGATGGTTACAGTGTTTTTCTCCAGCTCCTGCAGTCTGATCTCCTCTTCTCCAGATACATACAGCACAACTGAAACAACAGAAGTAGATAATATTAGTCCAGTTACACACTTACATACAGAAGATCCTTTATATCGGTTCATTTTTAAAAACACTCACAGATGAATAAAAAGTGACTGGACTTAAACTGCATCTGGTCTTTAACACTGTGATTGAATGTAATTCACATTTAGTGCAGGTACTGTTGGCTACTTGCTGTGTGTCTACTATAAATGAAGAATTCTGATTGATCTCTAGTTTATTAATAAACAGCCATAAACTTCATTTAAAAATATTTTTATTAGCCCCCCAAAAACGAATCTATTACAAAATATAGATCATCCAACATGTTTAAACTTAATTTGCTTAAATTATGTTTCTCCTGTGATTTTCGAGGAAGTTTCTTTTAGAAGCTACAAAAACTGTAACAATACTGAACTTAATCCAGCAAACCACCTAGAAAGACTGAACTACTGAGTCATTACATATTAATTCAGCACTCATCCAGCTGATCATTCTATTCTTTTTTTTACCCCCTAATCATCCTAAATACCCTCACTTACCTCACTAATCTTAAATATTAATCCAACACAAGATCCATCATTAATATGACCGTATTACACACTGATAGTACATCATCTAATACACACACACCTACTTTCACTACTACTCTACTGTATAAACATATTCATATTTACATCATTAATATGACTGTATTACACACTGATAGTACATCATCTAATACACACACACACCTACTTTCACTACTACTCTACTGTATAAACATATTCATATTTACATCATTAATATGACTGTATTACACACTGATAGTACGTCATCTAATACACACACACCTACTTTCACTTCTATTGTGGTGTATAAAACATATTCACATATACAGCAACACTATTTACAGTTAAACTACAGACTCCAAACAACAAAGAAGTGAGAATTCTTAATTTTTCTGAAATAGTTTGAGGGTTTAACTTACAGCAGAGCAGATAAAGAAGAGCTGCAGGAATCCTGTATTCTGAGAACATTTCAATCAGCCATTTTAATCAATAATTCACACGATCTAACTCTACTATCAGTCTTTGTTCAGCTTTAGAGAAAAAGTAAAAAAAAAACATGAGCACAAACTGGGCTGGGCTAGACTGAGCATGTCCCATGATGCACTGCCACTGGCTGTTTTAACAGGTTCACTATCAGTGTATATACTGAACACTGACTGTACAGCTGGATTATAATGTATTTATATAAACTGGGAATATAACAATGTTAGTAATTTTACTGATAATAAACAGATATTATTAAATACAGGGTCACTATCAGTGTTTATACTGAACACTGACTGTACAGCTGGATTATAATGTATTTATATAAACTGGAAATATAACAATGTTAGTTATTTTACTGATAATAAACAGTTATTATTAAATACAGGTTCACTATCAGTGTATATACTGAACACTGACTGTACAGCTGGATTATAATGTATTTATATAAACTGGAAATATAACAATGTTAGTTATTTTACTGATAATAAAGAGATATTATTAAATACAGGTTCACTTTCAGTGTTTATACTGAACACTGACTGTACAGCTGGATTATAATGTATTTATATAAACTGGAAATATAACAATGTTAGTTATTTTACTGATAATAAACAGTTATTATTAAATACAGGTTCACTATCAGTGTTTATACTGAACACTGACTGTACAGCTGGATTATAATGTATTTATATAAACTGGGAATATAACAATGTTAGTTATTTTACTGATAATAAACAGTTATTATTAAATACAGGTTCACTATCAGTGTGTATACTGAACACTGTACAGCTGGATTATAATGTATTTATATAAACTGGAAATATAACGATGTGCGTGCAGTTTAACACTGTTTTTTTCTGAGCAGCAATTTATGTTTTCATTGCAAATAAAGTTATTAATTTCTTGACTAAAAGAAAATATGTTTGGATTGTGACTTCTTGCTCAACTCCAAAATAGAAAATATCTCTAGAAATAGTTCAACAGCACATTCTGGTGACTTTATTTGCTTTTATTTATTAGAATATTAAAGACTTAATGTTTACTATGCAGATAACAGGCTTTATTTTTTTCATTTTCCCAGATAAGGACCTCCTTAAAAGATAACATGTGCTGAGGTCCTCATGTAATAATAACAATAATAATAAATATAGCACTTTACCCGTTACAAGGTAATAAAAGAGCCTAGACAAATGAAACAGTAGGAGCAGTGCAGTTAATACAAAATACAGGTGATAACAAGTATTACATTTTAATATTGAATGTTCTCTTTTGATGATTCTATTTAACTTGCTGTGTCTGTATTTATTTCTAAAACCAAATTGAGAACTTTTTAAAAATGTGTGTGTGTGTTACAGCTGCTTTAAAGTGGTGGGTATGGCTGCACTAGGAGAGACAAATCAGGAATATGATGTCAACCTTTATACTCAGACTGTCTGCACTGTTGTATAAAGAGGAACCTTCATTTAACTGTTACTTCTTTTTTCCTCACACTGAAAATGTACATTGAAAAGGTCAGTCTATACAGTGTTTTCCTAAATTGTTGCTGGTACGGAAGTTTTAGATACACTGGGTCTCATTTGAAGCTGAAACCACCACTTCCGTTTGAGACTGAGGGGGCTGCTGACTGCTGGAAATATGGCTAAAGTGCACCAACAAATGAAAAGCTGTAATAAAAGTAAAGTGTAGACACACAAGATACAAATCATCATGTGACTAAATTACACTGAAGAAAATGAGAGGTATAAACTGATTAGATTAGAATAGTTCTATCATTATTCATCCTTCATCACTTATTCAGTATCTGTTGTTCTTTCCACAGTGTGAGTTTAGTCTGCTGTAGGAGATGAACAGGTGAGTGAGCTATAATAACAATAGTCAAAATGAAATAAATAATCAGCAAGTAAACAAGAGCTGCAGTTACATGAAGGTACTGGCTTATAAGTAGGTGTATTCTGTATGTTATGTTATGTGTTATATTTTTGTCTTATAGCTGGCAAAATAATATATATATATATATATATATATATATATATATATATATATATATATATATATATATATATATATATATACACTGACCATGCGAAATTTCTGCAACTCTTTTACCAAAAAGGGTTTACCGAGAGCGGGAAGACTTGGTGGGAATGGTGTTCAACTACACCTTCACATGCTACAGTTGTCTGTTATATGTTGATTATTACTGAAATATTTAAATATGTGAAATATTCTCATTTGTGCTGTGCATTTGGGTTCTCTCTCTCTCTCTCTCCCTCTCTCTCTCCCCCTACCCCCCACCCCCTTTTAGTGAGCGCCACTTCCTGTGTGACTGTGAAACAGCATCTCCTTCGCTTCACATCATCACCCTGAACTCTCATCCGGTGAGAGACTAAACAATGAAGAAACTCTGAACCTGCAACTACAGCAACTACAATTAAGCAAAAGATAAGCAGGTGTTAACAAACCTGTTTAACCAAAATGTTATCTTAACAGCCAAACCACGCAGCAGGAAGTCCGTTATGGTTTCACAACACAGTAACTGAATAACTGAGATAAATTCAAAGTGAGAAATTGTGCAAGAGAAAATTCTCAGAAACTGAGCTTTATGCTTTATTTCCAGATATACATTAACATCAATGATGTGAAATAGTAGTTCAGTGAAAGTGTAAAGAAGCAGAGTGTCCATCTATAAAGAATGTGTTTACACATAAACGGAAATAGACATACTCTGGTGTGACTGTACTGCTACTGAACCAAGCACAGCACTGTACAGATCATTCTGCTGCCACAGATACACAAACCCACGGACTCAATTATGAGTTACGTCACTGACTGTAAATGCAGAGACACTGAGACTCTAAATACAGCTCATCTATTTTACTCAGATACTGTATACGTACAGAATTAGAGACTCAACACTGAACCTCGTATTTAAAACTAGAGCTGTTTTGAGATACTGTATTGTTAAGTATGAGAAAACGAGTCTGGCCTAGCTGTGTGGTATATCCCTCATTATCTATCCATGTCCTGCTCATTATCTACCTGGTGTACTGGCCTGGTTACATCACACAAACATACAGTTTTATAAATATACATATTACACACATACTCAGACATCGCCTAGATGCCAGAATGACGGCAGCTCTGGCGGATTCATGGTACTTATTGCTGTGTTGGCTCTTCAGGTTGTCATTATTGATACTGCTGAATACAGAAACAGCTGTAGACGAGTCATTCTTCTCAAAGTAAACATGAATAAAGTCTCAAAGATGTTCCACAGATCACATACAGCGAGTGAAATAAGTATTTAATAAATCCCCAATTTACTAAGTAAACATATTTTTAAAAGTGCTATTGACATGAAATTCTCAGACAAGTTCCAAGTCAATACAAGCGAGTCTCTAGTCAAGTCCCAAGTCAATACAAGGAAGTCTCGAGTCAAGTCCCAAGTCCTAAACTGAGTCCTAGTCAAATTACCAGATGTAACGTCATTTCAGTATTTAACAGAATTGATGCAGCTGATATTAATACAGCATTAACGTTTTTAAAGTTTGTACTATAACAAAAATAACTTGCATATTAAATTAGATCATTTCAAGCAGTTCTAATCTCTAATCACCTTATTACCAGTCCATTACCGAGTTAAAATAGGTGCTGAATCAGAAAAACACTAAAATGTGCAGGCAGTGGGCCTCGAAGACCAAGGTTGAGAAACACTGCACTGTATGGAGGTATTAATACACATTACACCTACAGGAACTTTAATGACATCACATGAGATGCTGTAGTTCCTAAATGCTTTAATTTCTCAGTAAAGTTCACAGTGGACGGTGGAATATCTAGGAGGAATGAACAGAGGGAGAGAGCTTCGTTCACATTAGCTGTTGTTTATCATTATGTCGCTAAATTTGCTAGCTTGTTAGTCAGCTAGCTAGCTAACTGCTATATGTGAAATATACAGAGCGGAGACTTACTGTTCTTTGTGCACCTCAAAAGTCGAACAAAGTTTGAAGTGGTTGCAGCTCCATCTGTGATCCTAACTCCACTTGTTGCAGTTCTTTTTTATTTACTACAGCATAATCTTTATTAAATTATAACAAAATTTTCCAGTTTTTTGATTAAGTTTTCCTTATTTATTATGTAAAAATAGGGTTAATTTTGACAGCAAATTCAGATTTAGTTTTAGTCATAGTCTTTTGAAGTCTAAAATGTCATTTAGTTTTAGTCTTCATTTAGCCAAATAGATTTTAGCATAACAGTAAATCAGTGAATGAAAAGCTGCCACATCTCTAGTTCACAGTGTTCACTAGAGACACACTCTGCATATTACGTACACTAATTCATTGTAAATAAAACTAGCTAGTCTGTTTCGTGCACTTTCTAGTGTGTACAGAGAGATGCGCAGATGGTCGGAGTTAGCTAGTTTCCCGACTCTGGTCCGGACACACTGCCCTGCACATGTAGCGTTTCACCCGCTTCCCACATACCTGATCCAACTAATCTGACCATTAACACCACCTTACTGAGTTAATACAGCGTTTACAGCAGGACATGCTCTAAACTGTACAGGGCAGTGTGCTTTCAGAACTAGGATTAAGAAAGGCTAAGCTAGCGTTAGCAGCGGTAAAGCTAGGTAACGGTGGTGCTGAAGAGCTGATGTCCAGCGCGGTGTAGTGATTTTCTCTAAACACAAACTCCAAACTCTCTTTCTCTCTGCTGACACTGTCTAGATAACTTAGTTTCATCATGAGTAACAACAGGTCACAGGCTCGTATGGTCTTCCCGGCTTAGACCAAATTTGTACAAGTGTGCGTTTGATTTTTTAAGTCTTAAAGCTCAAGTCGGATTCCAAGTCCAAGTCAGTAAAGGTAAAGTCTAAGTCAAGTCGCAAGTGTTTAGTGATGTTGTCAAGTCAAGTCACAAGTCATCAGTTTAGTGACTTGAGTTGGACTCCACACATCTGGAAATTCTTAACAGATGTCGATAACAACCCATCCAGTCTACACATGCTCCCTGCAAGAGGATTTGTCCGAGAGCCAAGGACCACCAGTGGAGAGCTACAGAAAGACCTGTAGTAATGCACTCAACCACCATGGCCTGTATGCACGCTCACCATGCAAGACTCCGTTGCTGAAGAAAGAGCATGTTGAAGCGCTTTTAAAGTTTGCTGAACAACATTTAGACAAGCCTGTGAAATACTGTGAGAATACAGTCTGATCAGATAAGACTAGAGTTTAACTCTTTGGGTGCCATAATACACACCATGTTTGGAGGTCAAAAGACACTGCACATCCCCCCAAAACCACCAGGGAAGTTTGGAGGTGGGAACATCATGGTGTGGGGCTGTTTTTCAGCATACAGCACTGGCATGCTTAATATAATTGAAGGAAGGATGCATGGACAAATGTACCGAGACATTCTGGATAAAAATCTGCTGCTGTCTACCGGCATGATGAAGATGAAATGAGGGCGGACATTTCAGCAAGACAATGATCCCAAACACACCGCCAAGGAAACTCTCAACTGATTCAGAGAAAGAAAATAAAGCTGCTAGAATGGCTTAACCAGTCACCGGACCTGAATCCAACTGAAAATCTATGGAAGGAACTAAAGCTAAGAGTTCATAGAAGGAGGCCACGGAAGCTTCAGGATTTGAGGAGTGTTTGTGTGGAAGAATGGGCCAAAATCACACCAGAGAAGTGCCTGCGACTAGTTTCTCCATACAGGAGGCATCTTGGCGCTGTCATCATCAACAAAGGCTTTTGTACAAAGTATTAATTGTTATTTTCAGTAAGCGTGTTTAATACTTCTTCCCCTGTGTCACTATTACACACAACCTAATTTATGGACATCTATGGTTTGATTTCTTTGCATGTGTGGATTGGATGGGTTGTTACCGACATCTGGTAAGAATTTCATGTCAATAGCACTTTTAGAAACATGTTTAATTTGAAAATTGGTGACGTGTTCAATACTTATTTCACCGGCTGTATATCCATGTGCTAGGTTCAGTTTTCTATGTACCATTTATAGATATGTTATGTTTGAACCTGAACTGACAGTGTGTCTACTTCCTTTCACACTTTCTCTTAATTTATTTACCTGTTACCCACGACCTCCCACCACTTCCCTTCACCTGCCACACATGACGTCAATGAATGTTTGGGTGCATCTGACAATAACATGAGCTCATACAGCACTGTGAAAAAGACTAGTGGTAATTAATTTGTCAAATATATATATATATATATATATATATATATATATATATATATATATATATAAACCACTAGTGGCTTCCAGTAAACATGGTTATGTTGGGGCAATGTCATGACAACCTATTGTTTAGGTGTCCACAATGTTGAAGTGTAATTCCTAAGAAAGTTGTGACATTGTTATTTGACAATATTGTGAGAATGTAGTGGTAACAATTTCAGTACATTATCACAACCTTCCATTATATCTGCAAGGAACTACATGGAAACAAGGTACCAACCTTGTTTACTGTGTAGACATGGTACCTAAAAAAACAAAACAAAACAAAAAATTACAATTTATTGTTTTAGTTGCAGCCACTGATTATAAGCTCTAAAATGTCAGCACAAATGGAAATACTGCCATCTGCTGGTCACTCAGAGTCACCACTTGTTCGAGTTCAAGAGCACCCTTATAAGTTACATTACACACTGAGTCAACATTTCTGGCTTTACATGTACACAGTTTTACATTTGTGACCGATGACTAGATTGAAATGCAATCAATAGACTAATGAAAGCCAAGTAAGATGTATTTATAATTGACGTACAATCTGAACTCTGTTCTGCTTTTTCCACCACAGTCTACACAAAATGCAATAATATTGTAGTAGTCTCTGTTATAATCTCCTCTCTGATAACCAGACTTTTTACTGTCTTTATGTTTGCCTACAGAGGCTAATCAGTGAATATAATGTCTCATTAGTCTCTGAATAAAATCTGTATTTGTTTTTGCTCGTTACCAAGTCTTTTTAGGTATACAATTCTAAATTAAAAGCTAACTCTTATTTGCTTAATGAGAAAACACATTTTGTACTTTTATGTGATTGAGGACGAAGAGACAGGATGCAAGAGCAAGTGCCTGTCTCCATTAAAATCCAGGACAAGAAGGAATGCCAATCAGAAGGAGAACCAAAGACAGAGGGAAGTGAGCAAGACTGGAAAACAAATGAGTGACTGCAAAAACAGGGCCTAACAAACCAAACACAAAGCACACAACCAGGGTTATAAGTAATTAGTACACTAACAACAAACACAAGGGGGCGGTGGGGGGGGGGGGGGGGGGGGGTGCTACAGACCAGGTGAGACAGACAACAAGGGGGACAGACGGGAGAGGAGACCAAACCAACAACAATAAACAGACAGAACCAAAGTTAGCTAGTATTAGTATGACTAATATGTTCATATCATCTAATATCGATCTATCTATAATCTATAATAATGAAATAAAATAATATAATGTTAAAAAAATAATAATATAATCTCACTAATATCACATGAAAATATCGAACACGCCTGCTGCAGTTGCTCTCCACTAACTGCGCCAGCCCAGAGACAGCTTGATGACGACATAGCTTAATTCCTATTGGTCAGAAGCCCTCCGGACACATATGATGTTTGACTTTTTTCATTGTATAATATATATTTCCTCTAACACTCTTTAAAGTCCTCATATTTACCATAATACTATCATGTCTAGTCGCATGACAGTTCATTTTCATGCTATATTCAACATATTTCTTTTTTCATAATTAGTATTTTATATCATGAAGAGGCTCCAGTGCTGTATATTTATACTCTGTTCTTCTACAGTATTCTGAGCTGCTCTTATCATTTGTAACTGTCTTTAAAAGCACTACTTCACTATTCGGATCTATTTTTCATTCTACTTCTTTTCTTTCTTTCTATTATTTCTCTATTACCACTACTTTATCAGCTGTAAAGAGACACTGCGAGACCCACCATTGTTCACGTAGGCTGCAGATGACGACTGTCCGAGTTGAGGCTCTTTTCTAACCTCCTCCCCCACTGCATCCTGCTGCTCTCGCTGACCACCAAGGCCAACTGTATCTCGAACAAGCCTATTGCATTATTTTCCAATTTAATCCTTAATATTTGTTACCTCCCACTTTTGCTTTATTGACAGCAAAAACATGTGCTTCAGTAAAACAGATCAAAAAATCTCATCTTTTGTATCTTTTAGTCAGTGTACAATCTTGATTTAGTAACTTATGTAGAGAGTAACTTATGTACTGAGCTAGGTAATTTATGCGGTGTTTATTGTTTACACTATACATTTTATAATATTTTAAACTGTTATTAAAAGGTACTTTAATATTTTTGTGCCTGGTTTATGTTGTGATTTATTTTTATATAGATTATACGTCTGTCTGAGATTTAATTGTGGTTTTATTGTTCACCACTTGCATTATCATCGCAGTCCCACCAGGTGGCGACAACGAGTCACTTTTCCTGTCGTCCCGGTTTGACAATAAAACGTTAAGACGGGAATCGAAGCTCCGCTGAACTCTGAGCTGAGTAAACACTATATACGTCTCTCACTGATGCAGATAGGGAGAGAAGAGATAAGCTTAGATGAACTTTACAGTTAAAAACATTCGCTTTGTGACCTAAAACACAGAGGAGGGGAGATTAGTGCACAATTTGGGGGCTACGTAGAAGAAAGCTCGACCACCTTCTGTCCTTCCATGTTTACTGTACATTTTTTAAAACTATTTTAAACTGCTATTAAAAGGCATTTTAATATTTTTGTGCCTGGTTTATTTAGTGATTTATTTTTTATAGAGATGTTACGTCAGTCTGAGGTTTAATTGTGGTTTTATTGTTTAACACTTGCATTATCGTCGCAGTCCCACCAGTTGGCGACAACGAGTCACTTTTCCCGTCGTCCCGTATCAGCCATACCACATGAGGTTTTACAATAAAACGTTAAAACGGGAATCGAAGCTCCGCTGAACTCTGAGCTGACTAAACACTTTATACGTCTCTGACTGATGCAGATAGGGAGAGAAGAGATAAGCTTAGATGAACTTTACAGTTAAAAACATTCGCTTTGTGACCTAAATCACCGGCCGCTGCGTCCAAAAATTCAACACCACAGTTTCTAATGGAGGCACTCACACAGGCCCCAGAACAGTCCATACAGAAGAAAATAGACACTTTTTAGACACGTTTGCCATCCCATTACTCCCAGTTCCCACTGTAGAATCACACCTTCCTCATCCCAAACAGAGGAGGGGAGATTAGTTCACAATTTGGGGGCTACGTAGAAGAAAGCTCGACCACCTTCTGTCCTTCTATGTTTACTGTAATTTTTTAATACTCTTTTAAACTGTTATTAAAGGCACTTTAATATTTTTGTGCCTGGTTTATGTAGTGATTTAGTTTTATATAGATGTTACATCTGTTTGAGATTTAATTGTGGTTTTATTATTAACCGCTTGCATTATTGTCGCAGTCCCACCAGGTGGCGACAACGAGTCACTTTTTCTGTCGTCCCGTATCAGCCATACTACATGAGGTTTTACAATTAAACGTTAAGACGGGAATCGAAGTTCCGCTGAACTCTGAGCTGACTAAACACTTTATACGTCTCTGACTGATGCGGATGAGGAGAGAAGAGTTAAGCTTAGATTAACTTTACAGTTGAAAACATTCACATTTCTGCCCATGTCACCGTTTTCTATTAATTACCAAATACTTCACAGCAGGGCTGCACTGTACTGACTTCACAGGACTAATATGGCAGAAATAAAAAAACATCCTAATCTTCCTCTGAACATAACCAACCTAGACAATTAAGTTTCAGAAGCTGCTAAGCTCTCAGCACACAGACATTAGTCACTTCCTTCCTCAGAAGTGGCAGCAAGTGAGCGTCTGCTCCTCTTCTGAGTCTTCACAGCAGATAACCTCCACAACAAGAATGGACTCCAGAAGGAGGACTTTTATCTGTTTAATCATCTACAGCTCATGTGAGCATCTTTTGCAATATCCAGAAACTAATACAGCAGCATGCAGTAAACATACACTTGCTGCAATATAATATGACTTGTGTAGAAGTAGGCAATCAGAAGTTATGGTTAAACTGACGCCACATCAATTGGCCTAACTGAAGTCTTATTTTGGGTTTGAACAGTAGCAGCTTTATTTATTTTACTATAAAGAATTGTCAGTATTGAGTATTTCTGTAATATTCTCTACTCAAATACACACCCAAATATCCCTTCCTCTGTTTTCTTTTTTTATTATAATTCATATTTTCAGTCCAGTATATTATTACTTGATAAATATTTGATATCATTACCTTAAATTGAGTTATGGAATATAGAAGGGAGAAGGAACATGCCTGAAACCCCTACTTGTTCCCATCTAACAATCTATGAATTCACACCCTCTGGTTTTTCCATTCCTGTTTTTCGTATTTTGGCACCATCTCCTCTACCACAGTCAGGAAAAGACTGGGGTCCAGTTACTGGCTGAAGCTGCCCAGAACTCCAGCCTAAATTCCATCAATTAATCTTAATATTTGTAGGATATCTTGCTTGCACAACCCTCTTCAGGTCAAATCGCAGTATCTCTCTGGCCATTCCAGAACACAAATCTTCTGCATTGTTGATTAACTGCTCTGCTTTGGGTACTTACATTGGTGTAGTTGCTAATCCTGTAAGCAAACGGCTAACCCAGCTCCAATGATTCAGACCACAAAAAGAGAAAAGTAGAGCCTAATTCATTAATCAGGATCTGCCAAAGTTCTGTTGGGAACTTAGTCTGTACAATTCTACACTCTTAATATGGTTCAAGTAACTATACATTTATTTCAGAATCATATTACTACATGTAATAATAATAATAATAATAATAATAATAATAATAATAATAATAATGATACTAATACATAACAATAAAATTAAAGACTAAATAGAAAATTTTATTAAAAATATTTTAATAGTGAACAAGCATAAGTTCAGATCTAGTCAGCTTAATTTATGATTAATGGTTTTGAGTAAAACAATACAAGAAAATTAAGATGTAAAATATAACAGTATAGGCAGCTGGTTGAGAACTTTGCCCCCTACTGGTCAACATGTACATTGCCACTTTTTCACGTTTAACAGTTTAGATTTATCATGTTATTTCTAGATAATACAGAATAATACAGAACACTGCACTTCTCTTCTGTTTACAAAACATAAATACTCACATTGAAGAACAGAGTATTCAGAGAAACAGATAAACTACAGTCTGTAAGTGTAGAACTACAAAGTGCTCCTATGCGGTAAGTGGAGCTGATTAAACAGACACTGAGTGTAGATACAAGGTATCTAGTTGCCCACTTCAGAAGAAGTGACCAGTTGTATTTACATAACATTGATTTTCAGATGACGGAGACTTTGTGCAGTACAGGATAGGCCGGCAACTAGTGCTGACATTTAGGAACATTTGTCCCATTGAAAACAGTTCTGGCTCTACAGTGATAAACCAGGAGGGCAGCAGTAGCCAGGACTACCACAGCAGAGAGGGCCAGTCTGACCACAAATTCGGCTGGGCCACAACAATGAACACTGAACAGACCTGAAAGAGAAAAAAACAGTACATTCAGAGGGATAACTACTGAATGTGTAGCTGTGTATATCAGCATTCTGTTCAATAACTATATCACTATAACCATAACCAGCATGATGGTCAATTTAGACAAACAATTATCATCTACAAATTTATAGAGATAATCAATATTATGTGGCTGTAAATTCAAAAACAAAGTACAAAGCCTTACCATACAGCTTGTATTGTTTCTAACTATAGTAAAATTGGCATTTGTTTACTGTGTGGGTTAACTTCTAATAGTCTATAATTAATATTAATAGGTTTTCTGGGTGTTCAAAATAAAGTCAAATGCAAAAGTTTAAATACTTTCAGTACAGTAGTAGATATTTTTGCTCTTTTCCTGTGTGTTGCAAGTTGGGTTAGAGCTAAACATTTGTGTAGGTGTCTTTGAGGACACTTTGAGAACCACTGCGGTACAGAGAACCAATGTGGCAGTGACTACACATTGCGCACAGTTTAACTGCATGGGAAAACATGATAAAGCATAAATGTAAAGTAGAAATTGTACCAGAGCTTTTAACTAGGCCATATTTTACGTTTTCTTTTTCCTCCAATAAGGCAGTTCAGCAGGTTACTAGTAATTAACAGTAGATATGTTCCCTGGAGAGGGTGTGTTCACTTATTTTCAGTCAACAAAATGTGTTATTTCACCAGGGTGTCTAAGCATTTGCATTCAACTGTATGTAAAGGTAATTGTAATGGTTCAGTCGGTGGCACCAGTCGCCAGCAGAGGGCAAAGGTTGAAAAGGCACCATCCTGGTCCTGGGAACCTGTGTAGACCCTACTTAAGATAAGGACAAACAAAAGCTCCTTATCACACTTTTGCCTGAGGGGCCATCCGTACAGTTGTGTTCATAGAGTAAAAAGAAATTGAGGGATGTAATAAGGAAAATTAAAAGAGCAGTTTAAAGGAAAATAAATAAATTAAAATAAAATAAATAGGAGGTCGGCAGCTGGGGAGTTCGAACCACTCACTGTGCACAATCAATACCAACACACACATTTATATTATTTTCTAATGCGTCCCTGGATATTTTTTACCACTCCTTCAGTCCCTCTCATTTGTATAAACCTTTTTATTCTGTTTTCTCTCTGCGCTTGGGTCCGCCTTCGCTGTCCCGTAACAGTAATTTGAGGATGGTATTTAATCTTTACTAGTTTTGAACTAGCTGCAGGTTGGAATGGTTGCATTGAATGGAAAAGCAAAAAAAAGTTGTATAAGAAAAGAAATACTAATACTAAATACTTAATACTGATCATACTTCTCATTGGCAGATAATAGACAGTACTCTGGGAATTGTTTTCACAGCGGGGGGCCTCACCACCTCTCACAACATTTCAATAACAGGCCAAAGTGAAAAATATAAAAAAAATTAATAACTTATTTTCTGAACCAAAGCAGCAACTCCAGTGACTGGATCACCCGTCAGGTACCGAGAGTTTTTACTGAACTGGGAAAATTTGCTTTAAGCTGGACGTCACTACAATGGTAGTCACTGGATGTCATTCCATCATGTTTAAACTTTTAGTCTCTACACACCTTTAGACAGCCTGTAACTGATTGAGTTGAATTTAACTTTTACTTTCTCTTTTATACTTAATTTTATTATTATTTTATTAGTACTACTATTTTCCCCAATTCATTTTATTTTTGTTTTACTTTATTATTTACTTCATTTTGTCTGTTTTATTACTGTGTTTCACTTATTTGTAATATTTTTTATGAATACTTTTTTTGTACAAATAGATTACCATGGTTTCATTTATTTATTTATATGCTTTTGTCTTGTATGATTTTATTGTAAATGTATGTAATTCTATTCTTTTAGTTTTAACCTGATTAAATTACTTTTTAATTTCCTTCAATCCCTTTAAGTTGTGACTGCCAGCCACTAGCAGGGGGACTGCTCGCCAGAGGGGAAGAAATAGTGGAACTGGGTCCAAAAACTCCAATTCCCAGAATCCCAAGCGGTGATCAACGCCAACCTGCCTCACCTGCGCACCACAGTATTAAACCCAGCTTAGAGGGTCGCTCTTTGTCGCACCTTTGTAGAGGGGCGACCGGTAACAGAGGGTATGTAGGAAAAGAAAGTGAAAGCAGAGAAGTCAAAAGTAAGAACAGAGACCAGAAAAAACGAAGTGACAAGTAAGAAGAAAAATAAGAAACAAGGTAAAAAGTAACAAAAGAAAGAAAATTAGAAAAAAAGACTGATCCAGAAAATAGAGAAAGAAAGGGAGGGCTGAGTGGGTCTGAATTTGCTCAGCCCGTTTTTGAGTTTATATTGTTTTGAGTTCGGTTTATTTTGAGTTATTAACTTTATACGCCAAGAACCGCGTTTCTTTTGTTTGATTTCGCGCCTTTTATTTTTTCACACCGCTTTAGCGGTAACTTCCCACCCGTTTTCCCGTCCTCCACTGGAGTAGCCCAGGGTCCCACCCCTCTCTACAGTACCAAAAGCACACTCTCAAACATTACATGCTATATGCAAGAGTGTAAATATATAAAAAATAAACAACAATATTAATATTAGTAAATAAGTAAAGGAAATAATATTTCCACTTCTGCTCTGCACTTGGATCCACCACCTTCCCCACCCGTAACAGCTGTATGATCCAATATCAGTACTGGACTCTCCTGCTGGATTATGACTGGATAGGTAGCTAATTGCCTTGTACATTAAAAACATTACCAAGTGCATCTTCTTTCCAGACCAGCTGGAGCTTCACTAATTAGTTAGTCTCAGTTTTCACCAACTGATCATGCATGTTTCTGCTTTGTTGGTGTGACGTATGTGGCCTTCCTTGACTCGTTCCTTTTATGTTACTGAATTTTAATGTTCTTAATAATTTATTGCATCCATAATTAATTATTACACACTGGAGTTTGTATTGCACAAAAGTCTATAGACTACTTCTCATTTTTTACTTTACAATTTCCAGTCAAACAACTTGTCTTACCAGTCGGTGGGCAGAACTGTGTGATGTCGATCTGTGTTGAGTGATTGCTGACTGGGTTGGCAGCTACACAGCTGTAGATGTGATTGTCCTGAATGTGTTTCTCCAGATGAAGGCAAAGAGGGACACTGAGGTCAGGATTACTGCTCTGTTTCAGCGTATCTCCGTTTCTAATCCATGACAGACTGACCTGTGGGCCATTTGTAACCAAACAAAGCACTGTACAGTGATCTGAAGCGGACCTTGCTGTGGAAGTGCTGTGGGACTGCATTGACTGGGACGCTGAAAGACATTAGGAATCGCTGAGTCAGACAGGCTGAACATTCAGTGCACATATCTGAACAAAGTACTGCCTGTTTCCTATTCTAACCCATTACCAATGCAGTAGCCCAAAAGTTTGGTTACACCTGCCTGTAAATTGCCTCTGTCCAATAAAAAAACATGTATTCGGTGTCCTTTACATTTTGTAAGAATGTTAGGATGCCTGGACCAATAAAAATGCTGCAAAAGTGCTTGTAACTAACATGTCTTTCCATTACCTTACTGTAAAAGTACAGACAGTTTTTGCCCCCTCCTGCAAATGTACCATTCTGGTCAAATACTTATTTCTTTTTCAGACATACCAAATGGTGTAACTGTTCAGAACATGATTATCCAAATATTAAGTTTTCCATTTTTAGTCATAGTTACAAAAACTTTGAATGACTTAATGTTTAAACGTATTAATGACTTAATAATGGCACAGTGGTATCTCCCCTGATCCATACAGACTGGTTTTGCACAGCAAATGAGCATTAAATTACAGGGCTAAACCGTTTTAGTTATTTTTGGCTTCTTTTACTAAACAATACGATAACACTAATAAACAGTGAAGAATACTTATGAGTGAATATGATTAAGGAGCCCTATTCGCAGCATCCAGTTCTTTATTAAACATCTTATCATCTTGCAATGCTGAAATAAGTCATACATAAACACTCAAGTATGCATGTTTCATGACGCCCCCTACAGCTAGCCTTTGAATAAACTGTCACCCAAAATTCTGTTTGTGTATTTTTTCCGTTTTTAAGTCTGTTTTTATTCAAACATTCAAAACAGTTAATTGAGTTGGCGCGTGTATAAACTATTTACTGGTATGTTATATCTCACAACATATGTTTGATGGACAAGTGCTTGCAATGGTAGGAATTCTGAGATAAACAGTCATATATATATATATATATATACAGTGGTTTCACTTCTAAATACATACATCTCTTATCATTTTTACAGCCGGTATTACTGACCTGAGGGTTGTGGTGTGTTAGTGTGTGGAGTTTGACACCCGTTCTTATCTGACATGTACTTGATGGACGGTGCAGAGACCAGTGCTGGAGAGAAGAACAAGTAATACACATTATGATGTACATTAAAGTTTAAACATGAATGTTTGCAGTATATTGCCAGCTTAAACCAGGAGTGTCTACTCACATCCACAAAGAGTCGTATGGCTGCAGGTTTACATTTCAGACCAGCAGGAGCTTCACTTACTAATCAGTTAATAAGTGCCAGTTTTCATCAACAGCCCCAACGCTGTCCGGGTGAAGTCTGTTGCCACACTAGCCTTTTTTGTGGGTAAGACTGAACACCCTGGACGCCTACCACATTCTTAATAATACGTTTCGTTCACGGTGGGCCATTACACCGCCACCCCCCCAATTACCAGGGATTTCTGATTACACTCTGATTACAGGATGTGAAAACATGAAGGGAAAACAGAATGACTACAAAAAGACTGCCAAAGATGGTCAATCTCCAAAACCCATCTCCAAAGAGAAAAACTGAACTGAAAGCACTCACAGGAGGGAAGCTGAGAGTGGGGCTGGTCAAAGACTGGAGAAAGGAGGGAAAGAAACGGCCAACAAAGCCTTGAAGATTGTAACAAACTTAATTTAGTTATTTTATAATAAGTTATTATAGTCCGGCTAAGAGAAGCACAGAGATACCAGCTTGTTTAAGTGGTAGCTGCACATTACAGGCTAGTTCATGTGTGCAACACACACAAAGTCATCCTTAGAGGCAGACACACTTGACACTGATTACTGTAAGGTAGCTTTCTGCCTCCCTCTAGTGGTGGCACGGTGTCTGACCACACATGGTGATAGGACTGTGTCTTATATCTGTAGCAGATCAAAGCTGACCAGTCACAATTAGGAGTTTCATTGTTTTTCTACTGCAGCTTTAGAAACTCCTGCATTTTCCTTTCCTTGTGTGAAGAAGGACTTTCTCTTAAAATAGTTAACCGTTGCTAAAATAGCCATTTTCACTATCAGCGTAAACTTAAGAAGTAAATGGAAAGGTGTGTCTACATTGACTGAAAACACAGTAGCAGAGCAGTTTGAGTGGCCAAAAATCTCCAAGGATCACACCTTACGTGTTGGGGTCCCAAACTACAATTGGACGACATACAGAACTGGAAGTGGTTTGGGAGAGTTGCCAGAAGAAACCCCAACAAACTTAAAACGCCTACTGTTTGACAGATGTCCCTGGATCTTTGTGTGGGACTGGATTTCTATAGTCAGATGAGACCAAAATAGATCTTTTAGAAAAACAAACACATGATTTGGTGTAGACACAAAGACAGTCATGCAGAAAAGTAGATTATCTCCACTCTAAAGCACGATGGTGGCACTTGTGTTCTGGGCTGTTTTTCTTCCAAAGGCTCTGGAAAACTTGTGGTATCACGAAGTCCATCAAGTACCAATAGATGCTTAAGGAAGCTTAAACCTGCTTATAGTTTAATCTTTCAGCAGGACAATGATCCAAAACACACCTCAAAGTTCAACACAAAAAAAGTGATGAGCTGAAGAGGAGAGTCCACAAGGGTGACACTCTGAATCTGAAGGATCTGGAAAGATTCTGTATGGAGGAATGATGACATCGCTTGGGTGATCACTTACCATGTGTTCTCCAGTCTCATTTAACATTTCAGAAGAAGAGCTGTAAGTAGGAAGCGGCTACAGAAAGTATGAAATGAAGGGGGGCCAACAATCGTGCCATACATAGATTAGAGAAAAATATTTTATTTTTTCCTAATTTTTGTTATTTTGAATTAACCTTCAAAATGATGTGTTTATCAGGGTTGCCAGCAGCTTATCATAAATAATCCCCTGAAAAAATGCACTAATTAGAACTTAATGACTGTTTTGACTGGAAATTGGTGAAGAGTGGTGGTGTATGCCCAAAAACTAGAAGAAAAAAATAATTTCTGATGTGAAATATTGACTGTAATAAAGAAACTGATGAGAATTCAATACATGTGCCTTACTGTAAACAGTAACACTGAACTGCTTGATTAAGATCTCTTCACTGCTGATCAGCACTTTATAATCTCCAGAGTCCGTAGTTCTGATGTTGCTGATGGTCAGAGATCCGGTCTGTGTGTCCAGCTGCAGTCTGTCTCTGAATCTCTCATCATACTTTGTGAAACTGTCCCTGCCAATTAGCACTGCTATGCAAGTAGCTGCAGGTCCAAATGTCCACTGTATTACATCATCTTTCTCTTTTCCAGTCCAGTCAGTCCTCAGAGTTATAGCGTCTCCCTCTGTAACTTCTACTGTCTTCACTCCATCCTTTACAGCTGCTCTCACAACTGCAATACACATGTTTATTGGGCTTAAATAAAAGTTCGAGATATATTCACATAGCTTAAACACAGTGCAAGTTCCTATAACGTGTGTATGTGAGCCACAGAGGCCACACAGGAAATGACCGACATAGCTTTGTCCTATTTACTCAGTCCACAATAGGTTTTTTTTTTATATGTACAAAAATAAAGCACTAGTTTAAAAAGTTTAATGTTTAACTCTATAAAACTTTAACAGTATTCAAGTATTAACATACCTAAAAGTACATTTTAAAAGTGACATACTCAGCAAAAGAAATCAAGTATTTTTATGAACTACATTAATCAATGGATCTTTTCACAGAAATTATATTACCACTCATCTCCTCCATATCAAAAGTAATCCATCTGATTATGCCTTAAGGCAGTTTTCCAATTGATAACTGAGAAGTTAGTGTTTTAAATCACTTATCGAATCACATTTAGTCTTTTGATTTATAACTAAGCAGTAAAACATCCACATTTGTTTGTGAATGTAAGCATGAAAATTACAGAGAAACACATTCAAATGGGAACTCTTACGTGTTCATCCAAAATAAAGCCCAACTTTACCTTTAAATGTTTAGTTTTTTAACATACATGGGTCTTTTCTCTTTGCTGACCTGATATACAGTTTAAACCTTTTACTAGTTTGGCCCCTGATATCCTCGATCGTCAACCATCGGAACATCATTGAACCCAACATATGAGCTTTAGAAAAAAAATAATAATTAAAACTATGAAAAGTAAACATCTTACCTGCAGCGTAGATGACAAACCAGACCGGGGTCTTCATGCTGGAGGTCTAATAGCTGACTGTAGAGCTGCACTGAGGTCAGTATCTGTTCTGTAGAAGCCCCAGTGTGCAGTGACCTAACAGAGCTGCACTGAAGTTTCACTCTGAGAAATGCGGTTGATGTAATGTTTGTATGAGCAGGTAGGAGGAGTCATCCAGCAGATGGCAGCATAGTCAATGGGATAGACAGTGCGTGCATGATACTAATAAAGTATACATTTCCTTTACTGGTTAGCTACATTAGCCTCACCCCTCCAGTGTAAAGAAGCAGACTTTGGGCTCTAAATATATCTTGGCTGATCAGTGATACTTGGTGTAAACCCTGAATTGATGATGCTGTAGTTAGCCATGTTGTGATGGTTGTCACTATTCCCATACTGGACATCTGATAACTTGGAGTCTGGAGTCTGCTAAAGTCTCTGCAAAGGCTGTTCACAAATTATCACATTCTAACATGACTTACTGTAAGCTGTAATCTCATTTATACTAATAATAATAAGGTATTTTCTTCAATTAACCCAAAAGCAGTAGAACTTTTCATTGGCTGCTGAAATAAGGCACAGGAATTCTATTAAAGGAATGCAGTTTAAAAGTTCAGAAGTTTGAAGCATTATAGAAAGAATAATAATACCTTAGATTTTGAGTCTACGTGAGTATTATTATTATTATTATTATTATTATTATTATTATTTTGTCGTAAGGAAGGTGCTGTGACAGAACTTGCCGTCTTTGCATAATTTGGTGAAAGGTGTCCATTTGGAAGTTTTGGGAGGCCTGACTGGGAGGAACTCTTGTAGACAACCTTTGTTGAGTGAATCTCATCAGTAACACTATGTTTAGTTTTGTTTCTGAGCCCAGTTAAGTCTGCATTATGGTAGCAACTATAGCAATTATATATATGTAGATGGTCTGATTTACATATATTTTTAATATAGATATTTGCATGTGGTAAATGCTTTTCTCATTAAATGTATTCTATTTTACTTGTAAATTCATTGTGGTGTTATCTGGGTATATTGCATAGTTCGGCAATTAAGCTTGGATTTAAGGAGCATCAAAAAAAAAGCATGTCCATTATGAGCGAGGATGAGTTGAAGCTCCCCATTTTTAATGTAATGTATTTCACCTTTTAAGTGGCATATTATCAAGAAAATATTCAGGGAATCAGGAGAACTCTCTGTGTGGAATGGCCAGGGCCTAAAACCACAAATTAATGTTCACGACCTTTGACCCCTTAGATGGCACTGCATTGAAATCCCGCGCTGTCTTCTACTGGAAATGTATGACTCCTTGAAAAATAATAGCAAGAAATTGCTTTGAAAACTGGATCAGTTTTGGTTCTTCAGTCCAGGAACACTTGTTAAATGTTAGAGGATGCAACACAGTGGTAAACATGCTCCTGGCCCAACTGTTTTTTTGGAAGGCGTTGCAGGCATCACATTTGAAATGGGTGTATACTTACAAAATCAACAAAGCTTATAAGATAAAACCAAATAAAATATATATATATTTTTTCAGTGTAATACAGGTCAAACACAACTTGCTAACACTGCTTTCTGATTCAACAGCATTTCACACACTGTCCCAACTATTGGAATTGGATTTGTAGATCAAGTGAGGAAACCTCCATCGTCATTCCAGTCATATACACTATATCATATCATTATACTACCCCAGGTCAGCTGGGTTAGGGTAATGTGCACTGGCAAATAAATAAATAAATAATTAATTAAAATGACAAATTCTGTCATTTTGCATCAATGTGCGTTCTTGTTCTGATTGTGTCTTTCATACTAGGCTTGTCAGAACAAGCTGTCCCACAAACAGGTTGCCAGAATGTCCAGCCAATATAATACATGAAAAACCAGCTCTAAAATCTAGACATCCAGAACAAAAGAAGATGAGCATTTGGCAATTTACCATCAAACAGGTCCTCCTTCAATCCCCACAAACCAAGCTTTATCTTTTATAGCCACAAAGCCCATCAACCGGCAGGACACGACTGAACTGCCCTTGAGCAAGTCACCTAACCCCCAACCACAGCTCTCCCTGGGTCCTGTGGTAGGGCTGCCAACCGCTTTAGTGTGTGTATATGTGATCTTGAGATCTTGAATTTCCCTCTGGGATCAGTAAAAATTCAGAGCCTTCAAGCGGAAATGTGAGATCCACATGCAGGCTTGTTTATTGAATGACAAACAAGGCAAATGAAACAAAGAACCAGGCAGCCGGCTGTGAAATCCAGGAGCCTTGGAGGGCTGGCTGCAGGAGCAGTTTCAGAGAAGGAAACAGCCAAAGGAAACCTCGGTGGACCCTGGACTCTCCTGGTGCTGATTTCATGTCTGAGCAGTGAATAGATCAGTCCCCCTTTGTGCAGTGTACACCAGCACTGTAGTCCTGTCTGAGCAGTTCAGTGAGGAGAATTCCTCAGCAGAGACACTTAGAAATCCAGGAATGGGATTCCTGTCCAAGCAAATACAAACACCCCCTTTTCAGGGGAATGTTAGAGAGCAGTTCAAAGTCAAGGAAGAGCCAAAGGGTGAGTTCAACGAAAGTCAAAGGAGAGTCAGAGTGAGACGGCCTACGCTGGAGGGGCTTCGCTGATAACAAACCTCCCGTTCGTGGGATGCCACAAGGATCCGTCACCAGAGCAGAATCAGTTGGGAGACGGGGAGTGAACACAGTGTTTAAAAACTCCAGCAGTTTTATGTTTGATCCACTCGTACCAGCACAACACACAATTTATTGATCCCAGAGGGAAATTCAAGGCATGCAGTAGCTATTCCACAAGTGCACAAGGTAAGACAAAACAGGACACTTACAACAAAAAATAAAGATAGAATATAAAATAAATAGGAAATGTAGGAATGTAGGAAATAGAAAAGGTCTCACAGTGTGTGTGCGAGAGTGATGACAGTAGTGCAGTTAACCAGTGTAAACAGTGTAAACATACTTTGGTAGTACAAATACATATATATATATATATATATATATATATATATATATATATATATATATATATATATATATATATCATCAACAGTTTCTAAATATTAATATTAATGATGACAATTGTAATAATCTAAAATCATTACATTAATTCACTCTAAATGGTTCTGTGATACAACAATCATGACAGATTAAACAAATAATTTTACCTTGTTCACCTTCAGTAGAGTGCTAGTAATCTGTTCTGCCACACTTCCTTTTGGTCTGATTGGTGGCTGGATTGTCCTTTCCACAAAGGCTTTTAACTGCTCATCATCCAAAATTGTTATCAGCTTTGTTGGGAAACACAAAAACATAAAAATTGTGTAGCAGTTCACTGTAGATTCCGGAAAAAAACTGGATTTGTCTCTAAGAAAAAGCAAAAGTCAGATTAATCCTAAATTACTAATCAACTAGGGATTAGGTCAGTTGACTGTGTCCCTGTCGCTATATGTGAAATTGCAAGAAATTATTTTGAATGATTTTCAACTATTGGAGAAACTTGAGCGGGTGGTGCCATTATAATAGTTTAACACAATGGCCTTCCCTCATACTGACACCTCAGCCTTGCACTTCCCACACCATTAAATCAATGCTGAAATCCACTCAGACGTAGCACCCCTGGGGATTTTTACCTGTCATCATCCACAGTGTAGTGTAAAGTTACTCTGAGCAAGTGAATGTTTTTCTAGATAAAGTCCATTTCGTTCATTCAGTGAAGGTTACTACTCTGCAAATTGTGATGGAAAATGTGGAAAAGCACAACAGTCAGTTTTGGAGCATTTATGTGCAAAGCCAAACCTGCAACAATTTTTTAATAAATGTTTGACCTGTGTATGGGATATGGACATTTAAGACTTGGGACAGCTTAAACAGGTGCTGTGGCCATGCTTGGATTATAAACAAAGCATTCAGGAAACCCCGCCCCCCGTCTGGCAGAAGGTACCGGAAGGAGACTGACGTGTTCTGGTCTTTTGGCACTTAACGTGGCAAAAGGCTCCTGACTGTTTCTACACCTCCTGACTGTTTTGTCTTTGCAGAGTTTTCAGACCCATTGCCAAGAGATGAACGTAGAGTTTGTTTCATTGTCTGAACAAATCTTCCAGCTAACCCATTTGTTGCTGGGTGATATGGCACGGATCAAAGAAGCTCCTCGGTTGTTCATTCAGATCTCAGAAATGGGAGGGCATTTTTTACACCACCATGGGTTATGCAGTATTACAACCCTGTGCCCCCACAGCAAACAACTGAATTGGACTGTTAGCTTGTCCCTTCTAACCAAATAAGGCTTTAGACCCTCTTTCATTTCTCCTCTCCAAATGCATGAGACAATATCCTCAGACAGGACAGGATCAGTTCTCATGAACTGACGTACTTGTGTGGCTATTGATGCATCAGTAGAAGATTTTGAACTATTGGTCTTCTACATGCTTGACAGGAAAAGGAAACCTTGAAAGGCTATCTGTATTACAATGATGTTCAGACCGTCAATATTCGATGTCATACTGATAAACAGACAACAGTAAAGCCCATCGCTGGAGGAACACCAGAAAAAATACCAAAAATAGCAATAGCAAAAATTTCTCTTGTCTCTTATCTGTCAGTCCAATTCCACAGCCTTGACATAAGCAACAACTCATGCAGTGGTCGCAACATGTTTGCCAAGTTGGGTATGAACTTGGGTGTGGCTCTCTGTTGGCTTCTAAAGGTACATTGAATACTTCTTTTACTTTTGACATTGCTTCGTGGACAGCCATGCCGTGAATTACATGACCAAGCTACCCTACTGTAAGAATTCACATTTCTCCTTCCTGACATGAAGGCCATACTCCACTAGCCTCTGAAGAGTAGCATCTAGATTTCTAAGATGGTCACTTCTTACTGAACTTCTACAGTCCAAGTTCTTACACCAGCATTCTAGTGTTTGTTGGCTACTTTTTCCATAACAGTAGCATAGTTGATTTAGTTTGTACTCTGTGTTAAAATGATACACTTAGCTGTTGTGCTTCTTTAGATGCCATATGGATGTACTGACATTGATTGATTGCTCTTTATAGTTTTAAGTTCCCCTTAGTCGGCACATGTTATTGGATTAACTACGCAACCCACAAACCAACCTCTCTCTAATGGTGTCATTCAGTGTTCATACGAACTCGCAATGTTCTACAAGTTGCGATATCGGCTCTCCCTCCTCCTGATGTCGCTTGTGAAATCTGAATTAGCCGTTTCTTCTCTACTCACATCTCTTTTTTTGTCCCTTTTTGTCGAGCGTCCCTTTATTCTTTACGGCTCCCTCTCCATCCCTGTGACTCCTGCCCAACAAACCCTGCTTATACAACACGTTTGGAATTTGTGATCATATCAGGTTTCAGTGCATGTCTGAAGTAGGATCTCTATCCATCAGACACCTGTTTACAGCTACCCTGCAAACACAGTTAGGTTGTGAGAACCTACAGTTTTAGTGCCCACAATGTTGTCACGTTGAGATGTAGTTCCTCAAAAAATAGTGCAGTGGTAATGTTATCAATACATTATCACAACCTCCTAGAATCCCTCAGACAACGTTGTGATAATTGTATGCGTTTGCTGGGATATAAGGCTCATGTGTCTGTGTAAACTAGGCGTTATGAAGACATATGACTCAAATACCCCTGAATTGAACCTCAAACTTAATTTTTTTTAACATAAATGTGTGTTATGGAGGCACCCCAAAATCGGACGAGTATGGGCATAAACTTAATTTCCTAGCCGTAATAATTATCAGCACAATTCTGGACAAATATGTGCACAGCAGCACAAACAACTCTCTTTAACTACCACAAGAATGGACAGCATGCGCTTTCAGTACAGATATTTAAAATAGGAAAGAAACATGTCTTACAGCCTAATAATCATAACCAAACTGAGTCTAATACATAAACACACACACACACACATATATATATATACTTTAAATAAAGTATATGTTAAAACTTGCCTGTGGGGCAGTCAAACACGTCAGAGATTTAGGTTCTATACAGACCAAAATAAACAGGCAAATCAAAGTGTAATCATGATATGAGGACCAAGTGCTTTTACAGTAGGAATTTGGAGTAACTGGCTGGCAAACTAGTGAATACTGTCTATTTGGCTCTGTACAGACCACAATTTGAAATCTCATAAAACCGGTGAATCAGAGTGTTATCATATCAGACCACCATATTCCAGAAGAACACTCTCTCCTGTACTCATAGTATGAAGATTGAGTTATATTACAGTAGGAATTTGGAGTCCTATAAAATCAAAATATTGAAGATACTGTAGAACACGTCCTCATGTACTCATGATATGAGGAACGGGTGGTGTTGCAGTAGGAATTCCAACAAACAAACAAACAAACCAGACCCCACCACGCCCTCATCTCCTGAAAGTTCATTAACTCGATCGCAAAAAACATTGCAGTTCATTTTCAAGAGCTTAACAAAAATTCTCAGAGTGCGTTCAATTTAAAAACTCCCGCCAAACCCTCCCCAGCTCCATCCGTCCCCGCCCTCAGCCCCCCTTTGCATCACAGTTCCTCACAAGGCCAGTGGTGCCGCCCTACTGCGCATGTGCCTGAAACAGATCTGCGGCTCTGCGGACAGATTCCATTCTATTCGCCCGCAGTTTGAGTAAGCCTTCTACAATGAGGGGATATTTTCTACATAAGCGATGTTCTCTATCTGTTCTTCTAGTCTGGTGTTTATCAGGTAAGTGTTTCTCTTCTTTTTCTTTCTGGAAATACTGACTTTGGTGAGCTTACAGCAAGATGTTTGAACAAGTGATCTGAACAAGGTTCTCCTCAGTGGGTGATGACAGCGTTTATCTTAGATAATGTATGTCAATGTCAATTTATTTATAGAGCACATTTAACACAACGTTAGTTGACCAAAGTGCTGCACAATGAAGAAACTTAAAATACACAATACTAGGACTAAAAACATCCCCACCACTAAAAACAACCAAATAAAACAGTCATTACATAAAAGCCATAGAATAATAATGAGCTTTAAGCCTAGATTTAAAACTTGACAGAGTAGGTGCCAATCGAATCTGCAGTGGTAACTCGTTCCAGAGTTTCGGAGCGGCTACTACAAATGCTCGGTCCCCCCTCTGCTTCAGCCTTGATTTGGGACCAACTAGCTGAAGCTGATGCGCAGATCTTAGGGCCCGTGCTGGAACATAGGGTACAAGCAGTTCCGTTAGATACCTGGGAGCTAACCCATTAAGAGACTTGTACACTAAAAGCAGGATTTTGAACTGTATTCTAAAAGCCACTGGGAGCCAGTGAAGTGAAGCCAGTACGGGAGTGATATGTTCCTTCCTAGACGTACGTGTTAATAACCTCGCAGCAGCATTTTGCACCAATTGTAACTTGGCCATCAAGGAATGGCCAACACCAACATATAGCGAGTTACAATAATGTAGGACCAAGACAAGCTTCCGTTAATAGTAACTGTTCTGGGGTCAGTGTCTATTCAAATACATTATGTCCTGCTGTCAACACCCGACCCGTTCTGGTCAATTCTGACATTGCTTGTTTTTTTTTTCTTTTCTTTTTTTTGCGTTTATGTTTGGAACTTGAGCTTCTGTTTTACACATCAAATTAAATGAGACAACCTGTACAGGCTGTAGAGACAGAACCATCTTACAGCGCGCGTAGCCGGTTGAATCAAAGTACATACTTTCTTGCACATAGATCATTTTCTACCCTGAAAATAAATAAATAAATAAATAATTCTTTTTTTTATACAGCGCCTTTCCTGAAAGCTCAACGCGCTTAACAAACGTTAGGTTTGAACAGATGAAATGATGCACTGAAATGCATACAAACACAAAAATAGAGTAAATAAAATTAGAAATTATATTAGAATAAAATAAACAAAGAAGCGAAAAACAAGAAACAAGAAAAGTAGCACCCATATCCCCAACGAGGTGAGTTTTAAGAATGGATTAAAAAGACATTCAGAGAGTCTGCTGCTTGGATGTTTTCGTGAAACTGATTCCTGAAGCAGAGGAGAAAGCTCGATCACCTAGATACCAGTGACTGGTCTTTGGAGAGAAGGGAAGAGACGGCTTTCATTAATTTGTGCTCAATCTGTTACATAAACACGTCTTCAAATCCCTCCTGTCAGTGCAGGATGGACTGCTGGGTGGTTTGTATGTATGAAGAGGAAAACCCATATGTACACCTTATTTTACACTACAGTTCCAAGTTTATTTGTCATTTGCACATCATGTCAGGACATAACATGCATTGAAATGCTTGGGGTGAGGCTCAGCAGGGCAGTATTATATATGTAAAATAGTGCAAACATACAATAAATAGACAATATTAAAGTAAAAATAAGCTCGAAAATATACATATTATAACTGAAATATATAAAGGACTATACAAAACATACACAAGATATATACATAAGATATACAGGAGGACATCTGTGAAAAATGTTGCATAGGCAGGTTTTCTAAGAAGATACATCTATTTAAAGTGACTTAGTGATATTGTCCAAAGCAGCGATATCAGAATAAATAATATAAAAGTGTAACATCGAGTGAACGGTATTGGGGTCTCTCAGCCTCACAGTTTGTTCAGGAGCCTGACAGCCTGAGGGTAGAAGCTGTTCAGTAGCTGGTTGTTCTGGTCTGGATGCTGTGGAAGCCTGGATACTGATGGCAGTATGGTGAACAGGCCGTGTGCTGGGTGACCGCTGTCTAACCTGATCTTCTGGATTTTCCTCAGGCAGCAGGACTGGTAGATGTCCTGTAAGGCTGGTAGTTTGTTCCTCAGGCAGCGGGACTGGTAGATGTCCTGTAAGGCTGGTAGTTTGTTCCTCAGGCAGCGGGACTGGTAGATGTCCTGTAAGGTTGGTAGTTTGTTCCTCAGGCAGCGGGACTGATAGATGTCCTGTAAGGCTGGTAGTTTGTTCCTCAGGCAGCGGGACTGGTAGATGTCCTGTAAGGTTGGTAGTTTGTTCCTCAGGCAGCGAGACTGGTAGATGTCCTGTAAGGCTGGTAGTTTGTTGCCTACGATGTATTCTGCTGTCCTCACCACTCCTTTTAGGGCCTTGCGGTCGCAGGCAGTGCAGTTGCCGTATACCAGACCGTGACCAGACGGCTGACTCTCGACTCTTCAGCCCCGTTGATGTAAAGGGGACAGTGACCGCGCTTCTGCTGCTTCCTGTAGTTCACAATCATCTCCTTCTTTTTGCTGATGTTTAGACGGAGATTGTTGTCAGCTCAGAGCATTTATAGGATAAAATGTATTACTTGAGTTATGTTGTCTCACACATGCCAGCTTTCAGCTACTACATTACAACGAGTGGAAATAAGGACGCTTGCTTATATAACAGTAGATTTGTTTGCGTCGAATATTAGTTATTATTTATTATTAGCAATAAAAGTAGTTTTTTTCTTTATTAAAGCGGATACTGGAACTTGATATGATTCATCTTCTATTTTTATTAGAAATAAAAATACAGTGTAAAGGGCATTTAAGGCATTCATCCTACTTAGAAATGTTATGTATGTATTCTATTCTTTATTCATCTGACAACACAGCCCCTACATAGCCGCAGTAGGTTAAGAGGGTTCTACCATCTGAGGGAAATCTGAGGGAATTCCCCCCCAACCCCCCCCCGCCCATAACTCAAGTAATAAAATGTATTACTTGAGTTATGTTGTCTCACACATGCCAGCTTTCAGCTACTACATTACAACGAGTGGAAATAAGGACGCTTGCTTATATAACAGTAGATTTGTTTGCGTCGAATATTAGTTATTATTTATTATTAGCAATATAAGTAGTTTTTTTCTTTATTAAAGCGGATACTGGAACTTGATATGATTCATCTTCTATTTTTATTAGAAATAAAAATACAGTGTAAAGGGGATTTAAAGCATTCATCCTACTTAGAAATGTTATGTATGTATTCTATTCTTTATTCATCTGACAGCACAGCCCCTACATAGCCGCAGTAGGTTAAGAGGGTTCTACCATCTGAGGGAAATCTGAGGGAATTCCCCCCCCAACCCACACACATAGAAACGTGATATTTGTTAAATTGTGTAGATCTTAATGTACACAGAGAAGGAAATTCTCATGTCTGAGTTGAGAAGCCAGAGCACTGCTTAGGAGGCTTTTGAAGCTAGCTACTAAACATACGTGTAGTGAAGCTACTTAAGAGTTCAGTGTAAATCTAACAATATAGCACCTCTCAGTAGGGAAAAAGAGAAAAATGCTATTTTATTATTATTGTTTTATTAAACATGTTTAAGTATAGTGTTTTCTGTTAGCTTACCAACATATACCTATACCCAATAAAAAGACATTGTAAGAGCAAGCTGCTGTTTCATTTAATCAGACCGCTCTTCATGGAAAAAAGTGGGCTGGATTTGGGCATACATTATTATATAATAATAATAATAATAATAATAATAATAATAATAATAATATTATTATTATTATTATTATTATATAGTATTATTATTTTGTTGTTATTGTTATTTATTATTATTATTATTATTATTATTATTATTATTATCCAGTTAACGTCTTTAACCTTTAAACATGCAAAGGGTATTTGTATATAATATGTTATATGCAAAAGAAGTATTAATGATTCTGTACAGAACCGTTTTCTTTATTAAGCAACTCCCTCTATTTTAAGTGTGTCGTACGTTAAAATAATCAACATTCAAACACCTATTAATGTTCATTTTAAGTGTGTAGTACAGACACAGTTTCTAATTTAATTCCAGTTTCTAAATCCTTTATCGCCTCAGTTCTATGTACCAAAAAGAAACTACCGGGAAACATGAAATTATATCAACTCTACACGCATGAACTGTGTTGCCTGAACAGCTCGTTTATGTGAGACATAAATGAAAATACCATTTTATTAAATGATAACAGTTACTTTTTTAATCCAATGTTAATTCCATTTCGATGAAACGCTAATAAACTGAAACTTTCTATTTAGATTCCTGTTTGATTTAAAGCGAATAAAAAACAGGCGCCCGTTTTATCAGCGCGCTAACTGAACAAGGACATTTGTTACTAATCCCGCATCGTCTTCTCCTCACTAATTAAATAGCATTTAAAAATGGCCACCATTGTTTTCTGGCAAATCATTACAAATTCAGCCACCACCTAAAAGCCAATGTCCTGTAATTTAATTCAAATAATTACATTTTTTATCAAACAGCTTATATAGAGAGATCAAACATCCTTTACTTTTAATGTAAGATAATATAGATAATGTCTGTGAGACACTCATGTTCCTGCCAGTACTGGTTATGACAGTGTTGGATGTATAACGTGATGGATGCATAATATTAATATATAATATTATTTTCAGACGGAGCTTCTAGTTTTTATGTGTGTACTGAAATATTCTGCTTTGCAGTGCCGTTTTCTTTTTTTAATGTGTTAATTATTTTTAATACATACATAAGTCACTCTGTTTTCCTCAGGCTGTCAGTGATACATTTCGGAACCTTCATTAATGTTTGCGTGATTGATCTAAACTATATACCTGGCTTTCTTTCTCTGTACACTCATTAAAAAAAATACATACACAATAAAGGACTGCTTAATGTTTATAGGCTTAACATTTATTTTTTAATGATCACAACTAAAAATCTACCGGTTAAATGGGGACTGACGTCATACACGATATATTCAGTTTCAAGTCAGAAATGTGCCAGTACCACAAAAAGGAAGTAGAAACTTATGAAAATGCACTGATATCCAGAGGGTCTTCAATATCTTTGGACCCTCAGTCTCACGCCGACACCTCAGCTTTGGTCATATATCTGCAGGATATTGCTCGTGCACAAACTACATGCTAATGAACAGCCGTGTGTAAACAAATGAAGACAACAGGAGCCTCTAAACACCTCTGACTGTAACTGGGTTAACATTGCTCTGTTAATATAAACAAATCCGCGTTTCATAACCAAGTAAATCAGATTTGCACACACGTTTCCTCGTGCTATAAGTACACGAGCTCGAATTACCAAATATATTAAACATACTGTTTTTTGGCGACTCATTACTCACTTTGTAAGACAGCATCTCTCGAAAGCCCTAGTCATGTAAGTATATTGGAATGTTAGACTTGTAATTATTTGTCTTTAATTCAGAATGATAGAGATTTTTGGACGGTTCAATAATGTATTCAACATATTGGAAAAGAGTACAAGTGTCAATGACTTCATATGTTGGAAAAAAATATAAACAAGAAAAAAATGCCCATTTATTGCTCCCTCTATCCCCCCAGCGCCATGGGGAGAACATCTGAAGACTTTGCATGAAACTATTATAGAGCGTCCGATTTTGAGGTAGTCACGCACAGTTTCTTATTTATATTGGGATTTTTGAGGATCTGCTGCTGTTGTTAACATACAACGCCACTGTACATACAAGGCACCAAACAATGCGTAACACTCAGCCCCGCCTCAGAGCATTGTCAGCTAAGCCGGCGTAACATGATATTTAACACGAGGAGAGTAAAAGAAGGAGAGGTTGTGCGAGCTGCCGTTTCCATATAAACTACAATGAGTGAGTATTTTCAACGGCGATGGACTCTTACTGCTCTTCTAGTCTTGTGTTCATCAGGTAAGCTCTGCAGTTTGTTTAGTGGAGATCCAACAGCAGTAACTTATTATTTGTCCTCCCTCGTTTTCTTACTGTGAGTGTACTGGCTTTCTGGGCTCACGTCAAAATTACCTGACCAACTGACCTACTACACGGGTGCTCCTCAGTGACTCTGAGTGACTCTTAACACTTTTACACTTTTTTTTTACACTTAAAGTGTACTTAAAAGTATACTTTTAAAAGCTAGAAAGTGGGCCAATTTAGTCCCAAGAAGTATTAAAATAGTACATATACAAGTGTACTACTAGTACAATGACATTAGTATAGTAACTACATAAAGTATACTTAATAAAATGAACTTTAAGTATACTTATTTTCTGTAAGGGCTGTTAGGTCAAGTGGACTTCTAATCGATAGCTAAGATCTATTTTAGATTGCGCTGTCCATTGCTATCTGCGGTTAGTACATAATCCACGTAAAAAAATGTGGTAAGGCGGTGGAGGGAAACTAAACCAGCTACCCATTATGAAATTCTTCTATGAAATTCATTAACCCTTCAATGCACAGCCTGGGTCGATAATGGGATTTTATTTTTTATATCTTTGCAATAAATTAATTTCATCATTCAAGCTTCCATGAATTGCTCAGTTTACTTAGTTATTTTGGTATCACTGCCCTTTTAACGCACAACATGGGTCAGAATTAACTCCTAGGTGTTTACTCTGGAATCTGATAGGAGGTACTGACATTTGCAGTCAGAAACATGTTTACAACTATTTATGTTCTTGAAGTAAATAAATAAGAATTAAAATAATGATTTAGGATTAAAAACAAGATTTTTTACTTAACACATGGAACATTAAATAATCAAATGGATTTCAAAAGATATGTCAAAGTGGTACCGAGTAATACGTACAGTAACATAGGAAATGAATACGGGTCAAGTTTGAGCCGTGCTGTGCACTAAAAGGGGTTTGCTTAGCTTGTGCATCAAAGGGTTAACATTGATTATAATGCACTATGAGTAGAGAGACATACTTACTTCTCAAAATGCATATAAGAAAATTAACATAATCCGCGAGCTCTTTTTTAATTATTGGTAACTTTTAAATCCTAAAATAACAAATGAATATCTTACTGAGACTTCTGTACCCAAGTGCAGTGAGCTTGGATTATGTTTTAAAACTAATAACCCAGCAAATCTCGCAACCACAACCGAAACAACAATGGACTCCATTCTACTATGGGTAGAATTAAAAAGATGAGCAAATAAGAACTATGAAACTGAATTCCTCTGCCTGTGTTTTAGACCCAATCCCAACATGAAAACAGAAACATTCTATAGCCTTTCCATGAATGTATTAGACATTGTAAACACTTCCCTAAACAACTATTTTTTCCAGACACACTTAAAACACCTGTTGTGAGATGGATATTAAAGAAACATAGTCTTGACTCAGATCTTTACAACTATAGGCCAATATCCAGTCATTCATTCATGTATGACATATATCTAAAAAAGTAGTCTTTTCACAGCTTAATGACTTCCTAACTGTAAAACAATATTCATGATAAATTCTGAAACCAAAACAACCATAGTGAAGGTAGTGAAGAGTAAATATTGATTCTAACAATGATCCTATTCTTGTTTAACTTGATTTAGCTTCTTAAAGGCTTGAGAGCTTGGTTGGTCTCTAAGATGGTTTGTCACATATTTGACTGGAAGAAAGTATTTTGTTAATATAAGTGAACATGTCTTAGAAGAGCATGACATTCTCTATGGCAGGGGTATTTAATTAGAATTTAGTGAGGTCCAGTTGGTGGAAATGTCTTTAGGCCAAGGTCTGGACCATCATCATTTCTAACGTGTGTAATGATTCAGTGGTGTATCCTGTTTACTGAAGTAGCCTAGTATTTGCATCTTATACCATCAGCAACTGAAACACAAAAACTTCACACATACCGTTTAGTTTTTTTCAGTATATTTACTGTTTAAATGCTGATCTGAATTAATTAATTAAAAACAAATAAATGCTTTTTCCGTCACTTGAAGTAAACACAAGGGCTGTATTAAAAAAAAACAGAATGCTTTTTTTAAGTGAGAAAAAGTAAATATAATATGTGTCTTCTTGTTAACTCGATTTAACATATTAACAGTTTATTTCTCTCTTGTTTTCTTCTGTCAGACTTTCTCTTGTTCAGTGAGAGAAATTAGCTCTTGGTTGTCCAGCCAGGACTTTAAACCTGGGCTGAAATGGTTTTAGGGCCATTCTCACATATAAAAGATATACATGTCTATTTTTAATTCGCCACGGTCTCAGAACATGGACATATTGGTTTGGAGCGGTCTGTGGGAAGAATTAACATATGTTTCGGTCCATTCCTGGTTGAAAAGTCGTTTTTCGCTGTCGAGTTTCCTCTTATTTTAGCACGCCGTTTGCTGCTTCCCGCTTCTTACCTCGCCTGTGTGAGCGCCGCGCGCCCGAATCTGCACAGATCTGATTGGCTGAGGAGCGCCAGCTAACGCACGCGATTGGTCTGTGAGTTTACTGCGCTGCAAAGCCCGTATACCGCAAAGGGAAGAAACATTCCTCCGCCTAAAAGAAACACTGTCCAAACACTGTTTGGGTCCGCATTAGACAACGCCCATTAGTGACCCCTGCTCTATGGTGTACCACAGGGCTCTGTACTTCGTTCCCTTTTCTTAGTACATGTTTCCAGATGAACCAGATGATGTTAAGACTATAAATAAGCTGAATCTGTGTCTGTATATCATTGTCAGATGGATGAATACCAACTTTTTGAAACTTAATGAAGATAAAACAGAAATACTTCTAATTGACCATGAAAAGAAACAAGGTATACAGCACGTTAAAAAGATGTAGCATTACAAACAAAAACGGGAATCAGAAACCTTCACAATCATACAATCATAACACATTATTAATAAAAAAACATGATGTTATTATATCAGACTGATTTTAGCATTGCTGCACTGGCTGCCTGTTTTCCTCAGAATGTATTTTATAACTGTATTATTAGTTTTTAATCTATTAAAGGTCTCGCACCTTCATACATCTCTGAATGCCGGACTGATTATGCTCCAAATAACGTCTCTCGGACATCCACTGGTTGGCTTGTCCGGGTCCTTTGTATTAAACTGAAAATAAGCAGTGTTTTTGTTTTCATGCACAGTTTCAAAACAGCTAAAATCTTTTATATTTACTTTGGCATCCAGTTAGCTTCTATAATCAGCTATCTGTTGTTGCAATTTATTTTTCTGATTTAAAGTTTTATCTGTAATAATTTTTTTAATTAATTTACTATTTCTGACCTTTTTTACTTTTTATATTTTCTCTCCTTATCTTTTTTTTTATATCAATGTAACTAAAAGTTTGTTTTGTCCCTGTTCGTCTCTGTGATTGTTCAGCACTTTGTGCTGCATTTTAAATGTAAGAAAGGTGCTTTTTATATTATTAATGAATAAACAGAGAGAGAAAGAGTTGAAAGCATTAGGGTAATAAACTTCATGTGTCTATTTGATGAGTACTGATCTTATATAAAGGAGGCCAGGTGATGTAATAGCCTTGTCTCAGGCCATAACCCTAACCTAATCCTCAATGTTAACTTGGTCTAACCTTAAAATGCAATACATTTACATAGTGGGGACCAGTTTGTGGTCTTCACAAGAAAGAAGCATTAAACAGGCTTTGGTCCCCACAATGTGGAATAACCCCCCCAACAGTCAACTTGACCAGGAAAGATTCATAGCGTACAGTCTTCTGTTTATTTTAAGATTATTTTTTGAGACTATAATATCAAGCTCATTTCATTACCATTTCTTTTTGCCAGAAATCTTCCTCTCTGTGTCAGTATCCACCACTACAGCTGAGGAGGAGGTACTGAATGGAACTGTAGGAGACTCTATTACATTCCCTACCCGAGTGACTGTATCTGGAGCTTTAATGTATGAAGGCAGAAACATTGGGCAAGTGGTCAGTAAAGAGGCTGAAACAGACTCTGATGAGGAGTTTAAGAATCGTCTCCACTGGGACAATCAGAGCAGCTTTTTTACTCTCTCTGACCTGAGAACAGAGGATTCAGGTGTTTATACTGTACAGAGTATGAGAGAGGAAAAGAGAATACAGCACTATCAGCTGAACGTGTACGGTGAGTTAGTTTCTCAGTTCATTATGAAATCAAGAAAACGTTAAATTTTAAGTTTTTCTGATTCTTGTTTCTTTTTGAGATGTCATGTTATTAATCTTTTTATTTTGGACAAAACATCAGCACCTCCACTGACAGGACTCAAGCCCAGTCCTCCAGAAAGTGAACTCTCCAACCCAGTCACCCCGCAAACCACCACAGTGAACTGCACAGAGCATTGCTTTCCTCACCCAGGTATGAGAACTGGAGAATTGAGAATGAAAACGCTTATGTTGCCTGTGCATGTTAAATTAATTTTAATTCTTATAAAACAGATATTCTATTAAACATAATGACTATTAAGTTTTAAAAGTATTAATAATAGACTATTAAGAGTCTTTGACGTTTCCTAAACCTCCTTTGTCTTGAATCCGTTTTACCCCTAAAGCCACATAAAAGAGAGTGTATAATGTTAATAAAGAAAACGTGCTGAACACATCTAGTAATACTGAATCTTCTTTAATCGTAAAAAAAAAAAGTTGTTTTTTAAAAGCGTTCTGATGGGTTTTTTCCTTTTCTGCAGGTGGAACATCTCCCAATAGGTCACACATCCCTGCTATCGTATCCCTTGTGGCATTTGTAGCAGCAGTGATATTTGTGGGCATATGTTGGTGGAGAAAGAGAGGCAAGTTCTTTTTCTAGGTTCATACACTGTTAGCTAGGTAATAGGGCTTGGATTGTTTATTTCTTTCTTCCTATTAAGCCTGATTATATCCAATCTATTCCTCCTAGCGTAAATAGTAACAGCACTTTAGAAAATCATCCATTCATAATCTTTCGCTTTATCCCGCTATACTTCATCAGGCGAAGGCAGGGAACACCATGGACGGGTCGGCCAGTCCAACGCATAGCCAACACGCACTCATGCACACACTCCCACCTGCGGGCAACTTAGAGAGACCGATCGACCTATCATGCATGTTTGGACGTGTGGGAAAGTGCTAACCACTGCACCACCGTTTCACCTTTAGCAAATTATTTGCCACTGTGAAATTGTAAAATCTGTTATGAATATGATATTCATCACTTTAAAGGGCAAATCAAGTAATTAAGTAATTGGTAAGTAAGTACTCAGTAATTAAGATGTGAACAAAGAAGTTCAACTTTCCATTCTAGAGAAACCTAGAGAATAGTCAAAACTATTCACAGTGGTGGTGATGGTAACCAGACGTTTGAAGAGTTAATTGCCTTTAAAATCTACCTTCCTGTTGTGCGATACATGTTTCAATACATTTTTATGGCAGAGGAATACATGCACTGAAGAAAATGAAAGTTTCCCTGTTGTTTGCATTACATATAAAAACTCAGGCGTCATATTCACTGCTGGTTTTTAGATAGTAAATAAAATTTCCATGGTGTTGTAGCGTAAATATATCATATTATAAAACTGTTTCATGTAGCATTCAGGGCGGTATGGTAGTGTAGTGGATAGCACTGTTGCCTCACAGCAAGAGAGGTTGGATTCCTGGACCGGGCTGTTCTGTGTGGAGTTTGCACGTTCTCCCCATGCTTGAGTGGGTTTCCTCCGGGTCAGACATGCATGTTAGGTTGATTGCTCACTCTAAATTGTCCGTAGGTATGAGTGTGTGTTGGCCATGTGATGGACTGGTGACCTGTCTATTATGTACCCTTCCTTCACCCGATGACGCTGGGATTGGCTCCATGAAGCACTCATTTCTAAATGTCGTAGCTGGGCAGTCTAAAGCAGTACAGAAAACACTCGTACTGCTTTTCCACAATCTTTTTGTTTTTGTTTATGAGACTGTGTTGTATATACATACAGTGTAACAGTATCTCTAATAGTTGTATCATGACTCATTTTATGTTTAAGCGTCCATTGCTCCAGTGTGTCAGTGTCTGTCAGTCTTATTGGCTGATAAAAATCAGCATCTTACTGACCTTCTTTTGTTTATCTTCACAGACTCCTCTGTAACAAATGGACTACATGATGAAGAGCTCCATAAATCAAGAAAGACACATTCTGGTCACGGACATTAAAAACAGCTAAAAGCTGTAAGAAGTGGTTGTGATTTTTTTTTTCCTTTGTTGTTTCACGTTGCACATGTTCACATTGACACCGATATTACTGACCCCATTTTACCCCTATAGATCACTTATGTTGTCGTAACAGTATGAAGCAAAAACGAATGGCATCATGTCACACATTATTATCAGTACAGAGTGGTGAAGATGCCTCAATTCACTCTGAATCCACACCATATAGGCACCTGTGCTGAACTGTTAATTGTGACTTTCTTATAGCAGTAACTGCACTAGAGAGTGGCTGAATTCACTAATTACAAAAGGTGTTGGATTGTTCAGCGCATGCTTCTGCAATAGTGTGTCTGCTGCTGATTTATACAAATTCTAAATGCACTGACTATATCGCACTGTGAAATCCAAACAGCCTAAAAAAGTTTAAAGCCTAATGGCCTCTGGCACTAACAGTCTAAGCATTTATATACCTTTTAAGTCATATAAGCCACATGTATTCAATGAGACAATTAAGTATAATCTCAAAAGTGCATTATTAGTTTGCTACTTGTTATGTTTCTACACAGCAAAAAATATCTATTTTATTTATTTGCAGATATTTTATCTACGGAATTATCCAATAAAGTCGTCGCTGTCAGTGACGTGCCATTGTTCAACGGTGGCAGTGTGCAAAAACAATAGGTGGGCTACTACAGTGTTACTGGCTGCTAACTCATCTTTACCTCTATATTTCAGTTCAGTTTATTTATTTTATCAAAATTATGTATGTGTGTGTGTATATATACTACAGTGGGAGTGAAATGGTGGTGTGTTAGTGTGTGTTGTGCTGGTGTGAGTGGAATTCTATTAGACACCTCAGTGTCACCACTGGACTGAGAAAAGTCCACCAACCAAAACTGAGCTGTTGTCTCTGACTTTACATTTACAGTTGTACCAGCACAGTTGTACCAGCACAATGTTAGTCAGTGTCACTGCAGTGCTCCAAATGATCCTAAGCATTCATAAGCATTATGCAGGCTCATGGAATTCATAAGAACTGTCATAAGACTACATTAGCTTCTTATGACAATTGATATAACTCTATGTGAATTCTTATTCCAGTAGAAGTCATTCACTATGAAGGCTACATGGGCCAATTTAATAAAAATTTAAAAGTAAAGTAGCTTTATGACAGATGACATCTATTGGAGTAAGCATGCAGAAACATTAATGTAGGGTTATGCCATTTGTCATAGCAAGCTTATATAGCTGTTATGTAGCCTTATGAACCGTACCCTACAGTAAAGTGTCACCCAGAAGAAGTATGGTTCTATGCTTCGGTGAACGGTTTATCTGGTCTCTGCTGCCATCTTCAGGTAAAACCACTTTAGACATCCCCATGATTAGACTTGTTCATCAGAGCAGAGAAGAGAGGGAATAATTTTAGCGTAGTATAATAATATATGGCTATATAAAATTAATAATACTGACCTCCACGACTGCATGCATGGACACTAATGCCAAGTGTTTTACCCTCATAACTACATAGTCAAGGTTCAAGAATAAAATAGACCATAAAGCCTTGACCTTATTGACTAAAAGCTCAGCCTACATTATAAAAAGTGTGTACTTAGTCAACCTAAACAAATTACTTCATGTGTTAACAAGTAATGGAACTACTTTTCATTGCCACATGGTTGGATTGAAGGGTTTGCAGTCACAAAAAAGGAGTCACATGTCTAAGGCAGATAAGCAGAGGCAGCAAGTACAAAGTTTAGTTGCATATTTTTTGGTACCTCCAACTGTAAAAGTAATGGGTTTAGTGGGGCCTGATAAGGCATTAGGGAGGTTGGACAAAGTGTGTGTGTGTATATATATATATATATATATATATATATATATATATATATATTAGTTTGCACTGGGGTTACATGTCTCTAAATGTTGTCAGAAATATTTATAGCAGGTGAGCAGAAGTTACTACTTGCTGTAGAAGTACTTTTATCATGAACAGCCAGAAAAATAATAGTAGTTAAGCTCCTTTGCTAGTTACAGAATTTACAGTCAGGTAAATCAAACATTGTAACGATAATAATGTTTTAAAAATTATTCAAATTAAGTTTATCTGTAACAGTTATACATACCACAACTAGTCCTTCTTGATGCCTGTCAGCTATTCACAGGTTTTAGCCACATTAACCAGCGGCCCACGTACCCAGCACGACAGCATAGAGACAAACAGGAAAGCGGTGGTCAAAATAATATATCTACACAGTTCATCTGTCCATTTCTCCATTGTTTGTGTTTTATGACCTTTACAATGAACTGTTAACACTGTACGTAATTTGCTGAATGTAAAAGACTTTACTTTTTAAAGAAAGACTGAATAAGACTGAAAGAGAAGTTTAGAATGCTGAAACGCAGTTGCTTTAGTGAGTATGAAAATTAAACAGTGATGACGCCCTAAAGACCACTCCCCTCAGGCTACAAATGGTTCATCACTGGATAAAGGTGATTAGCAAAAACAACTTAATGTACTGAGGTATTACTGATTTCCAGTGATCTTTCCCCATACATGAGGAGGGTGGACCTAAACCATGGCAGCAAATCCACCCTACAGCACAACAGACAAGCATTCAGGCCTGTTCAGGCCACACATGCACCTGCCTACTTGAGAAGAAGGATGACTCATAGGACTAAACCATTTGTTTTCCACTTCTCTGCAGTACGTTTGAGAGTACCCAGCACTCTCAAACGTGCATTTCTTTTTGCACTGCAGCTCTATTAAAACATCCCTTTGTATGATGGACTGCTCTTGCTGACACGGTCTGATCACGCCCCACGTCGACATTCTTAATGAATTGATCACAGTTTCATTAAATATCACAGTAATGCACAAACACCAAACTCATTATGTGTGCTTTTACCCACAATTTCCATGTCTTCTCCTACAGACCTAAATACATGTGACTTTACTCACTGTTCCTTACTATAGCTCCTGCTATCTGTGCTCCTGCTATAATGAGCATTTAGAGCTTTTCATATTGCCATCTTAATCCAAAAACGAGGTCTTCTGGTCTCTTCACTACACAGCATTAGCCGAGCATTCTGAAGGATCTTTCTGGGATCAGATCAGACTATGGTAGTGCACCTTCTCTGCCCTGCTGTTATCACTTGCTGTATTTACTCTGAGCACAAAAGCTTTTAGTATAAATGTATAATGTATAAAGACAACAATGCTAGACCGACATGAATATAAACCAGCAGATCAAAAACTGAGGATAAGCTTCAACTAGAACACAGGGGGTATTGTTTATATAATAAGCCCCACCAAGGACTTGTGAACTCATCTTGCCAGTTTGTAAACATAATATTATGATAGCGAATTGAAATATCTGGGTTTTGCTATTATGGCTGCTACAGCTGGGGATAGGATTGGCTTTCAGGTACAGTCCAGCAGGTGGCAGCAGAGTCTGTAAACTATAAGCTATTATAAAGCAAGCAAGTGCAAGCTTTTCACAAACACCTTATAGATTTTGCATATATGTTTTTTTCTCTCAGAAACGTGCAATCAAGAGTATGTTGGCAGATACCTCACTCAACTTGGCCAGCAAAAACTACCTTTAACAATGTCAAAACGTGTTATTAACCCATTTTTAAGAGTTCACACCCTCCAAACTGAGCAAATCATTCATAAATATTCATTCCAACCTATTAATACTGCTGTAGAGACACTATTCTGTCTGGTTGTGGTAGTTCATAGAAGCTCATTACAAAGAAAAACTGAATAGCATGTGACTATTGGACATTTTCTATTAGACTATTCTTACAGCAACAAATTAGTATAAAGCATTTTAGAGGTAATTTATTTGAAATTCCTAGTGAGTGACACCAGGTGGGCTAACACAATCACACACTTCTCACAGCAAAGACAATGACGCTTGACTCCTGCACTGGCCAGCTGTTATACAGTTAATTATTTGGAAAGTGCTTAGGCAACATGATTAGATAAAAAAGTGTCATCTAATCTGAATAAGTGAAATACAATCATCATGAGCTGCCAACTAGAATAAATCAATAAGTCACATAAAGCAGACGTATTGTGGCCCTCTCTTGATGCATATGTCACTTAGCTAGGTTCCTAAAAGCAAGCACAACCGCGCTGAGATTAACAAGCCCACAGCCATAGTCTTCACTACTGTATTCAGTACAATAGTGAACACCACTGAGTTGTAGGCTATATCAAGTATTGTTAATTCCTCTCAAATAACATTAACATAATACCATATTTTATATTTTTTATATCTATGTCTAAATAACTAAACAATTAAAGTTCAAAGGTCTTTAGTGTTTCATCCACAGTCGAAAACCATACAATCTAATCAGTGTGAAATAACATGGCAGGTATGTAAACATCTACTTAATCAATTCTATATACAACAGAACCACATCAGAATGAACAGACTGTAATGTGGCAGCTCAATTCAAGACTGAGCACAGGAGCCAGCATGAGGTTCTCCTTAATTACTGAGAGAACAGATGCCATCTATTGCATTTAATTAAGGCAGAGTGGCATATCATGCAGCCCAGTCTGGTTTCTGCAGCATGCAAATGTCTTAAAAACCTGCTCAGAAATGTGGTTAACAATGCACTTTCCATAGCCTACCTAAATGACAAAATGTATTGTTACTAATTTATCATTTATTGTTTTGGGGTGGGCAACTAAAGATGTACTGCATGCAATGAGGAAAATAAGTGTTTGAACAGCCTGCGACTTTGCAAGTTCTCCCACTTAGAAATTACGGAGGTGTCTGAAATTTTCATCTTAGGTGCATGTCCACTTAGAGAGACATCCAGAAATCACAATGTATGATTTTTTTAATAATTAATTTTTTTGTTACTGCTGCAAATAAGTATTTAAACACCTGCCAATCAGCAAAAATTCTGGCCCTCAAAGGACCTGTTATTCCACCTCTACTCCACTTATTATTTTAAATTAGAAGCACCTGCTTGAGGTTGTTAGTTGCATAAAGACACCTGTCCACCCCACACAGTCAGTAAGACTCCAACTACTAACATGGCTAAGGCCAAAGAGCTGTCCAAAGACACCAGAGACAACATTATAGACCTCCACAAGGCTGGAAAGGGCTACGGGGCAATTGCCAAGCAGCTTGGTGAAAAAAGATCAACTCTTGGAGCAATTATTCAAAAATGGAAGAAGCTAAACATGACTGTCAATCTCCCTCGGACTGGGGCTCCATGCAAGATCTCACCTCGTGGCGTATCAATGATCCTAAGAAAGGTGAGGAATCAGTCCAGTACTACACAGGAGGAGCTGGTCAATGACCTGAAGAGAGCTGGCACCACTGTTTCCAAGGTTACTGTGGGTAATACACTCATAAGATGTAATAGTTTAAAGTCATGCATGGCAAGGAAGCTTCCCCTGCTTAAATCAGCTCACGTCCAGGCCTGTCTTAAGTTTGCCCATGGCCATTTGGATGATCCAGAGGAGTCATGGGAGAAAGTTCTGTGGTCAGATGAGACCAAAATAGAACTTTTTGGTCTTAATTCCACTCGCTGTGTTTGGAGGACGAAGAATGAAGAGTACCATCCCAAAAACACCATCCCTACTGTGAAGCATGGGGGTGGAAGCATCATGCTTTGGGGGTGTTTTTCTGCACATGGGACTGGACAACTGCACTGTATTAAGGAGAGGATGACCGGGGCCATGTATTGCAAGATTTTGGGGAACAACCTCCTTCCCTCAGTTAGAGCACTGAAGATGGGTCGTGGCTGGGTCTTTCAACATGACAATGACCCAGAGCACACAGCCAGTATAACCAAGGAGTGGCTCCGTAAGAAGCACGTCAAGGTTCTGGAGTGGCCTAGCCAGTCTCCAGACCTAAACCCTATAGAAAATTTGTTTCTCATTTGTTTCTGTGTTTCTCAGCGAGAGCCCAGAAACCTGGCTGATCTGGAGAAGATCTGTGTGGAGGAATGGGCCAAAACCCGTGCTGCACATCACAAACTGCTCATTCTATAATCTCAGCACATCACAAACTGCTCATTCAATAATCTCAGCACATCACAAACTGCTCATTCAATAATCTCAGCACATCACAAACTGCTCATTCAATAATCTCAGCACATCACAAACTGCTCATTCTATAATCTCAGCAAATCACAAACTGCTCATTCAATAATCTCAGCACATCACAAACTGCTCATTCTATAATCTCAGCACATCACAAACTGCTCATTCTATAATCTCAGTACATCACAAACTGCTCATTCAATAATCTCAGCACATCACAAACTGCTCATTCTATAATCTCAGTACATCACAAACTGCTCATTCTATAATCTCAGTACATCACAAACTGCTCATTCAATAATCTCAGCACATCACAAACTGCTCATTCTATAATCTCAGCACATCACAAACTGCTCATTCAATAATCTCAGCACATCACAAACTGCTCATTCAATAATCTCAGCACATCACAAACTGCTCATTCTATAATCTCAGTACATCACAAACTGCTCATTCTATAATCTCAGTACATCACAAACTGCTCATTCAATAATCTCAGCACATCACAAACTGCTCATTCAATAATCTCAGCACATCACAAACTGCTCATTCAATAATCTCAGCACATCACAAACTGCTCATTCTATAATCTCAGTACATCACAAACTGCTCATTCAATAATCTCAGTACATCACAAACTGCTCATTCAATAATCTCAGCACATCACAAACTGCTCATTCAATAATCTCAGCACATCACAAACTGCTCATTCTATAATCTCAGTACATCACAAACTGCTCATTCAATAATCTCAGCACATCACAAACTGCTCATTCAATAATCTCAGCACATCACAAACTGCTCATTCTATAATCTCAGCACATCACAAACTGCTCATTCAATAATCTCAGTACATCACAAACTGCTCATTCTATAATCTCAGTACATCACAAACTGCTCATTCTATAATCTCAGTACATCACAAACTGCTCATTCAATAATCTCAGCACATCACAAACTGCTCATTCTATAATCTCAGCACATCACAAACTGCTCATTCTACAATCTCAGTACATCACAAACTGCTCATTCTATAATCTCAGTACATCACAAACTGCTCATTCAATAATCTCAGCACATCACAAACTGCTCATTCAATAATCTCAGCACATCACAAACTGCTCATTCAATAATCTCAGCACATCACAAACTGCTCATTCTATAATCTCAGTACATCACAAACTGCTCATTCAATAATCTCAGTACATCACAAACTGCTCATTCAATAATCTCAGCACATCACAAACTGCTCATTCAATAATCTCAGCACATCACAAACTGCTCATTCAATAATCTCAGCACATCACAAACTGCTCATTCTATAATCTCAGCACATCACAAACTGCTCATTCAATAATCTCAGCACATCACAAACTGCTCATTCAATAATCTCAGCACATCACAAACTGCTCATTCTATAATCTCAGCACATCACAAACTGCTCATTCAATAATCTCAGTACATCACAAACTGCTCATTCTATAATCTCAGTACATCACAAACTGCTCTTTTTATAATCTCAGCACATCACAAACTGCTCATTCAATAATCTCAGTACATCACAAACTGCTCATTCTATAATCTCAGTACATCACAAACTGCTCATTCTATAATCTCAGCACATCACAAACTGCTCATTCTATAATCTCAGCACATCACAAACTGCTCATTCAATAATCTCAGCACATCACAAACTGCTCATTCTATAATCTCAGCACATCACAAACTGCTCATTCTATAATCTCAGCACATCACAAACTGCTCATTCTATAATCTCAGCACATCACAAACTGCTCATTCTATAATCTCAGTACATCACAAACTCCTCATTCATTCATTTTGTTTTCGTATTTGTATGGGACGTCATCGTTGTAGGGATTCAACATGGATTTATAAGTAAAGCAGAACATTCAGTTGGACTTCCCACTTTCTGAGCTTTGAACAGCAACCAGGTACAGAAAGAAGAAGAAGGAGAGAAGATTCTGGCACATTTTCTTATTAGCCTGCTTCAGTTTTGCCTGTCAAATAATGTCCAGACTGAGTGCTCCAGTAGGAAAGACACCATAGGTAGACTGTTCACAGTGTGGATACACCTGTCCTCAGAATAAACAGACATCATCTCTTCAGTGCAACACTACAACGATCACACCACCTGTGGCACGTGTGTTGCCAGGACGTAAAGACAGGGCCCAGGGGTGGATCTGTTTGTGTGGAGGACATATACTTTTTATTAAATAATAAACTACTTATTTTTGATATCAAATGATAAACTGATGAGAGGGATCTGTCGGATACTATTTATTTATATATATATTTATATTAAACATCAAAACAACCGCAAAACACACCACTTTCTGACCACTTGAGACATAACGACCCTTGAGAGTTGTGTAGCAAAATGCCTCGCAGCAAGAAAGCTAGAAAGCGTTTTTGTTGTTTGCAGTTCTGCTGATCTCCCACGTTTCTGCTGGGGTAGTGTCATTTTCAACTAAGGCACGCTAGCTTTATTAATTTTGTATGTTTGCTTTAAGCTTCTGTATTAATTTGTTTTGGTTAAAAGCCTTATTTGGTTTAGTTTTCTAAAGCTTTATTCAATTTGTTTGTCTAAGGCTTTAATAATATTGGTTTGTTTAGAGGTATAGTTGTGAGGACCACATGTCCTCACTAGTATAGTACAGTCTGATTTTTTTTGGTAAAGTGAGGACATTTTGCTGGTCCTCACTTTAGGACACAGCATTTTCTCCAAAAAGCAAGTTAAAAAAATCTAATAGAGCAGAAAATTAATCTTTGAAGTACTAAGGTTAAGGTTAGGGTTAGGTTTAGGTGTAGGTGTAGTATTATTTAGTTATAGGACAACAAAGATCAATAGAAACATATGGATGACCTCACTAATATAGTAAAACAAACGTGTGTGTGTGTGTGTGTATGTGTGTGTGTGTTCGCTCACATGTGGTGTGTAGGACTCTCACTCAGTAGTTTTGTTTCATACCATGGTAACATAATGGTAACATACCATCCACATTGGGCTACAGAATATTAATTAATATTGTTAATTGTTGATGATAATGTGTTGTGTCTGTCCCATTCAATGTGGGACCTTTTTAAATATAGTTTTTAATAAAATTGTATTAACTTGTGGAAATACATCTCAGGCCTCTTGGAGTGTATTCGAACTTGTGTGTCCTTTTTTTTGGGGGGTGGGCTTAAGTGCCACTTCTATTTCCTAGGGGTGATATTCCCCTAGGTGGTGTAATCAGGCTTATGACTTTTCCCACACACTGAATTCAGGTGTTCCAATCACTTCTGTGGCCACAGGTGTATAAAACCAGCAGCAAGGCATGCAGACTGCTTCTACACACGAGTGAAAGAATGGGTCGCTCTCAGGAGATCCCCATTTCGTGATAGGAAACCGCCAGTGCAACAAGTTCCACAGCCAACTGTCAGTGGTGTTATAAAAAAGTGGAAGTGATGCATTCACCCTCTGCATTTAACAGGAGACAAAGTATTGAACACAGTATATTAAACTTTTTCAAATGTTACTCATTCTTTTCAGTTCTACACTGCAAAACGATAATATTAGCAGGTGAGTTTCTCATATCAATGCACTAATTTAAGCTCTACATTCTTTATGAGGTTCTTTATAAGGTTTGTTTTATGATAAAAAAAAGTTCAAGTTAAACTTGTTAAAGCTTACCTTTCTTTGTTGTTTCAAATTGTTTGGGCTTACGTTTTACACAACTTAATGTTTTGCCAATCATTTTTAGAAGGTGCTTTGTGAACGTGTTCCCAAAAGTGGTTTGTTCTAAGTTTTTATTGTTCGGTAAGCAAGCTCAGCTCATTATGACTTATTTTCTTAATAATTCATACCTGTATCTTTCCATTGTGTTTGGAAACAGAAAAGGCTTATGTTGTATTTAAAATGCTATATTTCTACATTTCCTAGTTTTTAGATGTTTAGGGTGAGGAAAAGAACTAGAGATTGTTTCATTAGGAAATCTTATTAAATAAACTTTGCCTCATTCATATTGTTAAAAGCATTCATATGTATTTTTTTAATGACTGATACTAAACACTGTCTCGTCTCGTTCTTATAACAATCGGCTCCACAATCAGGATCGGGAAGGCAGAGTCGTAATCGTTTTCAAACAAAAATTACGTTGTCCAAAGCCAGAATCCAATACACACATTTCACACATGAAATTCACAACGTTAAAATCAGTCAAAGCTCAGAACTGCAAAGTATCCACCAGAAACACTTCACAATGAGCACTAAATAGTCTATAAAATTGTGTTTGATTAGCAGCTATGTAAGCCAGAGGCCTAGCACTGCAGTGAGAGAGACCCCTACAGGTGCAAAGGAACTTGGACAAGACCATCAGTTGTGACACTTTCTATCTAGTTATTCATTCATCTCAATCTGTTCTGAATTTGAAGTGATGGCCAGGACCACCGCAGCAGAAAGCATCTGACGGTCTAATCTGACTGATTGATCTGTCAATATTACATTATGCTAAATCATGTGTTGATGACAGAATTGAACAAACACAAAGGCTGCTGTCCTCTTAAGTCCACTTATTCTTTTGGTCATGATCATTCACAAGTCAAAAACTGTACTGCCATAGAACAATTGTATAAATTCAACTGTGTTACCGGTTGGTGAACAGAACTATGTGATGTCTAGTTGGGTTGAATGATGGCTGGAGTTGTGATTTTTCTAAATGTGTAGCTCCAGGCAGAGACAGAGAGAAACAATGAAGTCAGAATTACTGCTCTGTTTCGATGTATCTCTGTGTCTGATCACTGACAGACTGACTGATGTGTGGTAGAGACTAGTGAAATATATACTACTCTTCTACAATAGAGGGACATACACTATATGGACAAAAGTACTGGGACTCTTAATCATTGAATTAAGGTGTTTCATTCAGTGTCATGGCCACAGGTGTATAAAATTACCTATAAAAGCACCTAAAAACACCTAACCCAAAAAACATAAGCAAAAACATGGGTCAGTTTTAGAGAACTCACTGAATTCCAGATTGGTTCTGTAATATGAGGCCAGCACTGCAACAAGTCAGATTGTGAAATTTCTTCTCTCTATCTGGCGGTCTGATGGATGAGTTTGAGTTTTCCGGAATCTTAATCTCTTAGTGTAACAAGACATTTTGGACAATTGTATGTCTCTAACTTTGTGGGCACAGTTTGAGGAACTGGCCATTTTCTGTTCCAGCATTGTTGCGTCCCATTGCACAAAGCAAAGTCCATAAAGACTGGTCGGGTAGGTCTGGTTTGGAAGAACTTGACTGACCCCCAAAACTCCCTGACCCCAACCCTAATGAACCTTTGGGAAGCCAAGCCAGACCCTCTCGTCCAACATGAGGGTCCGGCGTCACAAATGTTGTTCTGGATGAATGAGCAAAAATTCCCACAGACACTCCAAAATCTTGTAGAAAGCTTCCAAGAAGAGTGAAAGCTCTTTTAGCTTCGAAGAGGGGGACTTCATATTACTTCATATTAATGCCTATATAAAGCATATAAAACTTCATATTAATGCCAATGGGTTTAGGATGGAATGTCATCATTAGTTTGGGTTCCCCTTTTTAAGTCTGGTTCCTGTCTAGGTTTCTTCCTCTAGATCTGAGCGAGTTTTTTCTTGACGCTGCTGCTCCTGCCTTGCTCACTGGGGGGTTGGACCTGAATTTTTCTGTGAAGCTGCTTTGTGATAACATCTGTTGTAAAAGGCACTATATTGATAGATAAATAAATAAATAATAAACCTTAAACCATATAAGCTCCGGTAGTCATGTGTCAGTGTCCCAATACTTTTGTCCATACAGTGTACGTGTTTTGCAGGATATGACATTATGTAATGCATTTTTATCGGTTATCAGTCAGTTTGATTAAATGAGGACACTAGACAATATTTTATCTGTTACATAACTATTTACACATCTTATTTACAAAATGGCCAAATGAAAAACAATGCATTGGATTTTCCATGGCATATTAGTCTAGTGACACTCTTTCATATCAGTTCATTCCTGAGGCCACTATGTCTCAGAAAAGTAACAGAACATAACCTGCATTGTTCTTTCTCCAAACAAAAAATGCAAGAACAACTCAAGAACTGAACTAAGAAAAAGATCCCCATTCCATATGATTTTTTTAAAGTTATATATATAACTATTTATATATATTTAACAGAGAAACAACATTCAATAGCATGATTTCAGCCTTTTAGTATCACACATGTCTTAAATCTTATAACCCAACCCCAGTTTGAACAGGACAGGATTAATGGTAGACAAACAGCCAAAGGAAAGTATCCAGAGAGATACAATCTGAACTGCAAGGTCAAGGTACATCAAACATACGCTTTTTTGGCAAGTTCTAGTTGACAGATGGAAAATGTAAACTTTCCATGAAAAGAACATCACATGTACTATAAAATATATAATACTGTAATGTATAGAGAAAGAGAGAGAGGGAGAAAGAGAAAGTGAAGTACCTGAAAAGACGTCTGTTTAACTTTCATCGTTGGCCTGGCAGAGTCGTCCTTATCAGCGTCCTTTCAACTAGCTGGGTGAGCTGTGCACATGCATATTAATTCAGTCTGACTGACTGACAGTGTCAGCTTTTCATTGCTGAGGCTTTGTTGCCATTAAATTCAGTAACTTCCACCCAGCGTGACGAAATTCAGTAACTTCCTCCCAGCGTGGTAAAACAGTCTGTGGCTATAAACATCCCCAGCCTGTTTAAACCACAATCGGCACAGTTTACCATATTTAGCATATGATGCACAAGCCCTGTACAGTCTGGTAGTGTCACTACTCAAACTCACTTTATTTAACAGATTGTGTGAACATCTTCCTCTATGAAAGAATTCCCGCATTTCTGATCTCCTGGAACATTTCTGTACATGATAGAAAGAAAACACGATAGAAATTTTGAAAAATATTTGTTATTTTAAAATGGACCAATGGAAATACTCAAAAATACCTTGGAAAGAAAATCTGGGTCCATTAACTTACATTAAAAGGAAAGTAAGGTTTTGGATGACAACTGTTTATACTGATCCAAAGTAAAATCTTTTTCAAATAAAATGTTTACATTTTCAAAAGTCTGTGTATACTGACTGCACGTTGAAATGTGTGGTATAATTGAGTTTCCTTTGAGAACAGATACATGTGAACACCAAACATCATCATGGTTAACATGTAGATACATGTTCACATTCATGGCAGATGTGGGTTGCTTTCCTACACAAATGTGTCCTGGTAGGTCAGATCTGAGCGTTGAGGCTTGTAATGTGAACGTAGTCTTAATGGTTGGGTATTACCATATAAGCTGGCTGTATTGCAGGGGTTTAATAATCATTATCTGCCAGTGACCAGTTAAACTGGCCTGGACTCTCTATCTGTGTACATACATGGTGGCTGAGAGAAAACAGTGGAGAAGCAGGAGCAGAATTGGACTGCGAATTGATGCTGTGGCACTAAAAAAAGTCTTGCAAAAAGCGGTGCTTATCTAGTCAGAGGTCAAAAGAGCAAGTGCTTGAGCATGGTGATCACACACAAGCTAGCAAATCCAGTCAATTCCTTTTATCTCTGAGAACTGCTAATAACCTTTCACTTCTTAGCTCTTAACTTGCTAGAGAAATGTTAAGCATAAGTTGGCTGTAAGCCTTTTTCTACAATCGTCCCTTTATTTATTAAGCTAAATTAACTAGAGGAATATTATATGTTCTGCGGGTCCCTGTCAGTATTCTTCTATGCATTGAAATTATACATGTTCAATATTTTGAAGCATGGCTCCAAGCTCCTCAAGCTCCTTCTTACTACCTACCTTTTTGCCACTCAGAACCTTTAAAATGAGTGACCAGGTTAGACCTAGCGATTATACCAGGATGGCAGACTGCAGGGAGAAAAACAAGTCTGAGATAACATGAAGAGAGAAATATTAGTAGCTGAGTATCAAGTTACTCTATGCTTGTATTAGCAGGAATGTATACTCAGCACTGGATTACTTACCTCTTATGAAATCTAGCTGCACACTCTGCAGGGAAAAGTGTTTAGCGTACAGCACAAACCACTGAGACTACCATACGTCGGTATTTATATTCATTACCTACATAGAACGTTGCTCACACAGCAGTACTGCTGAATGTCCTGGGTAAATTATTAGTGAGGAGGAGATGCTCACTTATTAGGGCTTGGACGACGCATCAACGCAATCGATTACAAAATTATATTGATTAGCATAACGTGCATCGATGCGTCTCAAAGACGGCTGCAGCTACAAACAATCAGTCGTGTGCATCTAAAGTTGTGGGAGTGTTTCACACAGAAACACAACAGTGTGGTGCTCTGTCAGCTCTGCACAGTGGAGATGATCACAACAGTACAACTGCTATACACCAGCACTTGAAGCTCAAACTTCCCGTGGCGCTTTGTCAACACAGCAGCGGGACAGCACCTGTTTACCTGTTTATCTTATCTTAGCAGATTATTTTAAGATTATTAACACGTGTAACATGTTTCTTTCAGCAGTAGTCACTTGAAAAGTCTCATTGCTAACTGTTTCTTAGAGCGTACTCACACTAGGCCTGGTTTGCTCGTTCCGTGCTGGGACACTATAACCGAACCGAGCCCGGGTCCAAGCGAATCATGTCCTGGCCCACCTGGATCACAGTGCCTAGTGTGAGTACGCCCTTAATCGTCCAGTGTAGAGACCTAAGACTGTTCTCGATACCGCGGGAGCTTTAAAACACACATAGCTGCTTCTCGAATGACTCTCTGCCAAAATATATAGTCCACAAACTGTCTGAGTTCTTGTCCATGAGGCCTATAGGCTACGTGTCATTTGTGAGTCCTAACAAACTCACATTAAAATAATCTAATGTTAATAATTAGATTAATCAACTAATCGGAAAAAAATATTGTCGATTAATAATCGATTTAGAAATGAATCGTTAGGTGCAACCCTATCACTTATTCTTGTGTGCTCTTGTGTTTATCTTTAGTGAGCTGTGTGGAAAATGTGTGAATTTGGACGACGTATAAAGAATATAAAGAAAATAAGAATCACATAATTAGGTGAGGTATCATAATTTTCATTTGATTTCCAGAAATCGTCCTCTCTGTGTCAGTATCCAACACTACAGCTGAGGAGGAGGTACTGAATGGAACTGTAGGAGAGTCTATTACATTCCCTACCCGAGTGACTGTATCTGGAGTTTTAATGTATGAAGGCAACAGCATTGGACTGCTGGGCAGTAAACAGGCTGAAACAAACTTTACTGAGAAGTTTAAGAATTGTCTCCACTGGAACAGTCAGAGCGGCTTTGCCACATGACTGTCTGGTATGGAACTGGCTTCACTTCATTAAATGCATTTATCTCCATGTAAGCCAATCCCATGGCACTGGGATTGGCTCACATGGCCAATCCCACAACATTCCTTTAGATGTCCCATATTTTGCTATTTACAAATGAAAATATTTAATTTCAGGGACTGATTTTGGACTAGAAGGCCTGGCTTACAATTAATGTTATCCCAAATGTGTTCAGTAGGGTTGAGGTCAGTACTCCAGACTCAGGTGCAGGAGTTCCAGACTCATCAATCCACATCTTCATATAAGCATTTTTTATTTCTTCAGTGAACCGTTTATAAGGTCTTTGCTGCCATCTGCTGGTAAAACCTCTCTTAGACATCACAATGATTAGTCCTGTTCTTAGTACTATCAGAACCGAGGAATTATTTTTGGTTAAAATTAAAAGCGTATTAAAATTAAAAATTAAAAATTAATATCAGCTAAATATGGCTATAGGAAATGAACAAAACAGAAGTGCAAAGGTGCATACCAAGACCCAAAACACCATTTCTCACTCTCATGACTACTTAATCTTTATCCTTTCAATTGTCAGAACTACTTAATCAGGTAAAACACATGACTATAGAGCACAGTCTTCACTGGCTAGAAGCTCAGCCTACAACCATGTGGACAGCAGTTTTGCTGTATCCAGCCTATTCGCCTATTGTGTTTGTGGTTATTGTTTCCACATTTGTATGACAATAATTAAGCAATTTGATGTTTTCATCTACAAACTGCTGTTGATAAAGTATTGCAGCGACACACTCTGGGCTCTAGAGGTGTGACCATGCGAAGGTCAATGCAAGGAGCAATGTAAGAGCATGTCTCGCAACAGAATCACGATATGATGAGCTTCTGAACCACTTGTGCAACTCTGAAACAAAACTGGAACTACAAAATGTTTTCCAACAGTACATGCAGTTACACATTTCCACTAGAGAGGTCTTCCAATTCTCAATTATACAGCTTTAATAAGAATTTGAGAGCATAATTTGACCACTGTGTCCACTGAGCTAGTATAACGTAAGGCATAAAAATGAGTAACAGTGTAGATAAGCCAAATATTATGGGATGTTGGTAAATTTAAAGTAAACAAAGCAGCAATTTGACTATAACTGTGGACAAAATGTGAGCAGTAGTTATGCAATAGATGCATTGTGGTACTAATTCAATAGATTTCTTGGTCCTGTAGTTTCATTATCTCAAATGAATCTATTGTCTATCATTATTGTCTAAATCACCAGTGGTTGGTAACTGTGCAGGGCATTTTCAGTTCGACTTTCTTCCACAGAAAACCACAAAAAGCCCCTCCCCAATGCAGACTAAAGGGTAACCTGGCTTCCTGATCTCAAGCTCTCTGCTTTTATACACACCAAAAGACTCCAAATGACAACGAGGATGTGGTGTCGAGATAAAACATGGACTCGAACATTGATTCGTTTGTGGGGTAAGTTTAAACTGGCTGCTTTTTGTTAACAACTAACAGGGATTTGTTTTCAACTGCACTTAACTTTAACTTTAATTACATGAAATACGTGCTAAGATAAACAAGATCCTTCCTGATGCGCGTGCAGCTATCTGAATGAAATGTTCTAGAAACTCAGAAACCCATATTTAAAAGACAATATTTGATTAAAAACAGAGGCAGTAGTGCTGATATTGAAAGTACTGATATTTTTCTGTCCAGAGATCTTCAACTTGGTGCTAGCATCCAGCACTTCAGCTGAGGAGGAGGTACTGAATGGAGAATGAACTGTAGGAGAGTCTATTACATTCCCTACACGGGTTCCTGTATCTGGATCTATAATTTATAAAGGCAGTAACATTGGACTGGTGGTCAACAGAAAGGTGGAAACAGAATCTGATGAGAAGTTTAAGAGTCGTCTGCACTGGAACAGTCAGAGCGGCTTCTTCACTCTCTCAGACCTGAGAACAGAGGATTCAGGTGTATATACTGTACAGAGCTCTAAAGAGGTAAAGAGGACACAGGACTATCAGCTGGACGTATTTGGTAAGAATATTTTTCAGTTCATTTTAAAATGCATCAGTGAAGCTCAGTCTGACAATCCTTATTACCTCTTTTCAGATAAAGTATCAGCACCTCAGCTGATAAAACTCAACTCCAGTCATCCAGAGAGTGAACTCTGTTTACTGCAGTGCTCAGTGAAGAATGTGAGAGGACTGAATCTCTCCTGGTTTAAAGGTGATGACTTATTAGACCACACCAGCAGCTCCAGTCTAAATGATACTCTCCCTCTGGAAATACAGCAGTTCCACAATGACACCTACAGCTGTGTAGCTTCCAACCCAGTCAGCAAGCAGACCACCACAGTCAACATCAAAGAGCACTGCTTTCATCAATCAGGTATGAAACTAGATGCTATATTAAGCATACATACACACACACCTATGTAGCTCTTATATACGTATCTCTAATACTTTTGGCAAAAAGAAGAAGATGCCCTGGACATGGAGTTGACACAGTCAGCGTCTTTAACATTCCTGCAGTCAGAACTGAAGATGAGTCAAGTGAGTCACACAAGTGGTCCTACAGCTAGTGGCATGGGACTGCCAGTGCTCAACCTGTCAGGACTGCTGGCTTGGTTGTATTTGCTGGGGGAAATGAGAGGGAAAGAATGCTGGCCTAGCCAAGAAAAGAGGTGTGCTACTAATGCTGGGTCTCAAAACCTCGTGAGGGTCTACATAGACCGCATTTTATGCCATAGTATGCGCTCCCAACATGTAGGCTGTCTACTGGATGTAGACTTTAAACATGCTGTCTACTGAGGCACCTTGTTTTGGCCCGAGTGTAAGGAAGCATCAAACCCCCAAAACACCAGACGTCGTATAGACGTCATTTTTTGGTGTAAATCAGGTCATGATCGTTATTTAACCAAAACATAGACGTTGAAATCTGGGGCTGTGTTTGGAGGGAACGGTTCCTCAACCGCTAAGACAATCTCATGATGCAACGCAGGCAAAGCTACGAGCAGTGAAGTCGGTTTAAATGTGAGTTATTTTGATTCTCTCTGGTGTTTTAATGTGTTTATTGTCATATAATCACACAAAATAGCGTTTGTTTGCATCGCGTCGTTGACCACTTTGCAGTTTTATACTGATCCATTAGCATTTATGCTAGCGGATTTTTAAGGCTCGAGCTTTTGTTTCGGCTGGCTGGCTGGTAGCTTAGCAACCAGCTAAACCACCGGTCGCGTGCTGCAGTGGGCGGGAACAAGCCGTGACGCAGTCTCTCTCTAACTAGAGGGTCTCAGTAATCTGTTTATGAGGAGAGATGTCAGACAGACCGCTGCTACATAAACAGCTGCTACATAGACAGTGCCTACTTAGACACTCACTAGGTTTTGAGACAGACTCGCTGTCATTGGCCCCAGTCGCAGTGGACTTGACATTGTGAGCTGCGAGAAGTTCCAGTGCATCCAGGAGGTGTATGCAGCGGAGTTCATACTTTGCTATGACACATTGCACAGTAAATTTTAATAAAATGGACCACCACAGCATATGCTTCGATTCGTTCTCTGTGCTCTGGTGCCCTGAAGGAAAGGATGCCATGGAGCTGGTCAGTGGAGTCCTCCAGATCAACATGCCTCAGGTGGAGGTTCAGCCCCCTAGTTTGGTCCAAAAGCTTTGTGGTCTCTGGATATTGTAAGAGGTGCAGTGTAGCATGTTCTAGAAATACTCTCGGCAGATTGAGTTCATAAAGCCACACAACTTGCCATATTATTCAGTACAGATCCAACACAAGAACCACATTCACATCACTGTGGCTCACAATTAATGTATTAATGCATTATTAATGTAGTGTATTAATTACCAAAAGTCTGTATCCATTTAAGAAACCTGCCATCTCCATACCACATACAGCAATTCCCTAATGCAGCCAATACAGAGTGATGCGTTTAGATGGCTTCACTGACTGGTTAATATGACCCTCTTAATCAAGGTTGCCAGGAAGTTGGCTGTATGTTTCATATAACACAGATTTTGGCACGCATACCCATTACATTGTTTTTCAAACCACTTTTCTTTGACATTTGTCTGAATGTGCATGTTTTATTGATTTTCATTCAAAAGTAATGAATAAATGTCAGATCTTGATGGAAAGTCATATTTGTCTGATATAAGAGAAGACTTTTCTATCTGATCCAGTGTGATCCAGTGTGTAGAACTCAAGGAAACATGCACAAAAGGTTTTATGATCTGCCTGTTTTTTTTACTAATAAAGGGATTTTGGTCTGTAAGAAACTAAATTTAGGATCTTTCTCTTATCTGCAGAGAGAACATCAGATAATGTGATTCATGAAAGACACAGCACAGCAGTGTTGCTGGAGTGTTTAAATGCCTCACTGTCACTGCTGGACTGAGAGTAGTCCACCAACCAGCAACATCCAGCCAACAGTGTCCACAGGACTACAGTCTGTAGGTGTAGAACTACAGAGTGCACCTGTATTGTAAATAGAGCTAATAAGATGGACAGTGTGTGTAGATACAAGGAGGTGGGTTTGTGTTATGGCGTATATAATTGTACTGAGATTGCTTATTTTCTTTGTTTATGTGTTTCTTAGTTGTCTGAGAAGGATACTAAAAATGACACTACAAGCTTTTGGTCATTTAAGGCATAAAGCGTGTGGTAAAAGTAACACATTTGTTTAAACTGACAGTGCCATCTAGTGTCACCTTTAATACTCCACTCCATTATTTAACATACTGGGCAACATACTCTCTGATTATTAATGCTGGTTTAATTTTGAGCATATTTGATGCATTTTGGCAGAATTTGGACACTTTTTAAAAGGAAACTATAGAAGCAATCTGGCAACCCAGCACACGTTTCTGTATGAATGAAAAATACTAACAGGAAAGCCCCTGTTAGCTAGTCATGATATTAACATTATATAATATTATCCAATATTGTAATGATTGTAATGTTTAACTATAATTAAATATAAATGCACTGTTTATCTCTTTGTCTTTCGTCTCTCTGTAACAGTTATATATACCACAGATAGTCCTTCCTGTAGCGCTGCAGCTATTCACAAGTTCCAGCCACATGAACCAGCGGCCCACGTCAACAGCAGGACAGCATAGAGACGAACAGGAAAGTGGTGGTTGAAAGAATATATGCACACAGTTCATCTGTCCATTTGTCCATTGTTTGTGTTTTATGACCTTTACATTCAATCAACTGTTCTCACAGTGCTGTATGTCATTTGCTGAATGTGAAAGATATTACTTTTATATGAGCTATTTTAAAGAAAGGCTAATTAAAGACTGAAAGAGAGGTTTGAACTGCTGAAATGCAGTTGCTGTGTGATCTTCAGGGTGTCATCACTGTTTAAAGAGATGATACGGTGAGAAAATACAGAACTTTGTCCTCTTAAACGTCTTCTGTAATTCTGTACTTCACCATACAATCTCTGGACCTGTACTAAACAAACAGACACCATCCTTCTAAAAGACACTTCCTCCACAAAGGTGACGGTATATGATTTACAGCATTTTATATACTAATCAGGCCATTTACCTATATATATTTACTTATCTATATCTATATAGTAGCGGGTCATGCTTCTACAGTAGCCCAGCATGGACAAGACATGATTAAAGAGCCCTATGGCAAGGCACCTATACCCCAACTGCTCCCTCACAGCAAGTGATGACAGCATATGATTTACATTGTTTTCATACTCATCAGTCCATTCGGCAAACTGAGATGTTGGTGCTATTGTCCCAACACGTCACGTGATCACACAGGTTTGTTGATGGTGGATTGGAGAGATACCAGTGTCTCAGGGTGCTCTCATGTCTATGCTGCCTTCAGGTTCTCTCCTTTTAGCTTATGCTGTGTAGATCTGTTAGAGTCGCCAGCCACACTCTCAAGTACTTCACATCCTCTATATTAATCCATACCAGAACTAACATTGTCTCTTTATTTTTTCTGAGATAATGACCGCCCTCCTGTCCTGCCGAATACTGTTTGAAGACTGGCCCATCAGGGCCTTCTCCTCAACTAACACCAACCAGTTCCTCTTTTCATTTGTGCCACTGGCTATGCTCTAGACTGCATAGCTGTATCATCCAGATGTTCTAGCATTAAGATATGATAGGCCTGTTTCAGCTCAGTCTTTCCCACTTTCCACAAAGACTAAGTCAGAGGCTACCTCAGTCAGAGACTGCCTCTACTGCCTCTGTGCAGATTCTAAAGCTTTTTACCATTCAGTTTTCAAACTGACCCCTCACTAGTAGAGGTCAGCTATTCAGGCTGTAGTATTCTCATGATGTGTGCAACACATGCACTCAGGCAATGTGTGTTATCTTTAAGGACTTCAAACCATAACTGACTACAAGTCTGTGTAAGTTTCAAGTTTAGTTTCTGTCTGTCTGGCAGCCTCTTCACACTCCAGCAGCTCACACCTGCATACTACCTTAAGCCTCACCCCCCTCACCTACTGTTACTATAGCTGAACAGCAGGTGAGCCGTGTACTCAGGAAACATAGGATTAGAAAAGCAGCTGGACCTGATGGTGTCCCTGTCAGTTCCTTGACCCAGTATGTTGTTCCTTTTGTGTTTTAAGACCTCTGTCATCATCATCCATCCATCCCTCCATCCATTATCTGCCACTTAATCCCACTAGTCGGAGTCACGGGGGACTGGAGACAATCCCAGGGTCATTGGGCGAAGGCAGGTTACACCATGGAGAGTTCGCTAGTTCCTCTGTCAACATATGAGTTCCCAAAAAGCCTGAATGACTACAGACCAGTTACCTTAACACCTGTAATCATGAAGTGTCTTGAGAAATTTCAGTACCTTAAGTGAAGACTGATACTTTCCAGCACTCATAGGCCTGTAGATGATGCCATTAATTTAAGTCTGTACTACATTATGCAACACCTGGACAGCTGTAACACCTATGCCAGCATGCTGTTTGTAGACCATCACACCTGGCCTACAGGTCCACCCGCTATTTGTCTGCTACTGGGTCCACAACTTTGTGTCTAACAGGAATGTCTGGTTGGTGGTACTACATTTTAAACCCCCTCTCCCTCAACAATGATGCTCAACAGGGATATGTCAGTATATTATGAAATATTATATTATACATTTATTGGAAATGAAGAATAAATGTTTCATGAGATGAAATTTCCCTTTGGAGTAATAGTAATAGCCTAAACACATCATCTACAGCTTTTCTGACCAACACATTCTGAAAAAGACTCACCAAGACAGCAACGATTGAAGGTTCCACTAGGGGATTATGAGTGTGTAATATATAATATTAATTAAAACAGTGGCAGATGCGTGATGTTTAAAAGACACTGGATTCACTCTTTTTCACAACACTATAAAGTTTGGTCAGTGGAGGGAGCAGTGCACTTACTGCTGTCCACCTAGACTCCAGCCTTTGGCTCTGAAGCTGCTGAATGTTGTAGTGTTATTGGCTCCGCTCCTTAATGAGCACCTGTTTGCAAGTCCCGACTGTGTCTTCAACATATGGTGGTAACATCAGTGAAGACTGGTTGAGGGAGGGAAGAGAACTCTGAGAACTTGGGCTGGATTTCTGGGCGACTTCTATCTGTAGCTGGAAGGCCGGACCCTCCTCCCCTTCATGGCTGTGGTAGGACTGATATAGAACCGAGGGACGGGGGAGGAGTTGTAGTGTGAAAACTGTGAGGATGTGAATTTATAGGACATTTGACTGGACGTAGGAGGTGTGTTCCTCCCCTCAAACCTCAGTTATTCCAGACCTCCATCATGAATCAGGACATGCTTTATTTAAACGATATGCAAAGGACGTACAGCCGGCTGGGATGTTTTGATTTCACACACTGGGGCTGATTTATCATTTGCATTCAATTTGCTGCTTCTTTCCACAACATAATGAAAGTTTTATGAATCAGACACAGAACTGACTGTGTGTCATTGAAAGCAGTCAAGTCTGTGCTCTCTTTTATTCGCCTAAGGCGTGTGTTAATGTGTGTTGCACTGGTGTGAGTGGATCAGACACAGCAGTGCTGCTGGAGTTTTTAACACCTCAGTGTCACTGCTGGACTGAGAATAGTCCACCTACCAGCAACAGCCAGCTAACAGTGTCCTGTGAGCAGCACCATGTGACCACTGATGAAGTAGAGAAACACAAACTGTACAGTGAGAGATGAGCTCTCATTTCGGACTATACATCTGATCCACTTACACCAGCACAACACACACTGACACACCACCATGTCAGTATCGCTGCAGTGCTGAGAATGATCCACCACTTAAATAATACCTGCTCTGTGGTGGTCCTGTGGGGGTCCTGACCATTGAAGAACAGGGTAAAAGAGTATACAGAGAATCAAATGAACTACAGTTTGTAACAGTAAAACTACAAAGTGCTCCTACATGGTACGGTTTAGCTGTACCTAATAAATTGGCAACAGAGGGCTCAGTCGGCACAGAGGGAGGCCTAGCAGGAAAAGGAGAAAGAACTCCAATTCCCAGCCTCCTTAGTGGCAATCAGTGCTGATTGGGCTCACCTGTGCAGACTCTACATAAGTCACTCACAAACCGGGGTCTGAATTGCACCTTTGTAGAGGGGCGGTCGGTAAGAGGTGGGTATGTAGGAAAAGAAAAAGGGGAAAAGACAACAAAACAGAAAAGGAAGCAAAAAGAGAAAACAGTAAAAGAAGAAAGAAAGAAAAGGAAGAAAAGATGGTCCGTAAAGAAAAGTAAAAACAAAAGAAAAAAAGAAAAGAACAGAAAACTGATGAGTGAGACAGGTTTTTAAAGAGGGTCTTCTGTTTGAAGTTTGTCCTGAGGGGGTATGTTAATTCTTTTGCTTGAACACGCCGTACACTCTGGCGTTTCCTTCATTTGTCATTTCCTGCCTTTTTCTCCCCACACTGCTGTTGAGGCCTTCAGACTGCCTCCTCTCCTACAAGGAGGTGATTCATCCAGATTTAGACACTGAGACTGTGATTAATCCAGGTTTAGACACGGAGACTGAGATTAATCCAGGTTTAGACACGGAGACTGTGATTAATCCAGATTTAGACACGGAGACTGTGATTAATCCAGATTTAGACACGGAGACTGTGATTAATCCAGATTTAGACAAGGAGACTGTGATTAATCCAGGTTTAGACACTGATACTGTGATTTAATCCAGGTTTAGACACTGATACTGTGATTAATCCAGATTTAGATACTGAGATTAATCCAGATTTAGATACTGAGATTAATCCAGGTTTAGATATGGATACTGTGATTAATCTAGATTTACATACTGAGATTGTGATTAATCCAGATTTAGATGCTGATACTGTGATTAATTCAGATTTAGATACTGAGACTGCGATTAATCCAGATTTAGATACTGAGACTGTGGTTATTCCAGGTTTAGACACTGAGACTGTGATTAATCCAGGTTTAGATACACAGACTGTGATTAATCCAGGTTAAGATACTGACTCTGTGGTTATTCCAGGTTTAAAAACTAAGACTGGGATTTAATCCAGGTTTAGATACTGAGACAGTGATTATGAGAATGAAGTGCTGTCATTCTCATACTGTCCAGTAGATGGCAGCAGCATCCTATGTTATGGCATATGAGTGCTTTGTGTCTGCTGAAAGGCTGAACTGGTTCATAAGATTCTATATCACTGAGTCATGCCTGGACTAATCAATACTCATTCTGTAACTGAATACAGTTGTTTGTGTGTCCTGATTGGGTAATACCTTTACATGTACTCTAATGCTACCCAACACTGCTAATATCATTACCAAATGTGATGTGTGATGTCTCAGTCATCACTTTCATCACCTGTCACTGGGGTAAAGGCATAATCAACACTTGTATAAAGCTATCAACTGACTGGGTTTAGGATTACTTGGATAGTAAGACCACTCCCAAATCACTGACATTTACATATCCACCTATTCCAGCAACAGTACCCCACCATTCATGATATAGCTTCAGTGTTTCACCTCAGGGTCCTTTACAACAGAGCACCATACAGCCAATCAGAGCAGAGATCATTTACATATATCAGACTTAAAGGAACCAACAAAAACAGTGTGTTTAAAGAGATAAAAAGAGATTGGGAAAGGGTCATAAAATAAAGCATGATGGGTATTTTTGGTACATAAAAGCACATAAATGTCATAAATTGACATTAAAAAATGTAAGATAATATTATAACATTCTCGCATCTTAAAATAAGAAATATTAAAGAAATCAGCTATTTCTATTTAAGGCCTAGAGGGCTCTAGAGGGCTCTGTTCTCATCTTTTGCCTCATCAGTTTACCCCAATTCTAACTAATTGGCATAAAATAATAATAAATATTATACAATGATAATCAATTTATTGATACTGTATCAGTCAGTATCCAGCAGCTCGGAGCTGAGGGAGAGTCTTCAATGATGAGTGGCAGCTGAAACGTCCTATGAAAAGATAGAAAGGAATGAAAAAGAGAGCGAAAGAGAAACTGTTGAAATCCAATTGGAGCTTTCTCATATGCATATGTATTCAAACTAGGAGCTCATATGAAAGCCCGTGTATCATACTGATAGTTGGCAGCAGAAACCATAGATTACATGTGTTCTGGGTGATTATATGGAAAACACAACATTCATCACTTGGCTTGTGTCGTGCTCGCCATAACTGTGTTTTGTACCTCTTTACAACAGACGCTGTATGGATATTGTTTATATATTAATCTGTAATAATCCACTGGATTGCAGAAGATCATCCACTTAAACACACTTTATACTCCTTATTTTTTAGATTCTCTTCATAACATTTAGTTTAATCATTTGATATTCCTCTCTCTTTTTGTTTGTTGTTAGAAAAGTAAAAAGGAGCAAATTTGCAAAAAAATCTGATCCCTATATTGACTGTGTCCTAGACCTGAGCTCCTATATTGACTGTGCCCTAGACCTGAGCTCCTATATTGACTGTGTCCTAGACCTGAGCTCCTATGTTGTCTTCATCTCAGGCCTGAACCCCTTTATTGTCTGTGTCCTAGGCATGAGCCTGTATATTGTCTGTCTGATAGGCCTGAGTCCTTATATTGTCAGCTTCCCAGGCTTTTATCGTCTGTGTCCTTGGCTTGAGTCTCTTTATTGTCTATGTGATAGGCCTGAGCCCATATAATCTCTGTCTGATAGGCCTGAGCTCTTAAATTGTCTGTGTCTTAGGCCTGAGCCCCTGTATTGTCTGTGTCCTAGGCCTGAGCCCCTATACTGTCTGTGTCCTAGGTCTATATTGTCTGTGTCCTAGGCCTGCCCCTATATTGCCTGTGTCCTAGACCTGCGCCCCTATATTGTCTGTGTCCTAGACCTGATCTCCTATATTGTCTGTGTCCTAGGCCTGAGCTCCTATATTGACTGTGTCCTAGGCCTAAGCTCCTATATTGTCTGTGTCCTAGGCCTGAGCTCCTATATTGACTGTGTCCTAGGCCTGAGCTCCTATATGGTCTGTGTCTTAGGCCTGAGCTTCTATTTTGTCAGCATCAGAAACAAGAAGAGTAATCTGAGATTTGTAGACATTATATAATGCATACATTGCAAGCCTTTTTCCAAAATGTACACGTCATTTAAACCCTACATTTGTTTCTATGATTAAATTAATGCCATAACATTTTAAAGAGTTGGGACAGGTTTATGTTCACCACTGTGTTCATGACCTCTTCTTTGAACAGCACTCTGTAAGCGAGAACTGAGAAAATGTCTGTATTTCTGGAGGTGAAATATTTCTTATTCTTGCTTAAAATAGAATTTCAGCTGCTCAGCAGTTTGGTGTCTTTTTTCAGTATTTATAATTCTGAGCCCCTATATTGTCTGTGTCCTAGGCCTGAGCTCCTATATTGTCTGTGCCCTAGGCCTGAGCTTCTATACCGTCTGCGTCCTAGGTCTGAGACCCTGTATTGTCTGTGTCCTAGGCCTGAGCTCCTATATTGTCTGTGCCCTAGGCCTGAGCTTCTATACCGTCTGCGTCCTAGGTCTGAGACCCTGTATTGTCTGTGTCCTAGGCCTGAATCCCTTTATTGTCTGTGTCCTAGGCCTGAGTTCTTTTATTGTCTGTGTCCTAGGCCTGAGCCCCTATATTGTCTGTGTCCTAGGCCTGAGCTCCTATATTGTCTGTGTCCTAGGCCTGAGCTCCTACATTGTCTGCGTCCTAGGACTGAGCTCCTACATTGTCTGCGTCCTAGGACTGAGCCCCTGTATTGTCTGTGTCTTAGGCCTGAGCTCCTATATTGTCTGCGTCCTAGGACTGAGCCCCTGTATTGTCTGTGTCTTAGGCCTGAGCTCCTATATTGTCTGCGTCCTAGGACTGAGCCCCTGTATTGTCTGTGTCCTAGGACTGAGCTCCTATATTGTCTGTGTCCTAGGCCTGAGCTCCTACATTGTCTGCGTCCTAGGACTGAGCCCCTGTATTGTCTGTGTCTTAGGCCTGAGCCTCTATATTGTCAGATTCCCAGGCTTGTATTGTCTGTGTCCTTGGCTTGAGTCTCTTTATTGTCTATGTGATAGGCCTGAGCCCATATATTCTCTGTCTGATAGGCCTGAGCTCTTATATTGTCTGTGTCCTAGGCCTGCGCCCCTGTATTGTCTGGGTCCTAGGCCTGCGCCCCTGTATTGTCTGGGTCCTAGGCCTGAGCTCCTATATTGTCTGTGTCCTAGGCCTGAGCTCCTATATTGTCTGGGTCCTAGGCCTGAGCTCCTATATTGTCTTTGTCCTAGGCCTGAGCCCCTATATTGTCTGGGTCCTAGGCCTGAGCCCCTATATTGTCTGGTTCCTAGGCCTGAGCTCCTATATTGTCTGTGTCCTAGGCCTGAGCCCTTATTTTGTCTGTGTCTTGGGCCTCAACATTATAGTATCAGCTCATAAGAACATATTATACATTGCTGTTGTAGAGCGCTGTGTCAGGTCACTCTAAATTGCCCATAGGTGTGAGTGTGTGTTGGTCATGCCATGGACTGCTGATCTATCCATGGTGTACCCCACTCGAGCCCCCACTCCGTGACCCTGACTAGCTGGATAAAGCGGAAGATGATGGATGGATGACTTGCACATCGTTGCATTCTGTTTTTATTCCTAAGGCTACAATCGCCCCTGGCCTGCAGCACAAAAAGAGTACCTGTCTAAACATAGCATTCTGAGACTTCTGAGGTTGTGATGTTGCAACCCAAGTCTTTCCTACTTAAAACGTAAGACATTGTTGATAATGTACACCCTAATTATAAAAGAAAAAACTCTTTTGCTATTAAAAACAATTAATCTCTCAGTCCTAGTGTGCATATCTTCTTTTTGCCTGTGTCGTATCTGTTTTTATGGTGGTTTCCATCAGTAATTATGAATTTAACTCACAATTAATGAACTTCCGGGTGCAAACTGACCATGTAGGCGTAAAGATAAGGAATGGGCCCTCAAACCAAAGTCATACAGTCCAGCAAATGGCAGCAGAGTCTGGCAAAAACCTTTTGGGGCTTTTTTTTAGTCACACCGACTTCCTGCCTGTGACGCGGTTGCTGCCACAGCTCTTGCACTCAAACCTACCCGGCCGGTACACACTGCTGTACTCGTATTCCTCAGTTTGATAAAGAATTCCGCCTATACACTACAATGAGGAGATATTTTCATCATAAGCAATGTTCTCTGCAATCTGTTCTTCTAGTCTGGTATTTCTCAGGTAAGCGTTTCTCTTCTTTTTCTTTCTGGAAATACTGACTTTGGTGAGCTTGCTCTAACTGGACCTTACTGAACTCTAATTAAATACCCCTGCTCTAACTGGACCTTACTGAACTCTAATTAAATACCCCTGCTCTAACTGGACCTTACTGAACTCTAATTAAATACCCCTGTTCTAACTGGACCTTACTGAACTCTAATTAAATACCCCTGTTCTAACTGGACCTTACTGAACTCTAATTAAATACGCCTACTCTAACTGGACTTACTGAACTCTAATTAAATACCCCTGTTCTAACTGGACCTTACTGAACTCTAATTAAATACCCCTGCTCTAACTGGACCTTACTGAACTCTAATTAAATACGCCTACTCTAACTGGACTTACTGAACTCTAATTAAATACCCCTGTTCTAACTGGACCTTACTGAACTCTAATTAAATACCCCTGCTCTAACTGGACCTTACTGAACTCTAATTAAATACCCCTGTTCTAACTGGACCTTACTGAACTCTAATTAAATACGCCTACTCTAACTGGACTTACTGAACTCTAATTAAATACCCCTGTTCTAACTGGACCTTACTGAACTCTAATTAAATACCCCTGCTCTAACTGGACCTTACTGAACTCTAATTAAATACGCCTACTCTAACTGGACCTTACTGAACTGTAATTAATTACCCTGCTCTAACTGGACCTTACTGAACTGTAATTAAATACCCCTGCTCTAACTGGACCTTACTGAACTCTAATTAAATACCCCTGTTCTAACTAGACCTTACTGATCTCTAATTAAATACCCCTGTTCTAACTGGACCTTACTGAACTCTAATTAAATACCCCTGTTCTAACTGGACCTTACTGAACTCTAATTAAATACCCCTGTTATAACTGGACCTTACTGAACTCTAATTAAATACCCCTGCTCTAACTGGACCTTACTGAACTCTAATTAAATACCCCTGTTCTAACTGGACCTTACTGAACTCTAATTAAATACGCCTACTCTAACTGGACCTTACTGAATACTAAATACCCCTGCTCTAACTGGACCTTACTGAACTCTAATTAAATACCCCTGTTCTAACTGGACCTTACTGAACTCTTAATTAAATACCCCTGCTCTAATTGGACCTTACTGAACTCTAATTAAATACCCCTGTTCTAACTGGACCTTACTGAACTCTTAATTAAATACCCCTGTTCTAACTGGACCTTACTGAACTCTAATTAAATACCCCTGTTCTAACTGGACCTTACTGAACTCTTAATTAAATACCCCTGTTCTAACTGGACCTTACTGAACTCTAATTAAATACCCTGCTCTAACTGGACCTTACTGATCTCTAATTAAATACCCCTGTTCTAACTGGACCTTACTGAACTCTAATTAAATACGCCTACTCTAACTGGACCTTACTGAACTGTAATTAAATACCCTGCTCTAACTGGACCTTACTGAACTGTAATTAAATACCCCTGTTCTAACTGGACCTTACTGAACTCTAATTAAATACCCCTGTTCTAACTGGACCTTACTGAACTCTAATTAAATACCCCTGTTATAACTGGACCTTACTGAACTCTAATTAAATACCCCTGCTCTAACTGGACCTTACTGAACTCTAATTAAATACCCCTGTTCTAACTGGACCTTACTGAATACTAAATACCCCTGCTCTAACTGGACCTTACTGAACTCTTAATTAAATACCCCTGCTCTAACTGGACCTTACTGAACTCTAATTAAATACCCCTGTTCTAACTGGACCTTACTGAACTCTTAATTAAATACCCCTGTTCTAACTGGACCTTACTGAACTCTAATTAAATACCCCTGTTCTAACTGGACCTTACTGAACTCTTAATTAAATACCCCTGTTCTAACTGGACCTTACTGAACTCTAATTAAATACCCTGCTCTAACTGGACCTTACTGAACTCTTAATTAAATACCCCTGCTCTAACTGGACCTTACTGAACTCTAATTAAATACCCCTGTTCTAACTGGACCTTACTGAACTCTAATTAAATACCCCTGTTCTAACTGGACCTTACTGAACTCTTAATTAAATACCCCTGCTCTAACTGGACCTTACTGAACTCTAATTAAATACCCCTGCTCTAACTGGACCTTACTGAACTCTAATTAAATACCCCTGTTCTAACTGGACCTTACTGAACTCTAATTAAATACCCCTGTTCTAACTGGACCTTACTGAACTCTTAATTAAATACCCCTGCTCTAACTGGACCTTACTGAACTCTAATTAAATACCCCTGTTCTAACTGGACCTTACTGAACTCTTAATTAAATACCCCTGCTCTAACTGGACCTTACTGAACTCTAATTAAATACCCCTGCTCTAACTGGACCTTACTGATCTCTAATTAAATACCCCTGTTCTAACTGGACCTTACTGAACTCTAATTAAATACCCCTGTTCTAACTGGATCTTACTGAACTCTAATTAAATACCCCTGTTCTAACTGGACCTTACTGAACTCTAATTAAATACCCCTGTTCTAACTGGACCTTACTGAACTCTAATTAAATACCCCTGTTCTAACTGGACCTTACTGAACTCTAATTAAACACTACTGCTCTAACTGGACCTTACTGAACTCTAATTAAATACCCCTGTTCTAACTGGACCTTACTGAGCTCTAATTAAATACCCCTGTTCTAACTGGACCTTACTGAGCTCTAATTAAATACCCCTGCTCTAACCGGACCTTACTGAGCTCTAATTAAATACCCCTGCTCTAACTGGACCTTACTGAACTCTAATTAAATACCCCTGTTCTAACTGGACCTTACTGAACTCTAATTAAATACCCCTGCTCTAACTGGACCTTACTGAACTCTAATTAAATACCTCTGTTCTAACTGGACCTTACTGAACTCTAATTAAATACCCCTGCTCTAACTGGACCTTACTGAACTCTAATTAAATACCCCTGCTCTAACTGGACCTTACTGAACTCTAATTAAACACTACTACTCTAACTGGACCTTACTGAATACTAAATACCCATGAAATATATGAACACGTCACATGAACTGTACTGCTGCAGAAACTTCAACTTTTAAGATGTTAAAGAAAAGAGTCTTCAGAAACACATAGCAACACCAACTTGAGAGTGAAAGTAAGAACTGGCAGTAGTTCAAGGCTTGTTACAACCAAATTAACCGCTTAGTCAGAGACACTAAACGCGTTATTGGCCTACAGGTTTCTTATTGCATGGCCTTCAGCCAATGACGGAAATGCCCCCACCAGTGCAAAACGCAACCACAAGCACCGCGAAAGAGGTTAAGAGAGGGAAACAGGGAACGCGAGTGAGAGAGAGAGAGAGAGAGAGAGTCCTCTTTAGTGCCCACCCACTTCTGACGCTTCCTAGAGATGAAAAAAGATGCTGCTGTAGTCTTCATTCCACCGTTTGACAAAATAAAGGCAACATTATAGCTAAACGAAAATGAGGATTTCATACTTTGAACAAAAGCGATGGACTCTGCTCTTCCTTTGTTTATCAGGTACGTATTCTACTATATAGCTTTTTATCTTAACTACTGGTAAAGGCTTCTCTGTCTCTAAGTAATGCGCGCAAGAGGAAGAGAACTCACACGCGCGCGCAAGAGAGAGAGAGAGAGAGAGAGAGACATACATACCAGACAATAGCAATTGAGCCCGGGTACGTAACATTTACTAACATCGTTTTTTACGATGGTACACATTTATTATTTATTAAACATTTATCCCCAATGTATTTGAGGGATGGTTCTTGATTGCCCACCACAAGCTCCAATCTACCACAGAGGCTGTTCTTCAGAATCTAGTTCTTTCTTGACTGAAGTGTGGGAGTAGTGCCATAGGTGTAGACCTTTCTTTGCAACTATGGCAATTAAGACACTGAGACCCTGAGATCAGATCAAGTCTGTTTCAAAATGTGAATGTGAAAAACAAATAAGGCTGTGATCTCTTACAGAACTGTGTCATTATTATCATTATTGCTATTATTTGTCAGTAGAAGATATAGGAAGAGGAAAGTAAGCTTTTAACTTTTTAGTTTGATTTGTTTAAATCAGTCATATTCAGTCGTGAGTAACACGTATATGTGTGTGTGTGTGTGTGTGTGTGTGTGTGTGTGTGGTGGGGTGTTCCTGTATCCTCCCACAGTGCTTTCCCCTGTGGTAGCAGAGGGCAGGCAGTACAATTGAAACTGTGAGTCTGATGCATCTAAGCTTCTGTTACAGTTTATGAAGTAACTGACTGCAATATCTGGTGCGTTCCTTTGCACTTCAGCCATTGTATGTGACAATATGTGGTCTAGTAGAACCAAAAAAACCCAGAAAATGAATGTCTGGTCAGGATTGTTTAGCAAAGACGCACAAGCGAGTTGGAATGACCTTCATGAAGTGTCTGTTTGGTGGTCTAATGTTTGCCTTTCCATGTATCACAGTAATTTACTGTAAGCTGGGAGTTGTCAGGAAAAGCAGGAGACATCCCACAGGTAGTTCTTTTCAATCTAGTCAAGATCTTGCTGCAGATCTTAATTGGCCATGTCAGTGCATAAGCATTAGTCAAATGCTAGTACAGAAACTGAACAACAACAGCTTAAATGAGCTTATGTGTGAAACCGTCTACAGAGCACAGATACGAGAGATGTGCCTTAACAGTGAAAAACGAAATGAGCTGAAAGGATCTGATCTTAGCTGAACCAAATAACCTGGCCCCTCCCACTGCATATATTTTGTAACTTGCATGAGTAGAAGCAGTTTGGGCAGTTTAATAAAAAAAGGGTTATCATGAAAAGAGGAACATTAGTCTGCAATCATTTGTACGATTTCGATGGATAGCGACTGGACGTGTACAGGCACATATTTCAACAGGTTGACAGAAAATAGTGTATTATGCTGATAAATTACAGTTATCTGCTGTTATTGGGACTGATTGCATTACTGTTAATGTACATACAATAAGTGATAGTCTAACAGTATTTAATAATTATTATAAATCCAGTAAGATACTGTTGTATATCCGCAGTAAAATTACAGCAGTTGATTACAGTGTACACACGCAGTCCTCTTTAGTCCCCACCCACTGCTTCTTCCTAGAGATTAAAAAAAAAGATGCTGTTGTAGTCTTTGTTCCACCGTTTGACAAAATAAAGGCAACATTATAGCTAAACGAAAATGAGAAGTTCATACTTTAAACAAAAGCGAAGGACTTTGTTTATCAGATAAGTTTTCTACTACATAGCTTTTTTATCTTAAATACTGGTAAAGGCTTCTCTGTCTCTAAGTAATGGTAACAGTCAGTGGTAGACTTTAAGCTATATGTTTGACCCAGTGATCACGTAAACACATGTTTAAATTGTGTATTCATAACTTTATCATCTAACTGTGGCCCATATGACTGTTTGAGTGATACAACTATACAACAGTTTGAGTAAATAAACTTGGTGCAGGTCACAGTGCAGGTCCGGAGTAACAGACCCAGTTAGACACAACGAGGTACGAGAGAGAGAGAGAGAGAGAGAGAGAGAGAGAGAGAGAGAGTGAGGGAGAGAGAGAGAGAGAGAGAGAGAGAGAGAGAATGTAAAGTCGCTGAGTCGAACTTTATAATAAAATCAGAAGGGACCGCGAAAGAGATGTCACTGTCTCTTATCTGCAGTGGCGCAAACCGCAATAGTTATAAACATGACACTTACACCATTACAAGTGTTCCCCGTGTGAAATATGATCTTATTGAAATAAATAAACGTCATACTTACACGTGTTATTTTGACAGTAATTTGGTATGTGATGTGATTAACATGTCACGAGTTTATAGTTTAAATTAGGTTGAATAAAAGTGATTGAAAAATCCTGACGTCTGTTTAACTTTTATCTTATGTCTGGTAAAGTCGTCCTATCAGCGTCCTTTCAACGAGCTGAGTGAGCCACTTTCTCTTAAAACACCCACCCACACACACACACGCGCGCGCGTGTTAAAAGTTTCTCAGCGCTACTGCGTGGGAAGTACATTTCTTTTTCTTCCTGAGCCCAGATTAACCACAACGCTTTGTGGATAGAAAAAGTTTAAAACACAGTCAGACCAGTTTTAGTATATGATGCGTAGACCCCGCACAGTTTGATAGTGTCACCACTCAAACACACCACTCACATATTTAACAGACTGTAATCAGGTGTGAACACCTTCTCTCCATGAGCGAATTCACGCATTGCTGATCTCATGGAATATTTATTTTAAAAATGGACCAATGAAAATACTCCAAAATAACGTATAAAGAAAATCTGGTTCCGTTAACGTACATTATAAGTAAAGTGAGGTTTTGGCATCTCTTATAAAGAATATACCGTAAGGCTTACCACCTGTGTGATCTACTTTTAGACGGTGTATTCACTTGATTTAGCCGAGCCGGGTGTTAGGTTAGATGATCTGCTTCATGATCATATCAGTGTCAGATCTACCGCAAAAGCTCAGTCGCACTATCTACACTAAAGCTTCAAGTGCGGGTCTAAACCGTATTTACACGCTTTCAGTACAGATATTTAAAATGGGAAAGAAACTCTTACATCATAATAAACACAACTAAACGAAGTCTAATACACACACAAACCTGTACTGGAAATAAAACGTATGTTAAAACCTATATGTGGAGCAGACACGTTATTCTCTGTTATTGAACAGTCTGTACATAGATCATGATATTCCTGAAGAACCCTCTCTTGTGTACTCAAGGTATGATGTGGTATGAGGATGAAGTGATATTACAGTAGGAATTTTGAATAATAGGATGGCAAACTTGGGAATAGAGTGTCTATTTAATTATATATATTTTAAGGGACTTCAAATTGTGGCATAAACAGCAAAAATAGATACTTTTCACAAGTTTGCCATCCCATTATTCCAAATCTCTACTATAATATCTCTTGGTCCTCATACCATAAGTACATGAGAGAGTGTTCTTTAGGAATATGGGGTCTGATATGATAACACTCTGATTTGCCTGTTTTTATCGGACTTCAAATTGTTGTCTGTGTGAAAAGTGCCCAATGGGTTACATGACTTTGCCGTCTGGTTACTCCAAATTCCTACTGTAATATCACTCCATTCTCACACCATGAGTACATGAGAGAGTGTTTTTTAGGAATATGGTGGTCTGATATGATAACACTCTGGTTTGGCTTTTTATCGGACTTTAAATTGTTGTCTATATATAACCTATTTGACACTTTTCACAAGTTTGCACATTACTGCAAATTCCTATTGTAATATCACTGCAACTTCATACCATGAGCACATGAGATAGTGTTCTTTAGGAATCTCACGACTTTGGTCAGAAGCTCAGTCGTGCTTTGTTTGTTTTTGTTGCCCACATGTTCACAGGTGTCTCTGTACGTGTATGTCACTGTGTGTTTGGGTGTGTTTGTTACTTTCGGTAATGTCAGTTATCATGTGCTGTGAGCTACTGTAACGAAAAACAAATTCCTTGTGTGAGCGTACTTGGCCAATAAAATCTGATGTACTAACTGTTTGATTTCTAACATGTCTGCTCCGCATACAGGCTTTAACACATGTTTTATTTCTGGTACGTGTGTGTGTGTGTGTGTGTGTGTGTGTTAGACTTAGTTTAGATGTGTTTATTAGGCTGCAAGATTTTTTTCTTTCCCATTTTAAATGTGTGTACTGAACGCGCGAGCTGCTGTCCTCTGTCTCCGCGCCACACCCGTGCTTCCTCAAAACGCTGTGACTGGCTGATAAAGGGAGGCGTCTGACCGCTCAGAAGGCGTGTGAGGTGCAGTTGTGTACACACTGCTGTACTCGTGTTCGTCAGGTTAAGAAAGAACTCCGCTTATAAACTACAATGAGGGGATATTTTCATCATAAGCCATGCTCTCTATCTGTTCTTCTAGTCTTGTGTTTATCAGGTAAGCGTTGCTCTTCTTTTTCTTTCTGGAAATACTGACTTTGGTGAGCTTACAGCAAGATAGTCTAGTAACTTGGTGGTCTTCATTTGATGTCAGGGTTTATCATTCATGGAGAGTAATAAAGGAAGAGAGAGGGAAATAAAGGTGTTTAGAACATTAGACTAATAAAGAGGACGAGTGTGTGTGATTAACACTGCAGATGATCCAGAAGAGAAACAATAGCGTGTTCTTTGATTAATATCCGATTAAAACTCTAAGTCAGGACATTGCTGCAGTTGTGTTTAGAACTAGCTTACATTGTACGAATGAAACCAGAGAAACGCAGGAACATGAGCTGAATCTGGAATCGTTCATATTTACTGGAGCTGTATGAGAACGGGATTAAGAGAACTCCGAGATTCGCGGTTAGATGTGTTGGTCTGAAGTGCATGAGCAGCTGACACACTCAGCCTCAGTGTCCTATGTGATGATGTGGAAAAGACAGACTGCGGTGAACCTAGAAAAAGTAAAGTAAAGTAGCTGCGGAAGCCTGTGGCTGCGCGGGGAGAGAAGAAGCGAGAGAGAGAGAGAGAGAGAAAGTAAGCTTTTAACTTTTAGTTTGATTTGTTTAAATCAGTCATATTCAGTCGTGAGTAACGTGCTTGCGAATAGTACCTCACTAATCTTACCGAAAATAGCATGTTAATGACACCCTGCAATGAATTATCTTTCACATTGTGTTGTGTTGTACACGGGTCTTTTGTTTAAACCCGTTTAGGAAGCTTGTGTCTGTCTTGTGTCTGTCTCTCTGCTCTTTCTTTGTTAATCAGGTAAGTTTTCTACTATAAAGCTTTTTTATCTTAAATACTGGTAAAGGCTTCTCTGTCTCTAAGTAATGGTAACAATGGTAAGTAATAAAGTCACAGACCCAGTTAGACACAACGACGCAACCCACAATAGTTATAAACATGACACTTACACCATTACAAGTGTTCCCCGTGTGAAATATGTTCTTATTGAAATAAATAAACGTCATACTTACACGTGTTATTTTGACAGTAATTTGGTATGTGATGTGATGAATATGTCACGAGTTTATAGTTGAAATTAGGTTGAATAAAAGTGATTGAAATGACCTGAAAAGACGTATGTTTAACTTTTATCTTATGTCTGGTAAAGTCGTCCTATCAGCGTCCTTTCAACGAGCTGGGTGAGCCACTTTCTCTTAAAACACGCCCATTCTTGCCTATTTTAAATATGTGTACTGAAAACATCATCTGCTTCCTCCTCCTCTCCGGGCAGCAGGGGGCGGGGAAAGAAGGTGGGACACTCGCGTTCCTGTTTTCTGACCGCTCAGAAAGCGTGTGAGGTGCAGTGCTGTACACACTGCGGTACTCGTGTTCGTCAGGTTAAGAAAGAACTCCGCTTATAAACTACAATGAGGGGATATTTTCATCATAAGCGATGTTCTCTATCTGTTCTTCTAGTCTTGTGTTTATCAGGTAAGCGTTGCTCTTCTTTCTGGAAATACTGACTTTAGTGAGCTTATAGCAAGATAGTCTAGTAACTTGGTGGTCTTCATTGGATCATGACAGGGTTTATCATTCATGGAGAGTAATAAAGGAACAGAGAGGGAAATAAAGGAGTTTAGAACATTAGACTAATAAAGAGGACGAGTGTGTGTGATTAACACTGCAGATGATCCAGAAGAGAAACAATAGCGTGTTCTTTAATTAATGTCTGATTAAAACTCTCAGTCAGGACATTGCTGCAGTTGTGTTTAGAACTAGCTTACATTGTACGAATGAAACCAGAGAAACGCAGGAATCATCCCATATCTTCTCTACCTCGAGTACTTAAATAGACCCTGCTGCTGATAATCAACCTATAAAGCAAACTCTGCCCTGTGCTCGGTCGCTGTCTAAAGCTTCTCATGCGGTTTTGCGGTAAAAAGGAAGTGCGCTTCCTGTTCAGACATTCATACTGGGGATAAAAAGTCTTACAGACAAATAAACACAACTAAACGATGTTATACACACATGTACCAGAAATAAACCATATGTTAAAACCTGTATAACCTCTTATTAAACAATCTGTACATTGTATAGTCAGTTCTATACAGGCCACAAGAACACTCTCTCATGTACTCATAGTAGGATGGAGTGATATTACAGTAGGAATTTGGAGTAAAGGGATGGCAAACTTGTGAGAAGTGTCTATTAGGTTCTGTACAGACCACAATTTAAAGTACAATAAAACAGGTAAATCAAATGGTTATGAACTCAGACCACCATTTTCCTGAAGAACACTTTCTTCTGTTTGCACCATGAAGGTTAACGCCGCTCTACTTTCGGTGGCGGTGTTTGTGTGATGTAATGTAAGTGGTTAATGTTCTGGCGGTTGTGTTCAGGTAGAACAGTGATCTCTTCTTCGTCAGTGGGTTTTATCGTCGCTGTCCAATGAAAACCATGTCCATCTCAATTTTTGGCGATTTTGAGTTTCCCACATCATTTGTGTTCAGGGTTAGGGTTAGGTAGAACAGTGATCTCTTCAGGTAGAACAGTGATCTACCTGTTCAGGTAGAACAGTGATCTCTTCTTCGTCAGTGGGTTTTATCGTCGCTGTCCAATGAAAACCATGTCCATCTCAATTTTTGGCGATTTTGAGTTTCCCACATCATTTGAACACGGCAATGGTCTTTTACATTGTGTGACAATTTCACGATGAAAGGAACAACAGAAGTGCTCCATAATAGCTTGGAAATAATTCTGGTTCCATTGACTTACATTGAAAATAAAGTACGTTTTTGGTCTCTCCTGTAAAGTTGCAATTTTGGAGATACTTGTTTTTCATTGAACAGTGAGGATATTCTCAGTACTAACCTGACGTTCTAAACTGGTGGCATATTTAGCACAGGAGCAGTTTATGTAGACTAAATTAGGGAGCCTAGCATAGCAGTCATTTCCATTAGACAGCGGTGCAACTTTGTTATAGCATATATACCGTAAACAGGTGCATGCAAAGGTTTGAATTAGCCAAAAGACATGTTTTGCTGACGTGAAAATAAAGTTAACATGAGCTCTACATGAAAGAAATGTTTTTTCCTGCAAATTTTATTGCAGATTATTAAGGTTTGATATATGAAAAATATTATATTCTTTATTCAACAACGTATAAAGAATATAAGGAAAATAAGAATCACATAATTAGGTGAGGTATTGTACTTGTGTATTTTGAATAATTGAGATGCTAATCAGACCTATTTTCATTTGATCTTCCTCTCTTTGTCAGTATCCAGCACTACGGCTGAGGAGGAGGTACTGAATGGAACTGTAGGAAACTCAATTACATTCCCTACCCGAGTTACTGTATCTGGAGCTTTAATGTGTGAAGGCAGTAACATTGGACTGGTGGGCAGTAAACAGGCTGAAACAGACTTTACTGAGAAGTTTAAGAATCGTCTTCACTGGAACAGTCAGAGCGGCTTCTTCACTCTTTCTGACCTGAGAACAGAGGATTCAGGTGTTTATACTGTACAGAGTATGAAGGAGGAAAAGAGAATACAGGACTATCAGCTGAAAGTGTATGGTGAGTTAGTTTCTCAGGTCATTACAAAATAAATCAAGAAAACTTTAGATTTCAAGTTTTTCTGATTCTTGTTTCTTTTTGAGATGTCCTGTTATTAATCTTTTTATTTCAGATGAAGTATCAGCACCTCAGCTGATAAAACTCAACTCCAGTCCTCCAGAGAGTGAACTCTGTTTACTGCAGTGCTCAGTGAGGAATGTGGGAGGACTGAGTCTCTCCTGGTTTAAAGGTGATCAGTTATTAAACCACACTAGCAGCTCCAGTCTGAATGATACACTGTCTCTACTTCTGGAAATACAGCAGTTCAACAATGACACCTACACCTGTGTAGCTTCCAACCCAGTCAGCAAGCAGACCACCACAGTCAATTTCACGAGGCACTGCCCTCATAAACCGGGTAAGAGAACTGACAAAAAAAAAGAGACAGAAACAGAGCCTGATCTACTGTAGACCATTAATTAGTTACAGTTAATAATGCCTGTAGTATGAAATCTATTCTATTATTTTTCTCTTAATCTGCAGGGGGGAAATCAGAGGACATGTCACTGATCATTGCTGTTGTGATCTCTGTGGCTTGTGTACTGGCATTGTTGGCGGTGGTGGTGGTGGTGATACTTTGGAGGAAATTCTTTCGTCCAGTGGAGGATATTTTCTGATTGTGGACTCTATGCAGAAGACAGAAATGGAGGTCATCTGGGTCTTTTTCTTTTCTTTTTTCTTTTTAATACAGACAGAACATCTCTGTGAATCTCCTGTACCCAGGGGCGGATAGACAGGGACTCAAGGATTTGCTGCTGTCACCCCACCTGTTGCCTAAGTTCCACAGCTCTTTAACCCTTGTGCGATCTTAACATTCTGTTTACTCCCCTTGTCCTACGGGTCAAAAATGGCCCGCCCTACCAAAGCCCCAAAATAAAGCTTCTTAATTGAATTGTGAATCCAAAATTGATTTTGCATGATGAAACAACCTGTTATTTATCAATTCAACTCAATTGAATTGATTTATTATCATGTATTTTTTCTTACACAATACAAAAAGACAATTAGCAATAAACAGTATTAAACTTTTTTTCCCCACAAACCAACAGTTTTCATTTATTCAGTAAAGGTTTATTATGCTCTTATAAATGTGAAGTAACTACTTCTGAATTAATTATATTGAAAGGAAAAATAGTGAAATAATTCTCTCATAACACAATAAAACAAAACGTTGCTTGATTTTGTGAACAGTTTTCAACATTAACTCTATTTAGCACATGTAGAACAGTATGTGCAAATGTGAGAATGGACTTTGCAGATGTGTTTCCCACATGTGCAGCACACAGTTTTTGTCTTGCAGTCCTTCTTCCAGGGGCAGAACTGGCACCTTTTTCTTTTGAGTAACCCAGCTGCAGCCTCAGGTAGATCAGGACAAGATTCAGCTCCCTGAACTGCCTCCACAATGGCTGCAGAGGCTTCTGTGTGGGGCAGGAGCTCCCTTCTCTCAATGCATGGGGTGACAGGAGCCTTTCCCAACTTCTCAAGGAACATCCTTCTCTTGTTTTTTCTGGAGTCAACCTTATGATGTTTGATGCTGCTTTTCTTCCCTGCTTGCTGTCTGAATTTGATGAGGACCATGCAATTTTGCTGTTCTTTGACATAAATGTCTCTCGTTCAGCTTGAGGGATTTCCTCTTCTTCATCTGAAGATGCATCATCCTCTGGGTTGCACTCCTCCCTATCTTCCTCTTCAGATACATCTTCATCCTCTTGTTCCTCCTGAGCTCCTGAAAATATTTCATCCAGGACCTGTTTGGCAGTGAAACGTCTTCTCATGGCTTCAGCAAAGAACCAACTAGGGGTACCTTGATTCAGGGTATCTTTATACCCCTAAACTGAATTTATTTTATGTCTGAGATTTTTGTTTTTTGTTTTGTTTGGGAGCTTGTGTGATTAGGTTAGCTGCAGATCAAGAGTGCAGGTGCAGGTCAAATGCAAGTTCCAGTTTCTTTGATGTGTGTGTGTGTGGTGGTGTGTGGGTGTGTGTGTGGGTGTGTGTTAGAGAGTTTGCGTGTGGCCTTTGAACTTTTTTCTGTTGTTTAAATGCTTTTATAATTCACGGGTCAAAAATGACCCATAAGACAATCCTTGTACCTAAAAATTTCAAGTTGGAAAAAGATAGTTTAAGGTATTTTTTCTACAGCTGAACATGGTAGCGGGTCAGTTTTGACCCGCAAGACAACACAAGGGTTAATATGGCGCAAACACGTACAACGTATTTTGAGATATACACTCTAAACTCCACAGACTCGGCACTGACTCGAATATCCCAAAAATAAAAATAAACTTTCGGTCGGTCCATCGTGGCCGTCATTTGGCCTAAAAATAGACGCAGATTTTGGGCTGGGTTTGGTCCGTCTGACTTGGTCCAAATTTAGCAGTACCACATAGAGTCCAAATACAGCCATGAAAATCCTACATTAGTCTTTCTGAACCTTTTTAAAATAATATTACAAATGATTTTAAATTAAAAAGTTAAAAATAAACTTCTCATTCTCTGTAATTGTCATTTGTTTCAGGTTTTATTAAAAAAGCCCCTTTTTATCTTGTGTCATTGTTAATGGTTAACTATGCAGAGACTAATCTGGGAGGAATGAATAGAGTAACAATAACTATTGAGTCTTATATCGTCCTTGCATACTGTGGCCGCCCCCAACCCCCCCCGCAACACCGGCCGGATCCCACGCACAAGTGTCACACGTCTGGCCAACGCTAACCAGACCACCTGAATCTCCTCCTTTCAGGAAACCACTACCGCGCCGGGACTCTCCCTCTTGTGTTTTGCCCCTTTTTTTCGTTATTTTCTTTTTGCTCGCGCTCCCGTTGCGCCTTTAATAAATTCCTCTTCGGTGCTGGTTCAGGCCTGGTCTCTGTTCTTGGTCGAGCCCAGCCCGAAAAGGGCGACAATACACACTCACAAGTGAGTACAGAAACGTACATATATACATTTTGTGTTCTTTAATTAACATCTGAATAAAATTCACTCTGTCCTGCTCAGCCCTGACATTGCTTGTGTTTGTGATGATGAAAATAGGTTTTTGACCAATAACAATATTTTTAAAGCATATTTAAAACAGACCATATTTGCCATGCAGTCTAGCCAAGTGCCCAGGGCCTGACAGCTACCCAGTAGAATTTCATAAGAAGTTTGCTGATGAATTAATCCCTGTCTTAGTTGATATGCTTAATGAATCATTATATTTGATCCAGCTGTCATTTTATTAATTAAAAAAGGTATATATATTTAAGATTGTTCCTCATTTCATCCAGTAAGTTTATTAAATGGTGAACACATTCTACCAACCCTTATCTCTCGATCAAACTGGATATGTTCAAACCAGTCCTTTTTTAACATTAGGAGATTGTTAAACATTATATACACCCCTCCATCCTCTCCGGACTCTGAAGCCCTTATTTGGGTTTGGCAAAGTGTTTATTTTTTTGGGTCAAATTACTTTATTCTTCTCCAGCTGCTTCTGTGAGAACTAATAATATGTATTTCTTATGTTTTCCTCTTTGTCTCTCAACACATCTGCACTTATGATTGAGCCTTTAGCAATTGCCCTCAGACACAATTCACAAATTAACAGAACAATTTGACATGGCGTTGAATCTGCTACTTTATATTGCTAGCCTTCCAAATTCAGTCCCCATACAAACACATTCACTCAGTCTGGCGATAGGCAACACCTATTGCATCATCACAAGGTGTGTTGTTTTTGGATGTGACTGCTCCACAGATGCATATAGAAGATAATCCGGCCTGAGTTTATCCAGGACCAAAACAACAGTCTTCACATTGGCTTTCAGAATAGGTTTAAAAGTGCTGCCACTACTTTAGAAGTCACTGAATGGATTAGGGCCAGCTAGTAGACCCCAAATTAAACATGGTGATGTAGGCGTTAGCTGTTATGCTACATATAAGTGGAACAACACCCCCTTAGATGTCCCATATTTTGCTATTTACAAATGAAAATATTTCATTTCAGGGACTGAAATTGGATGAAAATGTGTTCAGTAGGGTTGAGGTCAGTACTCTGTGCAGGTGTTCCAAACTAATCCATCCACGTCTTCCAATAAGCGTTAGTCATTCCTTTATCAGGTCTTTGCTGCCATCTGCAGGTGAAACTTTTCATAGACATCTCAATGATTAGACCTGTTCTCAGTACCAGCAGATGACAAATGATGGAATCGTTTTTGGTTAAAAATAAAAGCGGCTCTCAGACTCAGACACTCTGCACGGGGTTCACACAGAAGCTGGAGTTGAAGATTAATATCAGCTAAATGTGGCTATAGGAAATGAACAAAACAGAAGTGCAAAGGTGCATACAAAGACCCGAAATACCATTTCTCACTCTCATGACGACTTAATCTTTATTCTTTCCATTGTCAGAACTACTTAATCAGGCAAAACACATGACTATAGAACACAGTCTTCACTGGCTAGAACCTCAGCCTACAACATTGCATGCAGTTACACATTTCCACCAGAGAGGTCTCTAAATTCTCAATTATACAGCTTTAATAAGGATTTGAGAGTATAATTTGACCACTGTGTCCACTGAGCTAGTATAACGTAAGGCATAATAATGAGTAACTGTGTAGATAAGCCAAATATTATGGGATGTTGGTTAATTTAAAGTAAACAAAGCAGCATTTTTGACTATAACTGTGGACAAAATGTGTGAAAAGATGCATTGTGGCACTAATTGCAATGGCTTTCCTCGTCCTGTAATTTCATTATCTCAAATGAATCTATAGTCTATCACTATTGTCTAAATCACCAGTGGTTGGTAACTGTGCAGGGCATTTTCAGTTCGACTTTCTTCCACAGAAAACCACAAACAGCCCCTCCCCAATGCAGACCAAGAGGTAACTTGGCTTCCTGAACTCAAGCTCTGCTTTTATACACACTAAAAGACTCCAAATGACAACGAGGATGTGGTGTCGAGATAAAACATGGACTCGAACATTGACTTGTTTGTGGGGTAAGTTTAAACTGGCTGCTTTTTGTTAACAACTAACAGGGATTTGTTTTCAACTGTACTTAACTTAAACTTTAATTACATGATATACATGCTAAGCTAAACAAGATCCTTCCTGATGTGCGTGCAGCTATCTAAACGAAATGTTATAGAAACCCAGAAACCCATATTTAAAAGACAATATTTCATTCAAAACAGAGGCAGTAGTGCTGATATTGAAATTACTGATATTTTTCTGTCCAGAGATCTTCAACTTGGTGCTAGTATCTAGCACTTCAGCTGAGGAGGAGGTACTGAATGGAGCTGTAGGGGAATCTATTGCATTCCCTGCACGGGTTCCTGTATCTGGATCTATAATTTATAAAGGCAGTAACATTGGACTGGTGGTCAACAGAAAGGTGGAAACAGAATCTGATGAGAAGTTTAAGAGTCGTCTGCACTGGAACAGTCAGAGCGGCTTCTTCACTCTCTCAGACCTGAGAACAGAGGATTCAGGTGTATATACTGTACAGAGTACTAAAGAGGAAAAGAGAAAACAGGACTATCAGCTGGACGTATATGGTAAGCACATTTTTCAGTTCATTTTAAAATGCATCAATAAAGCTCAGTCTGACAATCATTATTACCTCTTTTCAGATAAAGTATCAGCACCTCAGTTGATAAAACTCAGCTCCAGTCATCCAGAGAGTGAACTCTGTTTACTGCAGTGCTCAGTGAAGAATGTGAGAGGACTGAATCTCTCCAGGTTTAAAGGTGATGACTTATTAGACCACACCAGCAGCTCCAGTCTAAATGATACACTGTCTCTCCCTCTGGAAATACAGCAGTTCCACAATGACACCTACACCTGTGTAGCTTCCAACCCAGTCAGCAAGCAGACCACCACAGTCAACATCAAAGAGCACTGCTTTCATCACCCAGGTATGAAACTAGTTGCTATATTAAGCATACATACACACACCTATGTAGCTCTTATATACTTATTTCTAATACTTTTGGCAAAAAGGCCAATTTCCTGTGGTCAAATAGTTGTAAACAACTGCAGTGACTGCGCATCCACACACAGCTGACCCACCCACTCGAATTGCCTAATGCCGTGAAGTTGGCGCTGGACATGGAGTTGGCACAGTCAGCGTCTTTAACATTCCTGCAGTCAGAACTGGACAGGAGTCAAGTGAGTCACACAAGTGACACACACCTCCTACAGCTAGTGGCATGGGACTGCCAGTGCTCAACCTGTCAGGACTTGTGGCTTGTTGTGTTCATTGCTGGGGAAAGTGAGAGGGAAAGAATGCTGGCCTAGCCAAGAAAAGAGGTGTGCTGCTGATGCTGGGTCTGTCTCAAAACCTCGTGAGGGTCTACATAGACAGCATTTTACGCCATAGTATGCGCTCCCGACATGTAGGCTGTCCCAATTCGTAGATATCTTAAACATGCTATCTACTGAGGCGCCTTGTTTTGGCCCGAGTGTAAGGAAACATTGAACGCTTCCTCGGCCGCTAAGGCAATCCTATGATGCAACGCAGGCAAATCTACGAGCAGTGAAGTCGTTTTAAAATGTAAGTTATTTTGATTCTCTCTGTTGTTTTAATGTGTTTCTTGTCATATAACCACACAAAACAGGGTTTATTTGCAACGAGTCGTTGACCATTTTGCAGTTTTATACTGAGCCATTAGCATTTATGCTAGCGGATTTTTAAGCCTCGGGCTTTTGTTTTGGCTGGCTGGCTGTCTGGTAGCTTAGCAACCAGCTAAACCACCGGTCGCGTGCTGCAGTGGGCGGAAACAAGCCGTGACGCAGTCTCTCTCTAAGTAGAGGGTCTCAGTAATCTGTTTTATAAGGAGAGATGTCAGACAGACCGCTGCTACATAAACAGCTGCTACATAGACAGTGCCTACTTAGACACTCACTAGGTTTTGAGACAGACCCGCTGTCATTGGCCCCAGTCGCAGTGGACTTGACATTGTGAGCTGCGAGAAGTTCCAGTGCATCCAGGAGGTGGATGCAGCGGAGTTCATGCTTTGCTTTGACACATTGCACAGTAAATTTTAATAAAATGGACCACCACAGCAGTCATATGCTCCGATTTGTTCTCTTTGCTCTGGTGCCCTGAAGGAAAGGACGCCATGGAGCTGGTCAGTGGAGTCCTCCAGACCAACATGCCTCAGGTGGAGGGGCAGCCCCCTAGTTTGGTCCAAAAGCTTTGTGGTCTCTGGATATTGTAAGAGGTGCAGTGTAGCGTGTTCTAGAAATACTCTTGGCAGATTGAGTTCATAAAGCCACACAACTTGCCATATTATTCAGTACAGATTCAACACAAGAACCACATTCACATCACTGTGGCTCACAATTAATGTATTAATGCATTATTAATGTAGTGTATTAATTACCAAAAGTCTGTATCCATTTAAGAAACCTGCCATCTCCATACCACATACAGCAATTCCCTAATGCAGCCAATACAGTGTGATGCGTTTAGATGGCTTCACTGACTGGTTAATATGACCCTCTTAATCAAAGTTGCCAGGAAGTTGGCTGTATGTTTCATATAACACAGAATTTGGCACGCATACCCATTACATTGTTTTTCAAACCACTTTTCTTTGACATTTGTCTGAATGTGCATGTTTTATTGATTTTCATTCAAAAGTAATGAATAAATGTCAGATCTTGATGGAAAGTCATATTTGTCTGATATAAGAGAAGACTTTTCTATCTGATCCAGTGTGATCCAGTGTGTAGAACTCAAGGAAACATGCACAAAAGGTTTTATGATCTGCCTGTTTTTTTTACTAATGAAGGGATTTTGGTCTGTAAGAAACTGAATTTAGGATCTTTCTCTTATCTGCAGAGAGAACATCAGATAATGTGATTCATGAAAGATACAGCATTCTTATTTTTTCTGTCATATGCATGGCAGTGGCTGTAATGTGGGTGGCTGTGTTTCTGTGGAGAAAGAAATCTAAATGTCTACCAGACACGGAACACAAAGATGATCCTGAACTCTTCACTGCAGGTATTTCTCTGGTTAATGAATGTAAATAAACAATGTGTTGTGAGTGAGATTTATTCCTTAGTACAAGAATAAGCAAAACAGGCTGAAGCCTCACTGTACAAAGAAAAACATGAAGAGTCAAAGTGAAACTGAAACAGGTGATGACAGAAAACCTACTTGCCTTAGACTCTATCACATGTTTGGAAAGGTGGGTGGGTGGGGGGCGGGGGCACAGCAGTCCACAGGACTACAGTCTGTAGGTGTAGAACTACAGAGTGCACCTGTATTGTAAATAGAGCTAATAAGATGGACAGTGTGTGTAGATACAAGGAGGTGGGTTTAGTGTTATGGCGTATATAATTGTACTGAGATTGCTTATTTTCTTTGTTTATGTGTTTCTTAGTTGTCTGAGAAGGATACTAAAAATGACACTACAAGCTTTTGGTCATTTAAGGCATAAAGCGTGTGGTAAAATTAACACATTTGTTTAAACTGACAGTGCCATCTAGTGTCACCTTTAATACTCCACTCCATTATTTAACATACTGGGCAACATACTCTCTGATTATTAATGCTGGTTTAATTTTGAGCATATTTGATGCATTTTGGCAGAATTTGGACACTTTTTAAAAGGAAACTATAGAAGCAATCTGGCAACCCAGCACACGTTTCTGTATGAATGAAAAATACTAACAGGAAAGCCCCTGTTAGCTAGTCATGATATTAACATTATATAATATTATCCAATATTGTAATGATTGTAATGTTTAACTATAATTAAATATAAATGCACTGTTTATCTCTTTGTCTTTCGTCTCTCTGTAACAGTTATATATACCACAAATAGTCCTTCCTGTAGCGCTGCAGCTATTCACAAGTTCCAGCCACATGAACCAGCGGCCCACGTCAACAGCAGGACAGCATAGAGACGAACAGGAAAGTGGTGGTTGAAAGAATATATGCACACAGTTCATCTGTCCATTTGTCCATTGTTTGTGTTTTATGACCTTTACATTGAATCAACTGTTCTCACAGTGCTGTATGTCATTTCCTGAATGTGAAAGATATTACTTTTATATGAGCTATTTTAAACAAAGGCTAATTAAAGACTGAAAGAGAGGTTTGAACTGCTGAAATGCAGTTGCTGTGTGATCTTCAGGGTGTCATCACTGTTTAAAGAGATGATACGGTGAGAAAATACAGAACTTTGTTCTCTTAAACGTCTTCTGTAATTCTGTACTTCACCATACAATCTCTGGACCTGTACTAAACAAACAGACACCATCCTTCTAAAAGACACTTCCTCCACAAAGGTGATGGTATATGATTAACAGCATTTTATATACTAATCAGGCCATTTACCTATATATATTTACTTACCTATATCTATATAGTAGCAGGTCATGCTTCTACAGTAGCCTAGCATGGACAAGACATGATTAAAGTGCCCTATGGCAAGGCACCTAACCCCCAGCTGCTCCCTCACAGCATATGATTTACATTGTTTTCATACTCATCAGTCCATTAGGTTCATGCCAAACTGAGATGTTGGAGCTATTGTCCCAACAGTTTACACGATCACACTGCTTTATTGATGGTGCAGTGCGGGGATCCCAGTGTCTTGGGGTGCTCTTATTTTTAAGCCTTTACCATTCAGACTCCAAACAGAGATTCTCTCAGTTCTGTTTTTGAATTTAGCTTCATAAATTGTAAACCCGTCCTCCTCTGTTTGACCAGAGGAGGACGGGTCTCTGAAGTTTAGCTTTAGTCTGTCTGGCAGCCTCTTCACACCCCAGCAGATCACACCTCCATACTATATATATATATATTGAATTGATTCTGTACTACATCACCCAACATTTGGACAGCCATAACACATATCCCAGCATGCTGTTTGTAGACCATCATGCCTGGCCTACTATTGTTTATTTACACATTTTCAGTCCTGACCTAACACTGCCGTGTAAGTTAACCTTCATTAGCACTGGTCTGTGTATGTTACTGGGCCTCACTGTGTCTTATTTCTTTTAAGCTCCTCTAAATTTAAAACACAGTAACAGGGAATGCATATTCTCTTTAGGACTTTTGTTCCATGAGATGAAATTTCTCTTTGAAGTAATAGCCTAACCACATCATCTACAGCTTTTCTGACCAACACATTCTGAAAAAGACTCACCAAGACAGCAACGATTAAAAGTTCCACTGGGGCATTATGAAAATTCAGAGTGTGTAATGTAGCGTTTAATTAAAACACAGACAGAAGGTATGGCCATGTCTTTAAATCTGATAAACAGGACCATCTAGAGGCAGATGTGTGATGTTTAAAAGACACTGGATTCACTCTTTTTCACAACACTATAAAGTTTGGTCAGTGGAGGGAGCAGTGCACTTACTGCTGTCCACCTAGACTCCAGCCTTTGGCTCTGAAGCTGCTGAATGTTGTAGTGTTATTGGCTCCGCTCCCTAATGAGCACCTGTTTGCAAGTTCAGACTGTGTCTTCAACATATGGTGGTAACATCAGTGAAGACTGGTTGAGGGAGGGGAGAGAACTCTGAGAACTTGGGCTGGAGTTCTAGGCAGCTTCTACCTGTAGCTGGAAGGCCGGACCCTCTTCATGGTTGTGGTAGGACTGATATAGAACCGAGGGCCAGGAGAGGAGATGTAGTGTGAAAACTGTGAGGATGTGAATTTATAGGACATTAGACTGGACGTAGGAGGTGTGTTCCTCCCCTCAAACCTCAGTTATTCCAGACCTCCATCATGAATCAGGACATGCTTTACTTAAACGATATGCAAAGGAAGTACAGCCGGCTGAGATGTTTTGATTTCACACACTGGGGCTGATTTATCATTTGCATTCAATTTGCTGCTTCTTTTTAAGTTTTATGAATCAGACACAGAACTGACTGTGTGTCATTGAAAGCAGTCAAGTCTGTGCTCTCTTTTATTCACCTAAGGCGTGTGTTAATGTGTGTTGTGCTGGTGTGAGTGGATCAGACACAGCAGTGCTGCTGGAGTTTTTAACACCTCAGTGTCACTGCTGGACTAAGAATAGTCCACCTACCAGCAACAGCCAGCTAACAGTGTCCTGTGAGCAGCACCATGTGACCACTGATGAAGTAGAGGAACACAGTGACACAGTCTCTATACATCTGATCCACTTACACCAGCACAACACACACTAACACACCACCATGTCAGTATCGCTGGAGTGCTGAGAATGATCCACCACTCGAATACTACCTGCTCTGCGGTGGTCCTGTGGGGGTCCTGACCATTGAAGAACAGGGTAAAAGAGTATACAGAGAATCAAATGAACTACAGTTTGTAACAGTAGAATTACAAAGTGCTCCTACATTGTATGGTTTAGGTGTACCTAATAAATTGGCAGCAGAGGGCTCAGTCAGCACAGAGGGAGGTCTAGCAGGAAAAGGAGAAAGAACTCTAATTCCCAGCCTCCTTAGTGGTAATCAGTGCTGACTGGGCTCACCTGTGCAGACTCTACATAAGTCACTCACAAACCCTTAGTAGAGGGGCGGTCGGTAGGAGGTGGGTATGTAGGAAAGGAAAAAAAAGACAACAAAAGAGAAACAGTAAAAGAAGAAAGGGGAGGAAAGTAGTGATGCCCAGATGAAGCCTCTAGAAGTGTTGAGGTTTTCCCTTCAGCTGGTTCAAAAAAAGGTTTATTTCTTGAAGCTTCATGTGCCCCTGCTGGCCAAAACCTTTATTGTCACTTCAACTATTTCTGATGGCTTCTTGCAACGTTGTCAGCATGGAAGTAAACACCGCTAAGTATATACATGAAAACACATTAATTTTCTGTGGTTCATTCATTTGTTCATTTACTCTGTTTTTGTTTGTGTTGGTAATAGAGGTCTGTTAATTAAAAAAAATATTGTCAGTATGATTTCAGAGAGATATAACAGTGATTGTGGGGTGATGGTGACTTTAATTTTTATTAAGAAACAATAAATCACGCCAGTACTTGAACCACGTCCTAACACGGCGAGGCTTCAGACGTAATCAGTGACGTCACTCGCTTTTAAAGAAGCAAGCCTCGATACGCGATTCAGACTTTGATTATTCCAGGTTTAGATATACAGACTGTGATTTTTCCAGGTTTGGATATTCAGACTGCGATAAATCCAGGTTTAAATACTCAGATTGTGATTATTCCAAGTTTAGATACTCTGAGACTAAGATTATGAGATTGAAGTGCTATCACACTCATACTGTCCAGTAGATGGCAGCAGCATCCTATGAGTGCTTTGTATCTGCTGAAAGGCTGTAGATTCCATATGGGTGAGTCATGCCTGGACTATTCCACAGTTTACAGTTGTTTGTGGGTCCTGATTGTCCTGATTGGGTAATACCTTTACATGTACCCTTATGCTACCCAGCCTTGCAAATATGAGTGAGATGTGTATCGCTCAGTTATCACTTTCATCACCTGCCACTGGGGTAAACACATATTATACACTTGTATAAAGCTATCAACTTAGATTACTTGGATAGTAAGACCACTCCCAAAACATTGACATGTACATATCCACCTATTACAGCAACAGCACTCTGCCATTCATGATATAGTTTCAGTGTTTCACCTCAGGGTGCTTTACAACAAAACACCATACAGCCTAGAGGGCTCTGTTCTCGTCTTTTGCCTCATCAGTTTACCCCAATTCTAACTAAATGGCAGAAAATAATAATAAATAACATACAATGATAAGCAGTTTATTGATACTGTATCAGTCAGTATCCAGCAGATGGGAGCTGAGGGAGAGTCTTCAATGATGAGTGGCAATTTGTCTCGGGATCAGTATGAAGGCAGAGAGCTGCTGTGTAATGGAAACACAAATAAACTGCATATTAATATAAAATTTTGGATATATGTACATTTATATTTCATTTTAAATACATTTAAAAAGCACTCCACAAACACGTCAGTGTCACTGCAGAGCTGAGAATGAACCACCACCCACATAATACCTGCTCTGTGTTGTTCCTGTGGGTGTTAAAACAGATGTACTACAGAACAAATAAATAAAGAAACTATCAAAGCTGCCTGTATTTAATTAATCTGCTCTTTATTTCTGTGCCCCTCACTGTCACTTTAACTCTTCCATCTGTACTATGTTAAAAACAACAAGTTTCAGCTGTGTCCTGCCAACAAAAGCTGTTTTACGAAGAAAAACAACAACAACAGTATCACGTGACATCTGGAAACCTTGGCTTAAAGTACACCACAAGACCTAAAAGGAGGGATGTGCCTGTGGAATGTTTGTTCATGAGCATAAAGCCCCGTTCAAACGTGCCCAGCCCACTGTTTCCTTTCCTCAGAGAAAATGGAGTTTAAGAGTTTCTTCGTGTGGATTATTGATTAGAATGGCTGACTGAAATGTTCTCAGAATACAGGATTCCTGCAGCTCTTCTTTATCTGCTCTGCTGTAAGTTTAACTCTCAAACTATTCCAGCAAAATGAGAAACTTTGAACTCTCAGTTAGCAATCGGACCAGTTTCAGCTCTAATCTACTTCTTTCTTACAGATCCTGATTTTAACTGCGATTATCGTTGATGTAAATATGAATATGTTTATACAGTAGAGTAGTAGTGAAAGTAGGTGTGTGTGTATTAGATGATGTACTATCAGTGTGTAATACAGTCATATTAATGATGTAAATATGAATATGTTTATACAGTAGAGTAGTAGTGAAAGTAGGTGTGTGTGTATTAGATGATGTACTATCAGTGTGTAATACAGTCATATTAATGATGTAAATATGAATATGTTTATACAGTAGAGTAGTAGTGAAAGTAGGTGTGTGTGTATTAGATGATGTACTATCAGTGTGTAATACAGTCATATTAATGATGTAAATATGAATATGTTTATGTAAGTAAGTGTGTAACTGGACTAATATGATCTACTTCTGTTGTTTCAGTTGTGCTGTATGTAGCTGAAGATGAGGAGATCAGACTGCAGGAGCTGGAGGGAAACACTGTAACCATCCATACTGGAATAACTGGAGTTCAGACTGATGCTCAGATAATGTGGTTCTATAGACCTGAAAATGTAGATATCATGATTGTGAACAGTCTGGTGTTTAAAGGAGAAACTAATACAGACTACAGAGACAGATTCAGAGACAGACTGCAGCTGAACAGAACCAGTGGATCTTTAACCATCAACTGGACCTTACTGAACTCTAATTAAACACTACTGCTCTAACTGGACCTTACTGAACTCTAATTAAATACCCCTGCTCTAACTGGACCTTATTGAACTCTAATTAAATACCCCTGCTCTAACTGGACCTTACTGAACTCTAATTAAATACCCCTGCTCTAACTGGACCTTACTGAACTCTAATTAAATACCCCTGTTCTAACTGGACCTTACTGAACTCTAATTAAATACCCCTGTTCTAACTGGACCTTACTGAACTCTAATTAAATACCCCTGCTCTAACTGGACCTTACTGAACTGTAATTAAATACCCCTGTTGTTAGGTGATAAGTTATATATTGGATAAACATCTAACAGTAGACATAATGTTTGGTCAGTATGATTAAGTTTAGTTTAGGGTTAGAATTAGGATTAGGTTGATTTCGGTTTTGTTGAATAGATATTTGGTGGAACATTAGTTTAAACGTAAGTCAGACTGTAAAGACGTGTCTTTTTAAAATGCTGATGACAGATACTGTTACAATATGACATAAAACCCAAATAGAATTATGCTGAATGTGAGTCCACACTTAAACAGAACAGAACAGGAGTTATATACAGTTAGGCCCAGAAATAATGGGACAGTGATACAAGTTTTTGCATTTTAATTTAATTAATCTCAGCTTCAATTTAAGGGTATGCACATCCTAATTGGAGGGAGCGTTTGGAATGACAGCTCTTTAATATGTAGCTGCCTCTTTTTAAGGGGCCAAAAGTAATTGGACAACTATCTCAAAAGCTATTTCATGGCCTTTTCCCTCACTAATCCATCATCAATTAAGCAGGTTAAAGTTGTGAAGTGGATTCCAGGTGTGGCATTTGCATTTGGGAGCTGAACCAACAACATGCGGTCAAAGAAGATCTCAGTGGAAGTGAAACAGCCCGTCTTTAGACTGAAACAAAGAAGAACTCCATCAGTGACATAGCGGAAATGTTAGGAGTGGCCAAATTAACAGTTTGGTACATTCTGGGGAAAAAATAGCACACTGGTGAACTCAGGAACTCAAAAAGGCCTGGACGTCCTCGGAGGACATCAATGGTGGATGATCGCAGAATCCTTTCCCTGGTGAAGAGAAATCCCTTTACAGCATCCACCCAAGTGAAGAACACTCCAGGAAGTCTGGTGTTTAAAGGAGAGACTTATACACACTATTGCAGAGACAGATTCAGAGACATACTGCAGCTGAACAGAACCATTGGATCTTTAACCAGCAGAGAAGATGGAGTTTATAAACTATACATCCTTACTGGACATTGGTCAGTCCAGATATTCTGTTATGTTGAAGCAACGACTGAAGACCGCTGCAGTAAAGGCCAAAAATGCCCATGAGTTCCCGATATCAGGCAGTCATCTCAACAAAGTATTAAAAAAAGAAAGTAATGTGAATTGGTCCAATTACTTTTGAGCCCCTGAAATGAGGAGGCTTTGTAGAAAAATGGCTGCAATAACATTTCATAGTAGATATAAGTGAATAGAGGTTCAGTCCACAGTTCAGATGTGCTGTTTATGAACTACAGTAGATATCAGACATGCTGAAACCTGTAAACTGCAGCTGCGGCTTTAAGTCAGATGCTGAGTCTTCTCCACAGCAACCAAACATACATGCTAGCAGTGACTTGTTAAGTTAGAGCTGTTAGTGGTTAACAGCCATTTAACATTTGTCTATTGTCAGTAGATTTTAATGCTGTACACTGTTTACTTATTTTCCCCTCATTTCACAGCTCCAGTATCAAAGCCCATCATAAGAAATCAGACTGGAAATCACTCAGTGAGTCACAGAGAGTCGTGTTCTCCTCTGTGTACTGTGGAAAATGGGAAGGATGTGAGTTTGTACTGGTATGAAGAAAAAGAGAGAATCTCCAGCATCACTAGCTCAGATTCCAGTGAACATCTTTATCTTCCTCTGAATAAAACCAACCTGATCTCTTCTACTTACACCTGTGTAGCTGCTAATCCTGTTAGTAATCAGACAGTTCAGCTCAACATCACACAGCTCTGTTATAAAGCAGGTAGGTTCAAATCACCTTTAATTCTGAATATGTTTTTATTTTTTTATTATTAAGAGTATTCTGCTCATATTTGAGTTCAGTTCCTCTGATACCCTAATGATGTAAACATACCTGCTGACTACAGTTTTCTAATATAGTATTGTGTAATTTCAGTGTTTGCCTGATTTACTGCAGCAAATACTTTTTTACAGACTCAGATACGAAAGTTCAGGGAGATCTCTACACGAAACTGACTGCTGTTCTGATACCTGTTGTACTGATTGCTCTATCAGTATTATTTGTGTGTTTCTGGAAAAAGAAGAAAAAGAAACCAGGCAAGCAATACATCTTCTATTTTTGTAGTATCAATTGTCTTTCGTTATGTGTTTTGTTGTTTGTTTTGTAAATGATAGTCCTTTTACATATAATATATATGTGTGTAGTTTCTGAAGGTACTGAGATGAGTTACGCTGAGATGATCACTCAATCTCAGAATTTACCAGAAACTCACGAGGAAAAGAGTCTCTGTTTGAAATCTGGATGGTAAAGCTTTAGCAGCTGCACAGGTAGAGGCAGTCTCTGACTGAGGCAGTCTATGACTGAGTCTTTATGTAAAGTGGGTGTGAGCTGAAACAGTCCCATTCTATCTCAATGCTGGTGCATCTGGATGGCACAGTGATGTAACTGAGGGTGTAGCAGTTGACACAACTGGACAGGAGAGCTGGCTGGTGATGGTGAGGAGGAGGCCCAGATGATCAGTCCTTCAACAGCGTTCAACAGACAGGAGGACAGTCATTACCTCAGGAAGAGTAAAGAGAGAAAGTTAGTTGGGCTCGGGAGTATGACTGTAGGGAATATGAATATTCAGAATTTTAGAGTGTGGCTGGCGACTCCGGCAGATCTAACTATAACAGCCTAAACTAAAAGGAGAGAACCAGAAGGTAACATAGACATGAGAGCACCCTGAGACACTGGGATCCCCCCACTCCACCGTCAACAAACCGGTCTGATCACGTGAAGTGTTGAGACCACAGCACCAACATCTCAGTTTACCATAAACCTCCATCAACCCCCAGATCTCCTGCCTTTATCTGAAAGGGAAGGTTAATTATCAAAAGCTACACTAAACAAGTATGTTTTCAGTCTAGACTTAAAAGTTAAGACTGTGTCAGAGTCCTGAACATTAACTGGGAGATTATTCCACAATTTGGGGCTTTGTAGGAAAAAGCTCTTCCACCCATTGAAGTCTTCTAATAGAACTAATAGAAAACCAGCATTCTGCAGTCTAAGTAAGCGTGGCAGTTCATAATAGGAAATGGGATCTTGCAGGGACTCCGGTGCGAGACCGTGCAGGGCTTTGCATGGTCTGGGTCCTAGGCCTGAGCCCCTATATTGTCTGTGTCCTAGGCCCTATATTGTCTGTGTCCTAGGCCCTATATTGTCATTCATATTTGTTATATAGTAAGTTGACATTCAATCAGCTACTTCTTACCATGTAGTTTATGCAGTAACTACACAGGATGTTGTTGTTGTTGTTGTTTACAGACGTCCCCCACTGACGTGCATTGCTGTGTTTTATAGGAACACAGGATTTCAAGACTGGAGTGACTCAGTGGTGTCCTCAGCTATCAGGAGATGACTCAACATTTCATCAGAAGTCTTTTCTATGTATCTGCATTATGTCTGTTACAAAAAAAGTACTGTATACATTTATCACGTATCCGTTAAAAGGGTGACATTATTGTCTGTTAATTTGAAAGAATTCTTTTTTAGTTTTTCTGTTCTTTTTACAAACACAACACAAGTGTAGGTGAGGAGGCGAGGAGAAACAAGATGTACACAACTGTATGCAAAAATTTGGATACAGTGCAATAAACGTAGCACATGAGCTCTTTAAAAGTAGAACAACGTTGAAGATGACATTGAAGGTTTTAATCTTAAGTGCAGCCTATACAACGGATTAAATATGCAAGTATAACAACACCTGAAAGTACAATAGATATATACCTATTTTTGAGTGAGTGTTAAAGGAAAAGGATGTGATGATGGAAAATGTTTAGTTTTCTTCATATGCACTGCGTTCTTTATATCTATTGTAGCTAGCTTTAAAAAAAAGCTTAAATCCAGTCAGTTTTTATAAAACATTGTTGATCCGTTTGCTCTGGGTATTGGGGTATGGGTAAGATCATGGATTGCTCATGCGGGTTTATGCCTAGGAGGGGCGCTACAGTGGAGAGTTTGTCATTTCATTGTTCCTCTCTTTATAGAGCACAAGCACCAGCTGCCATCAAATGTATTTTTATAAAAACCCTATCAGGAAATACCTGTAGATCAAATTGAACTTTAAGACATTTGAGGACATCATAATGAACATAATACATATTTTATAGAGCGAAGCATGAATGAGGTCTCAATGAAATGGCAGACAGACAAACAGTGTTGGTCTATGGATAATTGGACAGGAGCTCTAGTTTACAAGCTATTGATTATGCTGGATTACATTGGATCATGGATTTCTGTGACTCTGAAACTGGTTTGTGTGGGTGGGAGAAGAGATGTGAGCCTTGTGATTGGTTAGGAAATGTTTGTGGAAGATTAGGAACACCTAGTTCACATGAAGATGAGAGATCCGTAGTTCAATTAACAGTATTTATTTTTTAAGTAAACAGTACAAGAATGATATCAGATATACTCAGATGAAGTAATTCCAAGTAATTAAATTAAACACATTAAATGGTGTTTCATATGTTTTACCTGTTGTTTACAGTTTACTGTTTTGTGCTATCACCTTACTCTGTATTTACTGTCATTACAATATAAATGTAAATGTTACCAACATTTAATTTAAACAGAAGGATACATTTCTAGAGATTAAGTACATTGGGCAATAATATGAGATTTACAATTTAACATTGTTTTATGACTGTAAATGACAGCAAAACTATTTTTTTTATTCATTAAAATATTTCTGCAAATTTCTTGAAGGTGGTCTAGTTTGTCTTCAGCACTTCTTTTAGCACTAACGTTTATGACCCGCATGTTTCTAAATCTCTCCAAAAGTCAGCACTGGAAGTTGAACAGAGTGGTTTGATTTGACACACTCTGTTCTAGAGAAAGGTACCTAGTCAAAATCGTTTACGGTGGTGGTGATAGGACCAAACATTTACCTTTAAAACTCCCTCACACAAAGTTATTACATGAAATAATTAAGAATATATATATATATATATATATATATATATATATATATATATATATTTATCTACCATGAATGGCAGTTATTTTAGTGTTTGTTTACATATTCATGCTTTATTGTTGCTGCTGTATGATTTTAATTTATTTTTGTGTATGAAAAGGAGGGATATGTTCCTAGGAGGCACATTTAGATGGGTTACAAGTAAGATTAAAGCATATCTTTAATACATGTGTTTACATAAGAGTCTGTAAGTTTCACATTAGACCACTTTGAATGACACTGTTTATCTCAGTGACTGGTTTGTGCACACATTTGGAAAAATTAGTGGAATTCCCCTTCAACTACAAGCAGAAATGAGCTTAGTATATCAATAGCAGGTGGTCGCCAGTGCTGCTATTTCTGTAGGTTTTCATTCCAGTGCTAGCATTTTTTCCCACAAAGTGCAGGTGTGCGTACAACCAAGCAGGAGCGCTACCTTACGCATCAAACGACTGATGACTGACAAACCAACTTATTAAACCGGGCGTGCTCCTGCTTTTTTGGAGTCACTGCAGCACTTTATTGGCCTCTGCTGTACAAAATCAATGTGTTTGTGTGTTTTAAGATGAGCTGTTTACTATTTATGACAGTAAAAACCCACATTAGAACAAAGTGCCTTCTGTTTTTCATTTAACCACTGTAACCCTTTCAGTATGGCCTTAACATCTAACTTCTACATATCTACATATCCATCCCTCCTCCACTCTTACTCAAAAGATGCTACACTTCAGCTCTCCGAGGATGTCATTGTCTGATTCTTTTAGATTCTTTTAAGTTGACAGAGTTTCCTGTCTTTTGTACAGCTTAGCTTAGGATGTGAATACTATTAAATTAAAGCTGAGAGTTTGCACTTTAAGCCCACATTAATTATATAATAGTATCTTGAATATTGTTTAGTAAACTTTTAAAATGCCAAAACTTGTGTTACTGTCCAATTATTATAATCCAACTGTACTGCGAGCAGCAGACTGAAACCTGAAACTGCTGCTTGCTGTTGGAAAGTGTGCAGGCCTAACCAGCCAGCCCGATGGGGCTTTGTCAATTTGTAAATAAGTCAGTGGCATGACAGTTATCCTGTAGCGCTACCACCAATCCATCAGATAGTCGTTTCATTACATAAACCACAACACAAATATCAGCCCGAAAGATTTATACATTTATTATTCTTTACAGCAGGACAACGTGCTCATTATTATAAATGATCTACATGATACAAGTCATTATTTCATGGTAGGACCTTAACCTGTACAATGTATTAACTTAATTATTAATTTGCCTGTGAATAATTAAGTTAATACATGGTACATGTTAAGGTTAAGCTAAGGTAGATCTATTTTTTTATATAGTGCCTTTTACAACAGATGTTGTCACAAAGCTCACATGATGAAAAGAAAAGAAAGACTGATATAAATAAAAGGCAATGAAAGAAAAGACTGATATAAAGAAAAGACAAGAAAAGAAAGACTAATATAAATAAAAGGCAATGAAAGAAAAGACTGATATAAAGAAAAGACAAGAAAGCAAAAGACTAATATAAAGAAAAGACAAGGACAGAAAGAGAAAGGAACACTGTAAAAAGTGAAAACGTTGATGAAAAGTTGAAAATCTTGGCAAGAATGAAATGTTTGAGATGAATAGAACCTTGATTGAGTCAAGACACGAGGTAACCCAGGGATTAAAGGCAGGGGTGTGATTACAGGACTTGAATTGTACTACCAGTTGTTGGTAGGTATCTGATTAGCTGGACTGTAGCTACCATGCCATCTACAAATAGTGCATCATATTTTTTTCCAGCCATCTATATATGACACATGGCTTATGTTGATAGTAGCTGTCTCTGTCTCTCCACAACTGAATGTGTCCAAATGTCTCACTCTCCCCACACAAGCGCATTCAATACACTATCATTCTGTAAAAATGTAAAAAAAAAATGTAACCTTTGACTGAAGTGAATTAAGAAAGAAATCCTTATTTATCATAAAATCACCTGTTCCACAATTATTGCCACCTCTAACAAGTCCTAGAAAATAAATGTAACTGAAGTATTTCTGTCATTTCTACTGTAGTTTAGAAAGTTGAGAAGAGTATCTAGAAACCTTTATTTAGTAAGTCATCACTTCCTGTTTCCCTGGGGTATAAATATGATGTGACACAGAGGCCTATTTCTCTGCATAGAGTGTACAGGAGAGGACGATTTAGAGAGATTGTGCAAAGAGACATAGTGGAAGATCCCTCTCTCTGTATTCTCCCATCTTATGAAATGTTATTGGAGAAGATTAAGTGCTGTCTTTTGACTTAAGGTATTTGTACAAAGTATTAACAATAATTGTGGCACAGATGATTTCAGGTATTAGAATTATTTCTTAATGTGGGATTTTCCTCCCACTGAATAAACGCACTTAAATTAAACGTTCAATGTTTTTCTTTTTTGCATTTTTGTTCTATATCATTGTCTGTTTGTTGTCATTATGTAGTGCGGTCATTGCCACGTGTGTCTGTTTTGGTCACATGGCTGTCCTTGTCTCCGCCCCTCACGTGTTTGAGGCTACGTCTTCTCCGAGTGTCACCACCTTGTTATGTGTCTTTATATATACCCTCTGTTTTTTTTTCTTTTTTTTATCAGTCTTGGTCGAGAAGTGTGTGTGTGTGTATGTGTGTTCATACCTGTAGCGTTACTTCCCGTCTGTCAGTTTTCATCTCATGTTCAATATGAAGCCAAATAAAAGACATTTGCATGTATATCCGCCTACTTCATCTCTCACAACATTACAATTAATAATTTAAATAAAAGTATTAGAAGCCTAAGAACACATCTTTACGAAGGGTGGCAATAATTGTGTGGGGCTCTGTATATGTAAAACAGAAAGAGATCACCTGCAGTGCCCAACAGCATGTAATTCTAATAATTATAACAAACGAAGACATCAAAAGTTCTCTTATAGTGATACTCCAGTAGAGCATAAAACTAAATTTGTCTGAACAATTCTTTAATTGCAACTGACAGGCATTTTGTAGTGTGACTGTTCTCTGATTCTAGTTTTTGTGGTCCATGTGAAACCTGTCATATGAATAAGAGGAGACGCGATACTCTTTTTTTTTTTACATCCAAAGCTGATACTGACACTGCTAGCCAGAGAATCTGCCCATACTCATAGCATTCCTAACTTTCCCTCTCTGGAACAGGTAGCTGGTAATAAAACATTGGATGCACTTTGCCCTCTAAATGAAATCAAACTGTGAAACTGCCCTAAAGAAAGGAATACATATAATATAATTAATGTAACCCCTTCAAATCCTAGCTGTAATATTCAGTAACTATAACGACCACAGTGTAAACTGTCTTGATAATACTGAAATATGTGTATTAATGATCTGATTAAAGGCTTAAAAATTTCTACAGTGGAAACACTTTTTGGTTCAGGAAGTAACAATATGCTGCTGCCAGCCTTTACTAGGGATGACATCGGCTTCAGTACAAATGTGCAAATACGGCCAGCTCTTCAAAGACAGCTTTGGAAAATGCCAGAAGCCAGACAGAGCGGAAAAGGTTGTTTACATAGCCATTGGCCCTTAGTCAAAAAAAGCATTTCAAAAGTGTGGGAACCACCTCGTTGATCCAGGTGATTGTTGAAGTGTGTTAAATATGCATCAAAATCACGTTTATCTTGCTTTATTCAACACAAGCCTCTGTTGCTCCATCTCATCTTTACTTTTCTTGAAATACCTTTTTTTATGTTCAGGTGGCTAGAAAGGACAGCTGCACACAATCACTCACTGGGCTGCTTTGCAAGAATAGGTTAACCTGCTGGGGAACTGGAAAAGACAAATAAAATATATATTCACATTTAAATAACACACCACCACTACGTCAGTGTCACTGCAGAGCTGAGAATGAACCACCACCCACATAATACCTGCTCTGTGTTGTTCCTGTGGGTGTTAAAACAGATGTACTACAGAACAAATAAATGAAGAAACTATCAAAGCTGTCAGTATTTAATTTGTCTGCTCTTTATTTCTGTGCACTTTCTATCACTTTACTATCTACTGTCTTCTGTCTGTACTATGTTAAAACTAATGAGTTTCAGCTGTGTCCTGCGAACAAAAGCTGTTTTCCAAAAAATAAAAAAAAGCTACAGTGTCACGTAACATCTGGGAACCTTGGCTCGCAGCACATCCCCAGACCTAAAAAGGGGGGAGTACGGGGGAATATCTGTGCATGAGCATGAAGCCCTGTTCAAACATGCCCAGCCCACGGTTTCCTTTCCTCAGAGAAAATGGAGTTTAAGAGTTGGTTCGTGTGGATTATTGATTAGAATATCTGACTAAAATGTTCTCAGAATACAGGATTCCTGCAGCTCTTCTTTATCTGCTCTGCTGTAAGTTTAATCCTCAAACTATTCCAGCAAAATGAGAAACTCTAACCTTTCAGTTAGCAATCGGACCAGTTCAGCTCTAATCTACTTCTTTCTTACAGATCCTGATTTTAAATCTGACTAATGATGTAAATATGAATATGTTTATACAGTAGAGTAGTAGTGAAAGTAGGTGTGTGTGTGTATTAGATGATGTACTATCAGTGTGTAATACAGTCCTATTAATGATGTAAATATGAATATGTTTATACAGTAGAGTAGTAGTGAAAGTAGGTGTGTGTGTATTAGATGATGTACTATCAGTGTGTAATACAGTCATATTAATGATGTAAATATGAATATGTTTATACAGTAGAGTAGTAGTGAAATTAGGTGTGTGTGTGTATTAGATGATGTACTATCAGTGTGTAATACAGTCATATTAATGATGTAAATATGAATATGTTTATACAGTAGAGTAGTAGTGAAATTAGGTGTGTGTGTGTATTAGATGATGTACTATCAGTGTGTAATACAGTCATATTAATGATGTAAATATGAATATGTTTATACAGTAGAGTAGTAGTGAAAGTAGGTGTGTGTGTATTACATGATGTACTATCAGTGTGTAATACAGTCATATTAATGATGTAAATATGAATGTGTTTATACAGTAGAGTAGTAGTGAAAGTAGGTGTGTGTGTATTAGATGATGTACTATCAGTGTGTAATACGGTCATATTAATGATGTAAATATGAATATGTTTATACAGTAGAGTAGTAGTGAAAGTAGGTGTGTGTGTATTAGATGATGTACTATCAGTGTGTAATACAGTCATATTAATGATGTAAATATGAATATGTTTATACAGTAGAGTAGTAGTGAAAGTAGGTGTGTGTGTATTAGATGATGAACTATCAGTGTGTAATACAGTCATATTAATGATGTAAATATGAATATGTTCATACAGTAGAGTAGTAGTGAAAGTAGGTGTGTGTGTGTATTAGATGATGTACTATCAGTGTGTAATACAGTCATATTAATGATGTAAATATGAATATGTTTATGTATGTAAGTGTGTAACTGGACTAATATGATCTACTTCTGTTGTTTCAGTTGTGCTGTATGTAGCTGAAGAAGAGGAGATCAGACTGCAGGAGCTGGAGGGAAACACTGTAACCATCCATACTGGAGTAACTGTTCAGACTGATGCTCAGATACTGTGGTTCTATATATCTGAGAATGTAGAAGAAAATATAGTGAACAGTCAGGTGTTTAAAGCAGAAACTAATACAGACTATAACAGAGACAGATTCAGAGACAGACTGCAGCTGAACAGAACCAGTGGATCTTTAACCATCAGAAACATCAGCAGAGAAGATTCTGGAGTTTATAAACTATACATCCTTACTGGACATTGGTCCGTCCAGATATTCAGTGTTGATGTTTATGGTGAGTAGATATTATATTTATTTTCTTCTAGAGGTCCTGTAGAATTAGGCACAGCATTAATATACTGATCTGGGCTCCAACTATTGAATAACAGCATGAAGTGCATCAGTTGTAGCTGCAAACCTGGATTTATTAGTTTGTGTCACTTTAATGTTTGTAATCTTTAAGATTAAGCCTATAAATGGCCAAGTCAAGTCAAATTCATTTGTATATCACTTTTTACATCGTTGTTGTCACAAAGCAGCTTTACAGGAGTTTGAAAGCATGAAAAGTCACAGCACTTCATCCACTGAATACTTTTAGTATAATAAGAAAAGTCTACAGTACCAGTTCTGATTGGTCTAAAGCAGCTGTCACTAATAGGCTGACCGAGGTCCAGCTCTGAACCCCAACGTTATCCAATGCGGACCCAAACCTGATAAACTCTAATTAAATACCCTGCTCTAACTGGACCTTACTGAACACTAATTAAACACCCCTGCTCTAACTGGACCTTACTGAACACTAATTAAACACCCCTGTTCTAACTGGACCTTACTGAACTCTAATTAAACACCCCTGCTCTAACTGGACCTTACTGAACACTAATTAAATACCCCTGCTCTAACTGGACCTTACTGAACTCTAATTAAACACCCCTGCTCTAACTGGACCTTACTGAACACTAATTAAATACCCCTGTTCTAACTGGACCTTACTGAACTCTAATTAAACACCCCTGCTCTAACTGGACCTTACTGAACTCTAATTAAACACTACTGCTCTAACTGGACCTTACTGAACTCTAATTAAACAGTACTGCTCTAACTGGACCTTACTGAACTGTAATTAAATACCCCTGCTCTAACTGGACCTTACTGAACTCTAATTAAATACCCTGCTCTAACTGGACCTTACTGAACTCTAATTAAACACCCCTGCTCTAACTGGACCTTACTGAACTCTAATTAAACACCCCTGCTCTAACTGGACCTTACTGAACTGTAATTAAATACCCCTGCTCTAACTGGACCTTACTGAACTCTAATTAAACACTACTGCTCTAACTGGACCTTACTGAACTCTAATTAAACACTACTACTCTAACTGGACCTTACTGAACTCTAATTAAATACCCCTGCTCTAACTGGACCTTACTGAACTCTAATTAAATACCCCTGTTCTAACTGGACCTTACTGAACTCTAATTAAATACCCCTGCTCTAACTGGACCTTACTGAACTCTAATTAAATACCCCTGTTCTAACTGGACCTTACTGAACTCTAATTAAATACCCCTGTTCTAACTGGACCTTACTGAACTCTAATTAAATACCCCTGTTGTTAGGTGATAAGTTATATATTGGATAAACATCTAACAGTAGACATAATGTTTGGTCAGTATGATTAAGTTTAGTTTAGGGTTACAATTAGGATTAGGTTGATTTCGGTTTTGTTGAATAGATATTTGGTGGAACATTAGTTTAAACGTAAGTCAGACTGTAAAGACGTGTCTTTTTAAAATGCTGATGACAGATACTGTTACAATATGACATAAAACCCAAATAGAATTATGCTGAATGTGAGTCCACACTTAAACAGAACAGAACAGGAGTTATATACAGTTACAGCACACGGTTATACAGCACATCCTAATTGGAGGAAGCGTTTAGGAATGACAGCTCTTTAATATGTAGCTGCCTCTTTTTCAAGGGACCAAAAGTAATTGGACAGCTATCTCAAAAGCTATTTCATGGCCTTTTCCCTCACTAATCCATCATCAATTAAGCAGGTAAAAGGTGTGGAGTTGATTCCAGGTGTGGCATTTGCATTTGGGAGCTGAACCAACAACATGCGGTCAAAGAAGATCTCAGTGGAAGTGAAACAGCCCGTCTTTAGACTGAAACAAAGAAGAACTCCATCAGTGACATAGCGGAAATGTTAGGAGTGGCCAAATGAACAGTTTGGTACATCCTGGGGAAAAAATAGCACACTGGTGAACTCAGGAACTCAAAAAGGCCTGGACGTCCTCGGAGGACATCAATGGTGGATGATCGCAGAATCCTTTCCCTGGTGAAGAGAAATCCCTTTACAGCATCCACCCAAGTGAAGAACACTCCAGGAAGTCTGGTGTTTAAAGGAGAGACTTATACACACTATTGCAGAGACAGATTCAGAGACATACTGCAGCTGAACAGAACCATTGGATCTTTAACCAGCAGAGAAGATGGAGTTTATAAACTATACATCCTTACTGGACATTGGTCAGTCCAGATATTCTGTTATGTTGAAGCAACGACTGAAGACCGCTGCAGTAAAGGCCAAAAATGCCCATGAGTTCCCGATATCAGGCAGTCATCTCAACAAAGTATTAAAAAAAGAAAGTAATGTGAATGAGAAAAATGGCTGCAATAACATTTCATAGCAGATATAAGTGAATAGAGGTTCAGTCCACAGTTCAGATGTGCTGTTTATGAACTACAGTAGATATCAGACATGCTGAAACCTGCAAACTGCAGCTGTGGCTTTAAGTCAGATGCTGAGTCTTCTCCACAGCAACCAAACATACATGCTAGCAGTGACTTGTTAAGTTAGAGCTGTTAGTGGTTAACAGCCATTTAACATTTGTTTATTGTCAGTAGACTTTAATGTTGTATACTGTTTACTTATTTCCCCTCCCATTTCACAGCTCCAGTATCAAAGCCCATCATAAGAAATCAGACTGGAAATCACTCAGTGAGTCACAGAGAGTCGTGTTCTCCTCTGTGTACTGTGGAAAATGGGAAGGATGTGAGTTTGTACTGGTATGAAGAAAAAGAGAGAATCTCCAGCATCACTAGCTCAGATTCCAGTGAACATCTTTATCTTCCTCTGAATAAAACCAACCTGATCTCTTCTACTTACACCTGTGTAGCTGCTAATCCTGTTAGTAATCAGACAGTTCAGCTCAACATCACACAGCTCTGTTATAAAGCAGGTAGGTTCAAATCACCTTTAATTCTGAATATGTTTTTATTTTTTTATTATTAAGAGTATTCTGCTCATATTTGAGTTCAGTTCCTCTGATACCCTAATGATGTAAACATACCTGCTGACTACAGTTTTCTAATATAGTATTGTGTAATTTCAGTGTTTGCCTGATTTACTGCAGCAAATACTTTTTTACAGACTCAGATACGAAAGTTCAGGGAGATCTCTACACGAAACTGACTGCTGTTCTGATACCTGTTGTACTGATTGCTCTATCAGTATTATTTGTGTGTTTCTGGAAAAAGAAGAAAAAGAAACCAGGCAAGCAATACATCTTCTATTTTTGTAGTATCAATTGTCTTTCGTTATGTGTTTTGTTGTTTGTTTTGTAAATGATAGTCCTTTTACATATAATATATATGTGTGTAGTTTCTGAAGGTACTGAGATGAGTTACGCTGAGATGATCACTCAATCTCAGAATTTACCAGAAACTCACGAGGTAAGTTTATAATCGATATAACAGTTAATTATTTTTAAGTTATGCAGTGATTATATGTATTGTCTGTGTCCTAGCCCTATATTGTCTGTGTCCTAGGCCTGAGCACCTATATTATCTGGGTCCTAGGCCTGAGCTCCTATTTTGTCTGCGTCCTAGTCCTGAGTCCCTAAATTGTCTGTCAAGTCAAGTTTATTTGTGTAGTGTTTTTTACAACAATGTTGTCTCAAAGCAGCTTTACAGAGTTTTGAAAACAGACAGTTTCAACATATATCCCCCCAGTGAGAAAGCCAGAGGCAACAGTGCCAAAGACAAACTCCCTCAGACTGGAGGAAGAAACCTTGGGAGGAACCAGACTCACAAGGGGAAACCCATCCTCCTTTGGTCAAACAGTATTTACAGTTTAAACTAAATATCAAAGAAAAGAGTCTCTGTTTGAAATCTGGATGGTAAAGCTTTAGCAGCTGCACAGGTAGAGGCAGTCTCTGACTGAGGCAGTCTATGACTGAGTCTTTATGTAAAGTGGGTGTGAGCTGAAACAGTCCCATTCTATCTCAATGCTGGTGCATCTGGATGGCACAGTGATGTAACTGAGGGTGTAGCAGTTGACACAACTGGACAGGTGAGCTGGCTGGTGATGGTGAGGAGGAGGCCCAGATGATCAGTCCTTCAACAGCGTTCAACAGACAGGAGGACAGTCATTACCTCAGGAAGAGTAAAGAGAGAAAGTTAGTTGGGCTCGGGAGTATGACTGTAGGGAATATGAATATTCAGAATTTTAGAGTGTGGCTGGCGACTCCGGCAGATCTAACTATAACAGCCTAAACTAAAAGGAGAGAACCAGAAGGTAACATAGACATGAGAGCACCCTGAGACACTGGGATGCCCCCACTCCACCGTCAACAAACCGGTCTGATCACGTGAAGTGTTGAGACCACAGCACCAACATCTCAGTTTACCATAAACCTCCATCAACACCCAGATCTCCTGCCTTTATCTGAAAGGGAAGGTTAATTATCAAAAGCTACACTAAACAAGTATGTTTTCAGTCTAGACTTAAAAGTTAAGACTGTGTCAGAGTCCTGAACATTAACTGGGAGATTATTCCACAATTTGGGGCTTTGTAGGAAAAAGCTCTTCCACCCATTGAAGTCTTCTAATAGAACTAATAGAAAACCAGCATTCTGCAGTCTAAGTAAGCCTGGCAGTTCATAATAGGAAATGGGATCTTGCAGGGACTCCGGTGCGAGACCGTGCAGGGCTTTGCATGGTCTGGGTCCTAGGCCTGAGCCCCTATATTGTCTGTGTCCTAGGCCCTATATTGTCTGTGTCCTAGGCCCTATATTGTCATTCATATTTGTTATATAGTAAGTTGACATTCAATCAGCTACTTCTTACCATGTAGTTTATGCAGTAACTACACAGGATGTTGTTGTTGTTGTTGTTTACAGACGTCCCCCACTGACGTGCATTGCTGTGTTTAATAGGAACACAGGATTTCAAGACTGGAGTGACTCAGTGGTGCCCTCAGCTATCAGGAGATGACTCAACATTTCATCAGAAGTCTTTTCTATGTATCTGCATTATGTCTGTTACAAAACATGTACTGTATACGTTTATCACGTATCCGTTAAAAGGGTGACATTATTGTCTGTTAATTTGAAAGAATTCTTTTTTAGTTTTTCTGTTCTTTTTACAAACACAACACAAGTGTAGGTGAGGAGGCGAGGAGAAACAAGATGTACACAACTGTATGCAAAAATTTGGATACAGTGCAATAAACGTAGCACATGAGCTCTTTAAAAGCAGAACAACGTTGAAGATGACATTGAAGGTTTTAATCTTAAGTGCAGCCTATACAACGGATTAAATATGCAAGTATAACAACACCTGAAAGTACAATAGATATATACCTATTTTTGAGTGAGTGTTAAAGGAAAAGGATTTGATGATGGAAAATGTTTAGTTTTCTTCATATGCACTGCCATTCTTTATATCTATTGTAGCTAGCTTTAAAAAAAAGCTTAAATCCAGTCAGTTTTTATAAAACATTGTTGATCCATTTGCTCTGGGTATTGGGGTATGGGTAAGATCATGGATTGCTCATGCCGGTTTATGCCTAGGAGGGGCGCTACAGTGGAGAGTTTGTCATTTCATTGTTCCTCTCTTTATAGAGCACAAGCACCAGCTGCCATCAAATGTATTTTTATAAAAACCCTATCAGGAAATACCTGTAGATCAAATTGAACTTTAAGACATTTGAGGACATCATAATGAACATAATACATATTTTATAGAGCGAAGCATGAATGAGGTCTCAATGAAATGGCAGACAGACAAACAGTGTTGGTCTATGGATAATTGGACAGGAGCTCTAGTTTACAAGCTATTGATTATGCTGGATTACATTGGATCATGGATTTCTGTGACTCTGAAACTGGTTTGTGTGGGTGGGAGAAGAGATGTGAGCCTTGTGATTGGTTAGGAAATGTTTGTGGAAGATTAGGAACACCTAGTTCACATGAAGATGAGAGATCCGTAGTTCAATTAACAGTATTTATTTTTTAAGTAAACAGTACAAGAATGATATCAGATATACTCAGATGAAGTAATTCCATATAAATCTGTATTTATTTTTTAAATTAAACACATTAAATGGTGTTTCATATGTTTTACCTGTTGTTTACAGTTTACTGTTTTGTGCTATCACCTTACTCTGTATTTACTGTCATTACAATATAAATGTAAATGTTACTAACATTTAATTTAAACAGAAGGATACATTTCTAGAGATTAAGTACATTGGGCAATAATATGAGATTTACAATTTAACATTGTTTTATGACTGTAAATGACAGCAAAACTATTTTTTTTATTCATTAAAATATTTCTGCAAATTTCTTGAAGGTGGTCTAGTTTGTCTTCAGCACTTCTTTTAGCACTAACGTTTATGACCCGCATGTTTCTAAATCTCTCCAAAAGTCAGCACTGGAAGTTGAACAGAGTGGTTTGATTTGACACACTCTGTTCTAGATAAAGGTACCTAGTCAAAATCGTTTACGGTGGTGGTGATAGGACCAAACATTTACCTTTAAAACTCCCTCACACAAAGTTATTACATGAAATAATTAAGAATATATATATATATATATATATATATATATATATATATATATATATATATATATTTATCTACCATGAATGGCAGTTATTTTAGTGTTTGTTTACATATTCATGCTTTATTGTTGCTGCTGTATGATTTTAATTTATTTTTGTGTATGAAAAGGAGGGATATGTTCCTAGGAGGCACATTTAGATGGGTTACAAGTAAGATTAAAGCATATCTTTAATACATGTGTTTACATAAGAGTCTGTAAGTTTCACATTAGACCACTTTGAATGACACTGTTTATCTCAGTGACTGGTTTGTGCACACATTTGGAAAAATTAGTGGAATTCCCCTTCAACTACAAGCAGAAATGAGCTTAGTATATCAATAGCAGGTGGTCGTCAGTGCTGCTATTTCTGTAGGTTTTCATTCCAGTGCTAGCATTTTTTCCCACAAAGTGCAGGTGTGCGTACAACCAAGCAGGAGCGCTACCTTACGCATCAAACGACTGATGACTGACAAACCAACTTATTAAACCGGGCGTGCTCCTGCTTTTTTGGAGTCACTGCAGCACTTTATTGGCCTCTGCTGTACAAAATCAATGTGTTTGTGTGTTTTAAGATGAGCTGTTTACTATTTATGACAGTAAAAACCCACATTAGAACAAAGTGCCTTCTGTTTTTCATTTAACCACTGTAACCCTTTCAGTATGGCCTTAACATCTAACTTCTACATATCTACATATCCATCCCTCCTCCACTCTTACTCAAAAGATGTTACACTTCACCTCTCTGAGGATGTCATTGTCTAATTCTCATAGATAGATAGATAGATAGATAGATAGATAGATAGATAGATAGATAGATAGATAGATAGATAGATAGATAGAAAACCCCAATATAGGTCTCCACCTTTTAAGTTGACAGAGTTTCCTGTCTTTTGTACAGCTTAGCTGCCTGTATGTTGTTTGGGTAAGTGTGTTTGTGGTGAGTGGACACACTTCACAGTGAAGGTGCTGCAGTGATGTTGTTTATTATTAATTTAATTGATTTTTATATATTTATAACAGCTAACAAATTCAAATTCTTCTCAAACTCCCTGTTTTCAAACTCAAAGTCTAAAACTTCATAGGTCTGAAGTCTCAAGCTCTTCTCAGATAGGTCTGATGTCTCAAGCTCTTCTCAGATAGTTCTGATGTCTCGAGCTCCTCTCAGATAGTTCTGATGTCTCGAGCTCTTTTCTTAGATAGTTCTGATGTCTCAAGCTCTTCTCTGATAGCTAAATTCTCAAGCTCTTCTCCGACAGGTCTGAAGTCTTAAGTTCATCTTTAACAGGTCTAAAGTCTAAAGCTCTTCTTTGACAGGTCTAAAGTCCCCTGTCATTCCTAAACCCTTCCTCCAATTAGGATGTGAATACTATTAAATTAAAGCTGAGAGTTTACACTTTAAGCCCACATTAATTATATAATAGTATCTTGAATATTGTTTAGTAAACTTTTAAAATGCCAAAACTTGTGTTACTGTCCAATTATTATAATCCAACTGTACTGCGAGCAGCAGACTGAAACCTGAAACTGCTGCTTGCTGTTGGAAAGTGTGCAGGCCTAACCAGCCAGCCCGATGGGGCTTTGTCAATTTGTAAATAAGTCAGTGGCATGACAGTTATCCTGTAGCGCTACCACCAATCCATCAGATAGTCGTTTCATTACATAAACCACAACACAAATATCAGCCTGTAAGATTTATACATTTATTATTCTTTACTGCAGGACAACGTGCTCATTATTATAAATTATATACATGATACAAGTCATTATTTCATGGTAGGACCTTAACCTGTACAATGTATTAACTTAATTATTAATTTGCCTGTGAATAATTAAGTTAATACATGGTACATGTTAAGGTTAAGCTAAGGTAGATCTATTTTTTTATATAGTGCCTTTTACAACAGATGTTGTCACAAAGCTCACATGATGAAAAGAAAAGAAAGACTGATATAAATAAAAGGCAATGAAAGAAAAGACTGATATAAAGAAAAGACAAGAAAGGAAAAGACTAATATAAAGAAAAGACAAGGACAGAAAGAGAAAGGAACACTGTAAAAAGTGAAAACGTTGATGAAAAGTTGAAAATCTTGGCAAGAATTAAATGTTTGAGATGAATAGAACCTTGATTGAGTCAATATACGAGGTAACCCAGGGATTAAAGGCAGGGGTGGGATTACAGGACTTGAATTGTACTACCAGTTGTTGGTAGGTATCTGATTAGCTGGACTGTAGCTACCATGCCATCTACAAATAGTGCATCATATTTTTTTCCAGCCATCTATATATGACACATGGCTTATGTTGATAGTAGCTGTCTACTAAGTATTTCTGTCATTCCTACTGTAGTTTATAAAGTTGAGAAGAGTATCTAGAAACCTTTATTTAGTAAGTCATCACTTCCTGTTTCCCTGGGGTATAAATATGATGTGACACAGAGGCCTATTTCTCTGCATAGAGTGTACAGGAGAGGACGATTTAGAGAGATTGTGCAAAGAGACATAGTGGAAGATCCCTCTCTCTGTATTCTTCCATCTTATGAAATGTTATTGGAGAAGATTAAGTGCTGTCTTTTGACTTAAGGTATTTGTACAAAGTATTAACAATAATTGTGGCACAGATGATTTCAGGTATTAGAATTATTTCTTAATGTGGGATTTTCCTCCCACTGAATAAACGCACTTAAATTAAACGTTCAATGTTTTTCTTTTTTGCATTTTTGTTCTATATCATTGTCTGTTTGTTGTCATTATGTAGTGCGGTCATTGCCACGTGTGTCTGTTTTGGTCACATGGCTGTCCTTCGCCCCTCACGTGTTTGAGTCTGCGTCTTCTCCGAGTGTCACCACCTTGTTATGTGTCTTTATATATACCCTCTGTTTTGGTTGAGAAGTGTGTGTGTATGTGTGTTCATACCGGTAGCGTTGCTTCCCGTCTGTCAGTTTTCATCTCATGTTCAATATGAAGCCAAATAAAAGACATTTGCTATATATCCGCCTACCTCATCTCTCACAATATTACAATTAATAATTTAAATAAAAATATTAGAAGCCTAAGAACACATCTTTATGAGAGGTGGCAATAATTGTGTGGGGCGCTGTATATGTAAAACAGAAAGAGATCACCTGCAGTGCCCAACAGCATGTAATTCTAATAATTATAACAAACGAAGACATCAAAAGTTCTCTTATAGTGATTCTCCAGTAGAGCATAAAACTAAATTTGTCTGAACAATTATTTAAATGCAACTGACATGCATTTTGTAGTGTGACTGTTCTCTGATTCTAGTTTTTGTGGTCTATGTGAAACCTGTCATATGAATAAGAGGAGACGCGATACTCTTTTTTTTTTTACATCCAAAGCTGATACTGACGACATCGGCTTCAATACAAATGTGCAAATACGGCCAGCTCTTCAAAGACAGCTTTGGAAAATGCCAGAAGCCAGACAGAGCGGAAAAGGTTGTTTACATAGCCATTGGCCCTTAGTCAAAAAAAGCATTTCAAAAGTGTGGAGGACCACCTCGTTGATCTAGGTGATTGTTGAAGTGTGTTAAATATGCATCAAAATCACGTTTATCTTGCTTTATTCAACACAAGCCTCTGTTGCTCCATCTCATCTTTACTTTTCTTGAAATACCTTTTTTATGTTCAGGTGGCTAGAAAGGACAGCTGCACACAATCACTCACTGGGCTGCTTTGCAAGAATAGGTTAATCTGCTGGGGAACTGGAAAAGACAAATAAAATATATATTCACATTTAAATAACACACCACCACCACGTCAGTGTCACTGCAGAGCTGAGAATGAACCACCACCCACATAATACCTGCTCTGTGTTGTTCCTGTGGGTGTTAAAACAGATGTACTACAGAACAAATAAATGAAGAAACTATCAAAGCTGTCAGTATTTCATTTGTCTGCTCTTTATTTCTGTGCACTTTCTATCACTTTACTATCTACTGTCTTCTGTCTGTACTATGTTAAAACTAATGAGTTTCAGCTGTGTCCTGCAAACAAAAGCTGTTTTCCAAAAAATAAAAAAAAGCTACAGTGTCACGTGACATCTGGGAACCTTGGCTCGCAGCACATCCCCAGACCTAAAAAGGGGGGAGTACGGGGGAATATCTGTGCATTGGCACAAAGCCCTGTTCAAACATGCCCAGCCCACTGTTTCCTTTCCTCAGAGAAAATGGAGTTTAAGAGTTTCTTCGTGTGGATTATTGATTAGAATGGCTGATTAAAATGTTCTCAGAATACAGGATTCCTGCAGCTCTTCTTTATCTGCTCTGCTGTAAGTTTAATCCTCAAACTATTCCAGCAAAATGAGAAACTTTGAACTCTCAGTTAGCAGTCGGACCAGTTTCAGCTCTAATCTACTTCTTTCTTACAGATCCTGATTTTAAATGTGACTAATGATGTAAATATGAATATGTTTATACAGTAGAGTAGTAGTGAAAGTAGGTGTGTGTGTGTGTGTGTATTAGATGATGTACTATCAGTGTGTAATACAGTCATATTAATGATGTAAATATGAATATGTTTATACAGTAGAGTAGTAGTGAAAGTAGGTGTGTGTGTGTTAGATGAATGTGCATCATTTGCTTTACATGATATCATGTGTGTTCTGTCAAGTTTTCTAAGCCATCTGTGAGAGTGTTGATATGGTATGAACTGATATGGAAGATCTTCTGTATGTAAGTGTGTAACTGAACTAATATTATCTACTTACACTGTTTCAGCTGTGCTGTATGTATCTGGAGAAGAGGTGATCAGACTGCAGGAGCTGGAGGGAAACACTGTAACCATCCATACTGGAATAACTGGAGTTCAGACTGATGCTCACATACTGTGGTCTTATATATCTGAAAAAGTAGATATAAAGATAGTGGACAGTCTGGTGTTTAAAGGAGAAACTAATACAGACTATAACAGAGACAGATTCAGAGACAGACTGCAGCTGAACAGAACCAGTGGATCTTTAACCATCAGAAACATCAGCAGAGAAGATTCTGGAGTTTATATACTACAAATCATTACTGGAGCTCTCTCAGTCTGGAGTTTCAGTGTTGATGTTTATGGTGAGTAAATATTCTATAAAATATTATAATTATTATACAGTATGATGAAGCAGAACTGGGTTTGGGCTGTACAACACTAATTGTAACATTTGGAGAAGCTGCTGTTCTGAAAGGTGTTAAATACATTGTGATGTTTATATGAATCTTTTGTAATTTGTTTGTCTCAAAATTTAAAGTGTTGTGATGTTGGTTGACTAGATATATGGGAAGGATCCATGAACTGGTTTTAATGAGCATAGACGGTAGCAAGGCTTCTCCCAGCAGCCCGATTCCATCAAACTGACGTTCATCAATGAAAGTGCTTAAGTGGTTATGTCATATCCTGCAAAGCTGTCACTAAATTATATGTTTCCACCCCCAATATCATATATGCTAAAACATGCGTACCACTTGCTTCTTCCACATAACCTACATACTTTATTATATTTTATTTCAGATTTTCGTTATTACTACTACTACTACTACTGCTACTATTATTATAATTATTATTTTTTTTATTTTTATTATTACGTGAGTGGAAATGTGTTTTTTCTATGGTATTGTTCCAAAAACGCTTTGAAGCACCTTATTTATAGATGTACTATTTTCACTGCAAATATACAGCTCCTACAGACAGATCTAATCAGAATCATGACCATGAATAAGTCAACAATGTCTAATGAACAGAGCTTTAGAATATATGTTAGTTATATGCCACATAAGTCACAGCATAATTTCTAGAGTAAAAGCAAAGCTCAGCTGACATTATCAGTGTATTAAAATCCACTCTTAGCTGAATTTATGTGCCAAAATGTCTTTAATGATCTCTCATCTCATCTGTTCTATTATTTTAATCTTGTGTTTCACAGCTCCAGTATCAAAGCCCATCATAAGAAATCAGGCTGGAAATCACAGAGAGTCGTGTTCTCCTCTGTGTACTGTGGAAAATGGGAAGGATGTGAGTTTGTACTGGTATGAAGAGAAAGAGAGAATCTCCAGCATCACTAGCTCAGATTCTAGTGAACATCTTTATCTTCCTCTGAATATAACCAACCTGATCTCTACTTACACCTGTGTAGCTATTAATCCTGTTATTAATCAAACTGGGAATCACTCAGTGATACACAGAGAGTCGTGTTCTCCTCTGTGTACTGTAGAAAATGGGAAGGATGTGAGTTTGTACTGGTATGAAGACAAAGAGGGAATCTCCAACATCACTAGCTCAGATTCCAGTGAACGTCTTTATCTTCCTCTGAATAAAACCAACCTGAACTCTTCTACTTACACCTGTGTAGCTGCTAATCCTGTTAGTAATCAGACAGTCCAGCTCAACATTACAGAACTCTGTAATAAAGCAGGTAGGTTCAAACCACATTTAATTCTGTACATGTATGGCTATCATTTGTTTTGTTTTTTTAATGGAGGATGGATATACTAGTCACATGTGCTCCTACTTCCTCTGATGCTGTTGCCTGATTTACTGCAGCAAATACTGTTTTACAGATCCAGTTCAGAGAGATCTCTCCACGACACTGGCTGTTCTGATACCTGTCGGACTGACTGTTGCTGTTCTGTCAGTATTATTTGTGTGTTTCTGGAAAAAGAAGAAAAAGAAACCAGGCAAGAAAGCTTCTGTTCTTGCAGCATCGACTGTCTTTCATAGTTTGCTAGTTTATATGAATGTAAATGATACTCCTTATACATATAACACACTGGCTCCATGTACTGCTCTGTGTTTAATATCTGTAGTTCCTGAAGACGCTGAGATCTGAAGAGAAACTAAGTGAAAACTAAACCACAGAATTCACCAGAATACATTCTATGGTAAGTTTATTACAGATATAACAGTTGTAATTATTGTAATTGTAGTATAGCATTTTAAATAGCATTTTAAAGTCACATGCACCTTTTGGGCACTTAGGTTTCATTTCATTTTGAATGTGGTACCATGAGCACATCTGGTAACAATATGGACAATGCATGACATCAACAAGTTTGAAACAAACAATCCTGTTTGTACCTTTTCACCATCACCCTCTGCTGGCAGCTAGCGGCACCGACTGAACCCTGTGAAATTTACTGTGATAAAATAAAAGCTGACTTAAAAATCCTTCCTGCAAATTACATAATTTGTTATTAAAATGGCTAAAAGTGTCATTTCAGACACTTATTCATTTGTCTACATGGGCATTTAAAAAGATGTAAAAAACAAAAAAAACCAGATAGAATGTGAAATGTGATAGCAAGTACATTTAACTGAGGGATTACTGAGATTTAATAACTAATAATTAAGTTAACCACTCATACCATTTGCCCCTATAAAAAGAGGATACAGAACATAACACAAACACATTTTAAATTGTGTCTGTGTCCTAGGCCTGAGCCCCTATATTGTGTGTGTCCTAGGCCTGAGCTCCTAATTGTCTTGGTCCTAGGCCTGAGCTCCTGTATTGTCTGTGTCCTAGGCCTGAGTCCCTGTATTGTCTGTGTCTTAGGCCTTAGTCCCTGTATTGTCTGTGTTCTAGGCCTGAGCTCCTATATTGTCTGCGTCCTAGGCCTGAGCTTCTGTATTGTCTGTGTCCTAGGCCTGAGCTCCTAAATTGTCTGTGTCCTAGGCCTGAGCTCCTATATTGTGTGTGTCCTAGGCCTGAGCTCCTAATGTGTCTGTGTCCTAGGCCTGAGCTCCTAATGTGTCTGTGTCCTAGGCCTGAGTCCCTGTATTGTCTGTGTCTTAGGCCTTAGTCCCTGTATTGTCTGTGTTCTAGGCCTGAGCTCCTATATTGTCTGCGTCCTAGGCCTGAGCTTCTGTATTGTCTGTGTCCTAGGCCTGAGCTCCTTAATTGTCTGTGTCCTAGGCCTGAGCTCCTAATGTGTCTGTGTCCTAGGCCTGAGCTCCTAATTGTCTTGGTCCTAGGCCTGAGCTCCTGTATTGTCTGTGTCCTAGGCCTGAGTCTCTGTATTGTCTGTGTCTTAGGCCTTAGTCCCTGTATTGTCTGTGTTTTAGGCCTGAGCTCCTAATGTGTCTGTGTCCTAGGCCTGAGCTCCTAATTGTCTTGGTCCTAGGCCTGAGCTTCTGTATTGTCTGTGTCCTAGGCCTGAGCTCCTGTATTGTCTGCGTCCTAGGCCTGAGCTCCTATACTGTCTGTGTAATAGGCCTGAGTCCCTATATTGTCTGTGTCCTAGGCCTGAGCTTCTGTATTGTCTGTGTCCTAGGCCTGAGCCCCTTTATTGTCTGCGTTCTAGGCCTGAGCTTCTATACTGTCTGTGTAATAGGCCTGAGGTCCTGTATTGTCTGCAGCCTAGGCCTGAGGTCCTGTATTGTCTGCGTCCTAGGCCTGAGCCCCTTTATTGTCTGCGTTCTAGGCCTGAGCCTCTTTATTGTCTACGTCCTAGGCCTGAGTCCTTATATTGTCTGCGTCCTAGGCCTGAGTCCCCATATTGTCTGCGTCCTAGGTCTGAGTCCCTATATTGTCTGCGTCCTAGGCCTGAGCTCCTCTATTGTCTGTGTCCTAGGCCTGAGTCCCCATATTGTCTGCGTCCTAGGTCTGAGTCCCTATATTGTCTGCGTCCTAGGCCTGAGCTCCTCTATTGTCTGCGTTCTAGGCCTGAGTCCCCATATTGTCTGTGTCCTAGGTCTGAGTCCCTATATTGTCTGCGTCCTAGGCCTGAGCTCCTCTATTGTCTGTGTCCTAGGCCCGAGTCCTTATATTGTCTGCGTCCTAGGCCTGAGTCCCCATATTGTCTGCGTCCTAGGCCTGAGTCCCCATATTGTCTGCGTCCTAGGCCTGAGTCCCTATATTGTCTGCGTCCTAGGCCTGAGCTCCTCTATTGTCTGCGTTCTAGGCCTGAGTCCCTATATTGTCTTTGTCTGCCTCTTCACCACTTTTGTCATCAGTTTTGCACTTTGACACTGTCTTTATTTCTAGAAAATGTGTCCATGCACTCTAATGTACAAGCCTACACACACACAAACACACACACACACACACACATATATATATATATATATATATATATATATGTATGTATGTATGTATACGTGTGTGTGTGTGTGTATTAATATATATATATATATATATATATATATATATATATATATATATATATATGTATGTATACATATATGGTATACATAAATACATAAGCTTGTATATTTGCTATTATGTAGCTTTTAATGTATATAATACATAATAGTATCTATATATATATATATATATATATATATATATATATATATATATATATATATATATATATATATATATATATAATAGTGTATGATAATTTACAATAATTTATAAAACCAGACTTTATGACTTTATTAAATTAAGCTTAATAACATTATAATATGTGTGTACAAGAACATGGCATACACTAATGTTATAGAGCGCTGTGTCAGGTCACTACAGGCTTTAAGTGAAACAAGATAGTCTACCAAAAATTTGCTTTTGTTCTTTCATTCCATAAAGTCTTCAATTAAATATAGTGTTGACAGAATTTTGCACATCATTACAGTCTTTTTGCACAGCGTCCACCAATTTTTAAAACAGCGTTGTAAATAAAATTATATTTTAAGAAATATTAGAATATTCTGTGGTTTTTCTATTTCTGCTATGGCCATGTACTAAGATATGGCAAAGACACACAATTACTTGGTTTGTTTTGTGATATTTGGTATGTCTAACTGTTACAAATATGTTAGCAAAAAGGTACGTAATAGCAGATAGAACAGAGTATTTTCTTTTTTATTGTGCAAATGTATTGTTTCATTTAAAGTATTCATCTGAGTTGAGAATGAAAAGGTTGAAACTGAAAGGTAATCGTTGTAGTACAATCATTTATTTTATGTTACGTTGTAAAAGCAAACTTTCTAGTTAAAAATGTATAAAAATAAAATGCAATGTTTTGTATAGTGAGCTAACATTCAATCAGCTTCTTCTTACTGTGTAGTTTAGTAGTAACTAATCAGATTGTTGTTGTTATTGTTGTTGACAGGCAGTTTGTTTTACTGTACATGCTATTGTTTACTGATGATGTGCATATGGAATGTAATTTACCACAATAACGTTAACAGATCCTCTCATTGCCTGACATGTGTAACACAGAGATGCAGCCTGAGTTTGTACTGATGTGTATTGCTGTGTTTTACAGGAACACTGGAGTGAAAGAAGCTCAAGACCAGACTGACTCAGTGGTGTACTCAGCTATTAGGAGATAACTCCATCTCATCAGAGGTGTATATATATATATATATACACACATTATCTTTCCATATTCGTTGAAGGAGTGACAGGATTGTCTGTTCATTCTAAAGAAAATGTGCTGCCTTCTCTTCTTTTCTCAGACTTTCTCAGACTTAACAGTATTTATTTGAAAAGCTGTTTGTTTGTTGAAATTAATATTTTAGGTTAAGCTGATAAACCTTCTTTAACAGTTCAGGATATTATTAAGGGCACTTTATCTTGTGAGTACAGGTCAACAAAGTGTGTGTCAGTATTGCACAATACCCATTTGATTCTGCCCAGGCGAGTTGGCTGGATCTGGGACCAGTCCGTTATTTTTTTATTAACCTGTAAGTTGTTACTTTCTATTTTGATGTTTATGTAACTATGCAGTAGTGTTTACTCTGTAATCTATAAAATCGCAGAAAAGGCGAAAGAAACCACTTTTTGTAACAGGAAATGAAGAAGCCGTCAAGAACAGAGACGTTATCCCAATAATGACATTATTAAAGTGCACTGTCTGTTTCCTATCTGCCCTCCTCAACCGTCTCTACAGCTCATTATTCAGTGTCCAGTTATAAAGAGAGTTCCTATATTTTTAATGCTACAAAGTTATTCAGCACAGCAGTACAGGTCATTTTGTGTCCTCATCCCAAACGGGCCCTGGGAAGCATCAGGTAGTCATTGTGGGTAGGGCTGAGGCACTGCTTGACGTTATCAATTACGAAACTACGTTGATTAGCATAATGTGCGTCCATGTGTTGCAAAGATGGCCGCGCCTACTGAAAGTCTGGATTTTTCCGTGTGTATCTAATGTTGTGGGAGTGTTTCACACTGAAACGCAACAGAGCGCAAACATGCCGGAGCGCTTTGTCAATACAGCTGCAAGACAGCACCGTGAATTCTGTTGACTTGTTTTTCTTAACTTAGGCTGATTTACACTCCATCTGCGTGCGTTTGAAGCAATATAGCTGCCACTGCTCACATACATTCTCTACGTCAGCTCCGTTTACATGGTTGCTGAGAAACACGTCCAGTAGAGTTCGGAGTAAATCAAACATGGCGGCGGTGGATGAGCTCGTAGTACTTTAATTAGTTCAAAAACGAAGAAAAACGACTGTTCGCCGTGGAGAAGGTTTTTTTTGTTTGTTTGTTTTGTTTTAAGGAGAAGGTATTTCAGGGAATTTGCACTGCCCCAGCCGTCTCCAGCGGTATTGCTCCATCCCGTCCGTATCCGTAAGTTTTCTGGAAAATAATGTATGTACGAAATGAACACAGAGTACGGACTCCGTGTGTATCTGTATTTAACGTTAAGCTTTAAACATGTTTCTTTCAGTAGTAGTCACTTGACTACGCATTGCTAACCGTTTTTTAATCGTCCTGTGTAGAGACCTAAGCCTCTACACAGGACGACGTAGCTACTTCTCAAATGGCTCTCTATCAACATATATAGCCCACAAACTGTCCGGTTTCTTGCGTGTGAGGCGTGTAGGCTACGTGTCATTTGAGCCTCTAAAAGTTCAGTCAGAGCATCTTTTTAGTCTTTTAAACCATTTATAGATCACATGTGTTTAAGGTACCCTTTAATACATTATGTCTAGGATGGCCATGTGTTTTATTGTTATATATATATATATAAAATGAGGAAAACGCATGGCCATTTGTAAAAACTAAGTTGAACATAAAAATGTTCATAACCTCATAATATAACTACTTTAAATAATGAGTGAGTAGAATGTAAAACATTGTAACTGCTCTGTTTAACACTCATCACATCCTTTCAAATGCTTTGTAAAATGATAAATGGTTGTAGATGTTTTTAACGGTGTAATAAATTTGCTTTTGTATGGACATGCAAGGCACTGTCTTCTGTATATATATATATATACTGTCCTCTATCTCACACTCTATTCTGAGGGTGACCCTGTGTGAAGTTATCAGACTTAGTGCTGGTAAAAAAAATAATCAAACTAGGACTGTAACTCTCGAGGCCCAGGCCAGACGACGCCCCTGCTTATGACACAGATGGCACTGCAGCATATAAACACGAACTGGACAGAATCAGCCAGCTTTATCTTAGATCTTTGTGGGGGGGGGAGAAGCAAGACATACACAACTGTATGAAAAAAATTGCGTCACAGTGCTATAACTGTGGCCCATGAGCTCTTTAAAGGCAGATAGATACTGAGCTGACAGTGGAAGTGTCATCTTAATTCATATATATCTAAAAGTGTGTATATATATATATATATATATATATATATATATATATATATATATATATATATATATATATAATTAACAATGCAGCCTAACCATTTTCCATCTCCACATGTATATATATATGAATATATGTGTATATGTATATATATGTATATGAATATACAGTGGCTAGCTTTAACAAAACTTGGTGGTTAAAACCTGTCAGGGTTCATAAAAACATTGTTATCTACATTGAAGGGTTGATCTGTAGCAATGGAAGTGCTTAAAGAGACTTTAAAGAAACTGCTGAAACACTGTGCCCATAGTCCAGAGAGAAGCTTGTAGTACTCAGTGGTTTCCTCAGCATTTGCCAGGTGAGAATCTAGAAAGCAATAGACGCTCGTCCCTTATATCTCTAGTGAATAACCACCTCATAAAAGGGGAGCTAGGGGACTTGGCTCCCCTAAATGGAACTAATTAGTGGCCGCTCCTGTTGTGAACCCTACTGAGGGAGGATCAACGAGTAGTGAACAAGAGACACTTTTGAGCAAGTGTAAGGAGTTAGACAGTGTTCTAGGCCCTCCTGTTTCCTCCCTCCACCTGTTTCCTGTTTGTGTTTTCTCTTGTTAGCCCCTTGTCTTCAAGATAGATCCAGTAATCTAAGCAATCACACCAGGGCTACAGTTGTGCAGCTACTTGGAGGGGAAAACAGATTTGACTTTGCCAATCTCAGACGAATCTTTCTCTATCCCGAGAAGGGGGCAACAGAATTAAAATGCATGCAGACAGAACTAGTATGCATGCTAGACTTAAGGCAGAAAACACTATTTGCCTCTCAAGAAGGTCTGGACTGAAATATGATCCTGCCTTGGTTCAAAGTATGTTCCCAGGTGCTGTCCTATCACTTGTGAATTTCCTCAGCTGTCTTCATGCTTGTGTCATCACTGAAACAAGATAGAATGGAAATGACTGATAATAATCCCTACAATCGTCTATCTTTAAAATCTGTTCGTATACTTCAGATTGAATCACTGAACATCACCATGTACATGGTACCTCATATGTATTTTAATGGAGGCCCTTAATAACTGACTCATTTTGCACAGTGCAAAGACCGGCCATTCATAGAGCCCACGGCCCATGAGCAGGTTAGAGTGTCAACCATGTCAAAAAGTAATGACCTCCTAACTGTTATAGCTTGATGACCAGTAGTAGCAACAACTGCAATCAAACGCTCACTCTTCTTTGCTGAATTACTTTTAGTATAAAATTCATGTTTGAGGTTTTGTCACAGCATCTCAGTGAGTCTGAATAGTTCTCAACACTTACTTCCTACACGCTCTCCAAATTGTAGCCTACTGCACTGATTGCAGTATTATTTATACAGTATTGACTGATTTAATTCTAAATATTAAAAACGCTCATGTTTTGAGTGGTAGAGCGTGTTGTTGTTCTGGCCAAATTAATAACAGAGAAGAGCAGATCTCTTTTAGTTCAGCTAAACAATACCCTATGTTGCCAAAAATATTCCACTCCTAATCATTGAATTCAGGTGTTCCAATCATTTTTATGGCCACAGGTGTTTAAAACCAAGCACCTAGTCCTGCAGACTGCTTCTACACACTTAGTGAAAGAATGGGTCACTCCCAAGAGCTCCGTGAACTCCAGCGTGCTACCGTCCAGTCGTGAAGTTTCCTCACTGCTAAATATTCAACAGTCGACTGTCAGTGGTGTTACAACAAAGCGGAAGTGATTGGGAACAACAGCAACTGGGACACAAAGTGGTAGCCACATAAAATGACGGAGCGGGGTCAACAGATGCTGAGGCACACAGTGCCCAGAGGTGGGCAACTTTCTGCAACCTTTGGGATGAATTACAGCGGAGACTGTGAGCCAGGCCTTCTTGTCCAACATCAGTGTTTGACCTCACAGATGTTCTTCTAGAAGAACGGTCAAACATTCCCATAAACACACTCCTAAATCGTGTGGAGAGCCCTCCCAGAAGAGTTGAAGCTGTTATAGCAGCAAAGGGTGGGCCGACATCATATTAAACCCTATGGTTTAAGAATGGGACGTCACTCATACGTGTGTGAAGGCAGACGAGCGAATACTTTTGGTAATATAGTGTAAGAAAGGTCTGATCTTATAGACTACATCTGCATCTTCCTTCTCCACTGAACTCAGTCCAATGAGGTGTTGGTCTTCTAGTCTTTAAAGCTATATTGTTGTAACTTGAGGGGTCACTTTGCTTAAATTTCTATTTTATGTATTAAATCATTTCTACAAAATGAAATATGCACTCAAGCTTTCAGTCTGCAGACTTTTACTGAAGATGCAGAGCATTAAACACTATGAACACACTGAAATTTCAGAAGCGAGCAGCAGACTGAAACCAAAAACTGCTGCTTGCTGTCAGAAGCTTTAGTTCCTTGATGACCTCATTTGTTTCTGTTTTTTCCCCCAAATATCTTGGAAATGACCTCCTGCCTCAAGTGAAGGAGTTTAATTATCTCGGGGTCTTGTTCACGAGTGAGGGAAGGATGGAGCGGGAGGTTGGCAGGCGGATTGGCTGAGCCAAAATGCAAAGCTCTCTATTTAACGGTCAATCTATGTTCCTACTCTCACCTGTGGTCACGAGCTCTGGGTACTGACCTAAAGAACGAGATCTCGGATACAAGCTGCCTAAATGAGTTTTCTCTGTGCGGTCTCGGGTCTCACCCTTAGAGAAAGTGTGAGGAGCGGTGTTTTACGGGGGAGGCTCAGAGTCGAGCTGCTACTCCTCCACGTCGGGAGGAACGAGCTGAGCTGGTTCAGACATCTGATTAGGATGCTTCCTGAACACCTCCCTGTGGATGTGTTCCGGACATATTTCTCTTGGCTGGCCTGGGAACGCCTCGGTATCCCCCCGGAGGAGCTAGAGAAGGTGGCTGGGGACTAGGGACAATGCATATTTCTCCCTTGGACACAGAGTCCAAGATAAGAGACCTTTCCATAGGATAAGCATTCTAACAGAAACATCTCCTCTCATACCAGTTTGTCTGTGGACACAGTGCTGTGCTGTAAAATGCAGATCTAACTTATAAAATGTGGCAAACTAATAAACAGGGGAAGAAAGTAGCTTTTCTTCCACTAAAACGTTATTTCAAAATACACTTCAACCTAAAGAGTGACGCTATTGGGGACATGGTCCCAGGCCCCAAAACATCTGTTTGTCGTGTACTTTTAGAAAAACAACAGCCAGAAAATGTATTTGGTCAAATTGGCACACAGTAAATCTGTCTCTCTTTGTAGTTTACATTAAACACAGAGTCAGTATAACATCATATCCATCCTCTTATAACAGACACAGCCCAGTTACTGAAGTTCTCAAATATACTATTCATACACAGATTCTAGATCAGTTTTCTCACTTAGTTTCAACAGAAATAGTGTGTTTAAGCTCTGTAGGCAAGTTTAATAAGTAGAATTTCGTGGCTATAATGACAATGATTATGTTTTCTCAGATAATTTTAACTTAAGCTCCTCTGTCTCTGTCTCTTCCTGTGTTTAGTAACATATGTTATCAAACTCAAGATTTACAAGAAATCACTTCGATGTTTTAGCTGGTAAATCTCATTCTTTCATGCATTCTTTTGTTTTTTTTCCATCTGTTTTTTTTTATCGTCTCAGTTTAAGAAGGTAGCCAGTCCCCCCAGCAGCCTTTGTTTACCCTTCTCCCGCCCAAACATTTCCCCAAAACGGGTAGATTTGGGTGATCCTTCTATCTTCCCAATCTTTTTTTTTTCCACTGCACTTGCTGTAACCCCACCTGTTCTCAGGCCTCCAGTAGGCTCTGGTGCTGCAGTGGTAGTGTACCCAGAATCTGTGATTTAATTAGGTCTCAAACAGTTTTAAATCAATGATAAGCGAGTACAAAGCGCACTACTACTACTACTACTACTACTAATAATAATAATAATAATAATAAAGGGCAGCAGTAAACTGTTTTTAAACCTACATTTTTTTTATATTGTTTAAGTCATATACATAAGTCAGTGCTTATTAATACATTGTAATGTGTTTCTGATATAACTAATAACATTAACTTTCTTTAAACTCTTCATAATAGTTTAGTCTTTGTTCTAGTGTCTTCTAGAAAATCTGGACTTAAACCAAGAGAGTATCTTAACTCAATTTTTTGTATCCCAACAAAGCACAGTGTATCATCGCTGTCCAAAGGAAAACAAGTATCCAGCCACAGCCACAAGATCCACTAATAGACTTTACATCTACACAGTGGACCCACAAGGTAGGCGTGTTTAATAAAGTGGACAGTGAGTGGACACATGTCCATAGTTCATGCAGATGAACTACTGCGAACACATCTGAACACTTAGCGTTCTTGTACAGTGATTTGGAGCATGATTACATGTGCTTTGCTTTTAAATGTAAAAAATAAATGTTAGACACGCCACCTGCAGTAGCTTAATACTGTAGAGCAGGGGTATTTAATTAGAATTCAGTAAGGTCCAGTTGGTGGAAATTTCTTCAGGCCAAGGTTTTTCAGACCAGTCTTTTTCCCTCTCTGGAACAGTTAGTTGGTAATTGGATAGGCTTTGCCATCTAAATAATATCAGACAACTGTGACACTACTATTCTACTGCCCTAAAGACAGAAACACAGTAAAAGATAAAATTATATAAAATAAAGTTAATTTAACACCTTAAATTCCTAGATGTATTATTCAGTAACTATAATGACTGCAGTGTAAACTGTCTGGGTAATTCTGAGATGTGTGTAGTAATGATTTAATTAAAGGCTTTAAAATGTCAACATTAGAAACTGAAATTTTTTCGGTTCAGGACGTCATCAACAAAATTCCTAAGTAAAGCCAGCTCTTTATTTGCAAATTCCAGAAGCCAAACCGAGTGGAAAGGTTGTTTCCTCCTTGTGCTTTGGCAAGAGCATTCAAAAGTGTGGAGGACATAAGGATATTTTTATATTTTGTTTCCCAATATCAGAAACAGGTAGATTTGTCCCATCCAAAAATTAAACCACATAAAAACCGGAAACTTTTTAAAAACATTTTATTTTAAAAGCGCGTTTTGGCAGCCTTCGCAATTCACGCGCTGTGTTTGTTGTTAGCAACAGGCTTTGGTTGCTAGGTGGGTGATCTGAGTCCTTCACTTTGATATCTGTCTGATACTGTGCCAGACAACCTTCACCAAAATTCCATAGAAATTGGAAGGTAATGCTGTTGAAAATAATCAAAAAGAGCTGTTTGCAAATATTCTAACATGCCATGTGGAATGCTGAATTTGTGTAACTTGTGTAACTTATTAAACTTATGAAAACAACACCCCTATTTAAAAGATTTCTATGGGCCTTCATGACTACAGAAAGTTGGAAGGCATTATACTGGGCCATCACACAGAGGTAAATGAACTCTGCTAGCCTTACGAAAACAATATCACTTCTAGCAGCAACACAAGCAAAGGCCTTTCCATTCTAGAACTTGCTTTGCACAAACCAGTTTAATGTTAGTGGATTACGTGTTCAGAAGTGCAGTTGATATGGCATTTAGATAGTCTGGATGAAATCAAGATAAACAACAAATACTGTTTTGTCCACTTATGCACAAATTCATTTTTCTTCAGGTTTTATTAAGTCTGTGCCTAGAAACTGTCCAAAATATTTTAAATATGTTTTCATAATTATAACATAAAGAGTGAAATAGAAACAACAACAACAACAAGTCCAACTGGGAAAAATCCTTATAATTAATTGTTATATATTCACCCTTACAGTCAGATATTTAAACAATTTCAGAATCTGAAGATGGAGACCTATGAAAAATCACAAAAGTAGAATATGCCTAACAGACTGTATCACCTGACATGCCAAGTTCACAGGATGATTATAAAAATGTTCTACTGTAAAAATACTTCTTTTTCTGGATTTGTACAGTCAGTTATGTGCTGACTGAAACGTGACTGTCAGATTTCTGAGACGATGTAAGAATAAGGAGATACAGTCATAGAAACTAAGACAAATATACTGTTTGCATAACACATTTTATCACCTGACATGCTAAGTTCACAGGTTGATTCTAAAAATATTCTACAGTAAAAATTCTAGTTCTTCAGGATTTATATGTAGTCATTAACTAATTAACTTAAACCTGACTGTCAGATTTGTGAGACACTTTTCTTAATTGTAAATATCTATGAGACATATTTAGATTCAGGACATATCTCTGTGAAAAACGTCTACGTTGCTCATTTTGAGGTGAAACAGTCACCGTGCGTGTTTTTTTCTTTTAATTCAGAGCGGGGGGCGGTGCCGGGGGATGCCTGCACATGTTTATAAAGCGCTTCCTCAAACTGACCAAGCCCACTGATTTTTTTTTCTCACCGACAATGAAGTGTATGAGTTACTTCGTGTGGATTATTGATTAGAATGGCTGATTGAAATGTTCTCAGAATACAGGATTCCTGCAGCTCTTCTTTATCTGCTCTGCTGTAAGTTTAACCCTCAAACTACTCCAGAATAATGAGAAACTCACTCGCAGTTAGCGGTCAGACCGGTTTCAGCTCTGATCCACTTCTTTCTTACAGCTCCTGAACCTAATTGTGACTGTCGTTGTAAATATGTTTTGTAGATTAGAAGTGAAGGTAGGTGTGTGTGTATTAGATGATAAGTTGTTGATGTCAAATACAGTCATATTAATAATGAATGTACAACAGTGTTGTTTGTTTATTGACATAGCAGATTAGTTTACTGGGCTAAATGTGCCTCATTTGCTTTACATGTGAGTTCTGTCACTTTTTCTGAGCGATTTGTGACAATGTCTTCAGAAATGAACAGATATGAAAGATCTTCTGTATGTAAGTGTGTAACTGGACTAATATTATCTACTTACACTGTTTCAGCTGTGCTGTATGTATCTGGAGAAGAGGAGATCAGACTGCAGGAGCTGGAGGGAAACACTGTAACCATCCATACTGGAATAACTGGAGTTCAGACTGATGCTCAGATATTCTGGTTTTATAAGACTGAGAATGTAGATATAATGATAGTGGACAGTCTGGTGTTTAAAGGAGAAACTAATACAGACTATAACAGAGACAGATTCAGAGACAGACTGCAGCTGAACAGAAACAGTGGATCTTTAACCATCAGAAACATCAGCAGAGAAGATTCTGGAGTTTATAAACTACAAATCATTACTGGAGCTCTCTCAGTCTGGAGTTTCAGTGTTGATGTTTATGGTGAGTAAATATTATATAAAATATTATAATTATTATACAGTATGATGAAGCAGAACTGGGTTTGGGCTGTACAACACTAATTGTGACGTTTGGAGAAGCTGCTGTTCTGAAAGGTGTTAAATACATTGTGATGTTTATGGGAATCTTTTGTGATTTGTTTGTCTGAAAATTTTAAGTGTTGTGATGTTGGTTGACTAGATATATGGGAAGGATCCATTAGCTGGCTTTAATGAGCATAGACAGTAGCAAAGATTCCATCAAACTGACATTAATCAGTGAAAATGCTTAAGTGATTATGTCATATCCTGCAAAGCTGTTGTTACATACACTACCGCTCACAAGTTTGGCATCACAGTGAAATTCTGAAAGTCGGTCAGCAAGCCATCAACTGCTGATGCTTCAGATACTAAACTAACCTAGAATGTTGTTCCCTTTTATGTTTTTTCAGCTGTGCATCACAATTGAGCAAGAGTGTTCTAACAACCAATTCGTCCAATAACATCCTTAACTTGGATTGGCGGCCGTACCAGGAGATTTAGACAGAGGACTGAGAATTACTGATAATAGGACTATATGTAAAATAAGCCTCTATATAAAAATAGACTTTAATACAAACATTTTTATTCTTTAAAAATCATCTGATACACTTAAATTAATTGTGAAATGGACAATATCGTTTGTGAATTGCATGAAAATTCCATGAAATTAAATTCTAAAGTGATCCTAAACTTTTGAGCGGTTGTGTATGTTTTGGTTTACCACTAAATGATATGTTTCCACCCCTAATATCATATACGCTTCTTCCACATAACTCACATACTTTATTATATTTTACTTCAGATTTTTGCTTTTATTGTGATGGTGATTATTATTATTATTATTATTTTTATTTATTTGGGTTTTTTTTTTGCAATAAAACAGCTTTAGTGTTGTTATGGTAACAGACTAGGAGGGGTTGGGTTAGCTAACATTTATATTAACTTTAGTCAGAAAGCACTCTGACACATAAAGTTACATTACTCTCTGGCCACGTCCACTAAATAAATAAAAAATAAAATATAATTATTATAATTATAATTGTTATTACTATTTTTTTATCAGAATTATATCTCTGAAGCATAAACCTGACTGATCTCTTTCCTGCTGCTTTTTCTCAATCACTTTCTCTTTCTCTCCTCCTCAGCTTTACCTATAATGCTGTTCATGTTTTGTGCATGAGTTAGTTTTTTTTCTGTGCCTACATTGGACACAGAACCTGTTCAGTTATGAAAAATAATATTTCTCCTATATTTGCATATTTGTCACAATTGTTTCAAAGTCATTTTAAAATAAGACCTGATCATTTCCCGAAAGAAAGATGTTTGAAGAGGTTAGTACTGTTACTCAATCAACATATTATCCTAACGTTGTTTATAGTTAGGATCAACCATCTAAGTAGGCATACCAAAAGAACACTGCTTCATTTGGTGCAGTCACCCAAAAGTAAACAGTCTTGACTGTCAGTGAATGAAGATTCCGTTCTCAGACATCAACACCAGTATGACAGGAGAGATCTGGAAATTCCAATGACTGAAAGCTGGACACTCAGAATGCGTTCAGACTCACTATAAAGGTCTTAGCAGTAGTTGCATTAGCGTAAAAGTCCATTGATGCATATCGAGCCACAGCATAGTATATGGTATAGAATCTTCTTCACAGCTATGCTGCCAAACAAGCAAAGCTCAGCTGACATTATCAGTGTTTTAAAACCCTCTGTTGGTTGAATTTCTGTGCAATATTTCTTGAATGATCTCTCATTTCATCTGTTCTATTATTTTAATCTTGTGTTTCCCAGCTCCAGTATCAAAGCCCATCATAAGAGATCAAACTGGAAATCAGTCACTGAGTCACAGAGAGTTGTGTTCTCCTCTGTGTTCTGTGGAAAATGGGAGGGATGTGAGTTTGTCCTGGTATGAAGAGAACGAGAGAATCTCCAGCATCAATAGCTCAGATTGCAGTGAACGTCTTCATCTTCCTCTGAATATAACCAACCTGATCTCTTCTACTTACACCTGTGTAGCTGCTAATCCTGTTAGTAATCAGACAGTCCAGCTCAACATTGCGGAATACTGTAATATGAACACTGGTAGGTTGAAATCACCTTTAATTCTGTACATGTTTTTAATGTATTATTAGTAAGAGTGAATATTCTGCTCATGTTTGAGTGTAGACCCTCTGTTGCTCTAATGATGTAAACATACCTGCTGACTACATATAAATGTGATGTTTATTGTAGTGTTTGCCTGATTAACTGCAGCAAATACTGTTTTACATTCTCAGGTACGAAAGTTCAGAGAAATCTCTACACGTTACTGGCTGCTGTTCTGACATCTGCTCGACTGACTGTTGTTGCTCTGTTAATATTATTTGTGTGTTTCTGGAAAAAGCAGAAAAAGAAAGCAGGCAAGAAATACATCCTAATTTTCATTGTTTGCGTTGTTTGTTTTGGATATGATCCTGTTACATGTAACTAGGGGTGTAAGAAAATATCGAATATCGGGATATTTTGTTTGGTGATACTGTATCGATTCTCAAAACCACAGTATCGATAGACAGATTGCTGGCAGACAGTGAATCATTGTGTGTTGTGTTTAAACCTCTGACCACTAGATGGCAGTGTTGTAATCCATTTTCAGCTCCACACCAACAATAACATGCAGCACAAGCGCGCAATGCTATTGTAGACATGGGCAAACCTGTTCATACAGTGATGTGTTTTAATAGTAGGATCTGAAAAATCACGATATATCACTTTGCTTGCAATATCGCAATATATCACGATACATTGAATCGTGACCGGTGTATCACTATACGTATCGTATCGTCAGGTTTTTGTCAATACACAGCCCTACATGTAACGCACTGGCTCCATATAATATTTTGTGTTTTTCTGTCTGTAGTTTCTGAAGATGCTGAGATGAATTACACTGAAGTGAAACCAAAGAATTCTCCAAAAACTCATGAAGTAAGTATATTACAGATATAACAGTTAATTATTTTTTTAACTGAACGGTACTGAAATAACAGTTAAAGGCTGTAAAGCACTGTGTACAGTTGTTAGCTAAGTTTGTTCTTATCACCATATTAGTATAGGTGATTAAGGACAATTGGAAAGATGCTACAGGTATAAATGTGATGGAAAATATCTTTAACTGAGTGATTACTGATATTTAATAAATAATCATAAAATATTAACCACTCTCATTTGCCCATATTACCCATTAAAAAAGCATACAGAACATAACAGAGCAAAAACCGTGTATCTTATACATTAAATTGTGTCTTGTACTAGAACTGTCCTAGGCCTGAGTTCCTATATTGTCTGTGTGTCTATATGGAAAGAGGAGCCGAACTATGAAATAGACTGCAGAGTGGAGCAGGCAAGAAGCCCGCACCGGAACCTAAACGGTGGACAGAAGCAAAAAAAGAACACATAAACACACAAGAAAGTACATGCCCATAACATTTATTAATCCAGATTGTATGAATTCAGAAAACCAAGACACTGCTGTTTTATAGCGCTGGGCCAGATCACTACAGGCTTTACAGTCCACAGGAACACTGCTTGTTCACTCATTCTATAAAATCTTAAGTTCAGTTTAAATCATATATTGATATAATATATTTTCTACTTCCATTAGGAAGGCAGATATGGCAAAGATACACATATTTTGTTTGTCTAACTGTTACAAATATGTTGAAACAGAGAAAATACACTAGCAAAAAATTACTTAATATAAGATAGAACAGAGATATTTTTTGAGTATTGTATTGCTGTTTCATTTAAAGTATTCATCTGAGTTGAGAATGAAATAGTTGCGTTAAAATTTAAAGGTACACATTGTAGTACAATCATTTATTTCATAACTATTGTTGTTGTAAAAGCAAACTTTCTGGTCAAAAATGTATAAAAATAAAAAATAATAGTTGTTATAGTGAGCTGAAATTCAGTGAGCTACTTCTTACTATGTAGTTTATGCAGTAACTATACAGGTTGACGTGCATTGCTGTGTTTTCTAGGAACACCTCAATGGAGTGGCAGGAGTTCAAGACTAGAGTGACTCAGTGGTGTACTCAGCTATCAGGAGATGACTCAGCATTTTTCATTAGAAGTGTTTTATATATATCTGCATTATATCTGTTACAAAATGTGTACTGTATTCATTTATCATCCGTTGAAGAAAGTTAATTTTAAAGAAAATTAACTGTGAATATTTCTTTTTTAGTTTTTCTGTTCTTTTTACAAACAAGGCACAGTGCATGGATCTTCTCTCCATTAGTGGAGGTGAGGAGAAGCAAGACTTACACAACTGTATGCTAAAATTTGATTACAGTGCAATAAACACGGCACGTGTCCTTTTAAAAGCACAACGTTAACCTAACAGTGAAAGTGTTCATCTTAATTCTTAGATGCAGCCTGTACAGGGGGTTAAATATGCAAGTATAACAACACCTGAATGTGCAATAGATATATACATAAATGGATTTCTGAAGAAAAGGGTGACTGTGTGTCTAAGGAAAAAGAATGTGATGATGGAAATGGTTAGGCTGTGAAGTTCTGATGTGTGGGCTGTGAAGTAGTACCATTTTTTAATATATCTATTGTAGCTAGCTTAAAGTTTAAATCTAGTCCATTTTTAATCAAACAGTGTTCTGTACATTGAAGTGTTGATCCGTTTGCTCTGGGTATTGGGGTATCGGTAAGAATATAAAGTTATATAAGTTATTTTAATGTTTGTTTACATATTAATGCTTTATTGCTCCTGCACGTTCCTTCTACGTTCCTAGAAGGCACATTTTAGATGTGACACCTTCAGACCAAACGTTTCAAGACACTGGGGCTCATTCCCTCTTGATTGTGTGTAGCCAGTGAGGTGTGTTTGTTTAATTTGGCAGTGTTGTGTATATTTGTAACGCTAATTCTGAGGTTAGTATGTACGCTGTAACTTCCGTCTGGGCTGTGCATTTTGTTTACTGAGCGCAGTTCGACGGTGAAGGTGAAGTGAAGAGAGGTGGTACAGTGGTAATGGTCTTCACAAGGACGACTGGTGCCGTTGTGGAAGTAAATAAACACCCATGACTGACAACAATCGTGTCACTCTTTCTCAATATATGTATATATATAGTACGCTCAGTATAATGGCCATAATTGTGTTGTATACACAATCATTAGTATTCACGTTCATTACTCAGAAGTATAGATACTAGGGTTTAAAATACTTCTGTAGAAGTTGAAGTATCAAGTTGAAGCTTTTTAAAAGTACTGCTTTCAGAACTACTTAAAGTATGAAAGTGAAAGTAATGTAAGGGAAAAAAATGTTATTAAGGACAAAAGCTTAGGCCGCACCACAGGGGTCTATAGTGCACTAGCCCACCTCCTCAGAAAAAATAATTCTTCTAAAAGCCATACTGACTATAATGTTATATTAAAATGTTAATGTTGATAAATTTGGGATGCGCTAGGCTTCCTGTTTCAGCCGCATATACGCCCATTGAACATGAATGTAGTTCATAGTTCACATTAACATGTGTTTCATGGAGCAGAAGATATGATGACTAGTTGAATATAAGTATTGTAATAAAGTCAAACTTCAAACACGTTATTAATAATCTTTACTGGAATGTAAATGTACATGAATGTAAACAAGCTGAACTGAAACAGGAGTAACGAGACTATTTTTAAATGTAAGGAGTAGAAAGTACTGATAATGGAGTGTAAATGTAAGGAGTATAAAGTACAGATAATGGAGTGTAAATGTAAAGAGTAGAAAGTACTGATAATGGAGTGTAAATGTAAGGAGTAGAAAGTACTGATAATGGAGTGTAAATGTAAGGAGTAGAAAGTACTGATAATGGAGTGTAAATGTAAGGAGTAGAAAGTACAGATAATGGAGTGTAAATGTAAGGAGTAGAAAGTACTGATAATGGAGTGTAAATGTAAGGAGTAGAAAGTACTGATAATGGAGTGTAAATGTAAGGAGTAGAAAGTACTGATAATGGAGTGTAAATGTAAGGAGTAGAAAGTACTGATAATGAAGTGTAAATGTAAGGAGTAGAAAGTACAGATAATGGAGTGTAAATGTAAGGAGTAGAAAGTACTGATAATGGAGTGTAAATGTAAGAAGTTGAAAGTACTGATAATGGAGTGTAAATGTAAGGAGTAGAAAGTACTGATAATGGTGTGTAAATGTAAGGAGTAGAAAGTACTGATAATGGAGTGTAAATGTAAGGAGTAGAAAATACAGATAATGGAGTGTAAATGTAAGAAGTTGAAAGTACTGATAATGGAGTGTAAATGTAAGGAGTAGAAAGTACAGATAATGGAGTGTAAATGTAGTTGAAAGTACTGATAATGGAGTGTAAATGTAAGGAGTAGAAAGTACTGATAATGGAGTGTAAATGTAAGGAGTAGAAAGTACTGATAAAGGATTGAAAATGTAAGGAGTAGAAAGTACTGATAATGGAGTGTAAATGTAAGGAGTAGAAAGTACTGATAATGGAGTGTAAATGTAAGGAGTAGAAAGTACTGATAATGGAGTGTAAATGTAAGGAGTATAAAGTACTGATAATGGAGTGTAAATGTAAGGAGTAGAAAGTACTGATAATGGATTGAAAATGTAAGGAGTAGAAGTAAAAAGTCAAGTACTTTGTTACTTGACACCTCTGTGTATACTTGGTGACCCCTGGTTACTATTACCACCACTGTACAGAAATCGAGTCTGTAAGTTTCACATTAGACCACTTTGAATGACATTGTTTATCTCAGTGACTGATTTATGCACACATTTTGAAAAATTGGTGGAATTCCCCTTCAGCTACAGGCATAAATAAGAAAACCCCTGAGCTTTTACAGTTGGTATATCATTTTCAGGTTATATATAATCAATGCAAGTCTGCAATAACGTCAGTACAGTTTTGCTTACTGGAGTACATGCAAATTTGCCCTTGCTCCAGCAGTTAGGCCACATCCTGGCAGCTCAGCTTCTTATTGGAATTTTCCCATTCCACCTTAAATGGTGCAGCAGTTACATCTATTCCACCTTAAATGGTGCAGCAGTTACATCTATTCCACCTTAAATGGTGCAGCAGTTACATCTATTCCACCTTAAATAGTACTGCAGCTTTATTACCGGCTTTATGCCCTTAATAGCAGGTGGTCAAATGACTAATGAGTCACAGACCAACAAATTAAAGCAGGTGTGCCGCTGCAGCACTTTACCGCCCTCTGCTGTTTAAAACCTGTTTGTGTGTTTTAAGATGAGCTGTTAACTGTTCATGACCCACATTAAAACAAAGTGCCTTCTGCTTTTCAAGTAACCATTGGAAACCTTTCAGTGTGGCCTTAACATCTAACTTCAACATGTCTACATATCCATCCCTCCTCCACTCTTACTCCAAGCAGACTAATGATTAATAGAGATGAACAAACTCCGTCACAATATAGGCCTCCATGTCAACTTCACAAATAAGTCACCCATGCCGGGACACTGAAGCCCTCCCGTACCATGAGGGATGTTAACTGTGGCACCTTTTTAAGTTTGCAGAGTTTCCAGCTTTTTGTTCAGCTCAGCTGGCTGTATGTTGATTGGCTAAGTGTGTTTGTGATGAGTGTGGACAAACTTCATAGTGAAGGTGCTGCAGTGTTGTTTAATTTTGTCTTTAATTAAAGTACAAAATGTATATTTAAGGTTTTGTCACAGCATCTCGATGAGTCTGAATAGTTCTCACAACTTACTTTTTACACACTCTCCAAATTGTGGCCCACTGTTTTTTTTTTTGGTTTTTTTAAAGTTTTGACCGGTTACAGTATTATTGGTAGTGTTTTAATTCAAAATGTTTTAATTCAAAATAATTCAAAATAGTAAAAACGCTCATGTTTTCAGCAGTAGGGGGCGATGCAGTCTCTTTTAGATCAGCTAAACAATACCCTACATTGCCAAAAGCATTCACTCACTCATCCAAATCATTAAATTCAGGTGTGCTAATCTCTTCCATGGCCACAGGTGTATAAAACCAGTACCTAGTCATGCAGACTGCTTCTACACACGTTAGTGAAAGAATGAGCTCTCAGGAGCTCAGTGAACTCCAGCGTGGTACCAGGATAGGATGCAACAAGTCCAGTCGTGTATTTTCCTCACTACTAAATATTCCACAGTGGACTGTCAGTGGTGTTATAACAAAGTGGAAGCGATTGGGAACAACAGCAACTCAGCCACAAAGAGGTATGCCGAGGGGCATAGTGCGCAGAGGGTACAAACTTTCTGCAACCTTTGGGATGACCAACATCAGTGTCGGACCTCTGAAATACGCTTCTGGAAGAACGCTCAAACATTCCCATAAACGCTCCCCTAAACCGTGTGGAGAGCCTTCCCAGAGGAGTTGAAGCTGTTAAAGCTGCAAAGGGTGGGTCGACATCTGCATCTTCCTTCTTCACTGAACTCAGTCCTATGAGGTTGTGGTGTTCTAGTCATTAAAACTAAGAGAGAACTTGAACTATGCTAATCGTAAATGAGTTAAAGGTGTGCAGGCTTAACTAGTCAGATCTCTTGAGCTTTGCCAGTTTGTAAATAAGTCAGTGGCATGGCGGTCATCCTGCAGCGCTACTACCAATCCATCAGATAATCACTGATAATTAAATAAGCCACAACACAAACATCAGTCTGTAAGCGTTTTACATTTATTAACCTTTACTTGATGTTTAAGGTAACAAATGTAAATGTTATGAATGAATAACATTTATTCATGTAATAAATAAACCTGTCAGCATTTTTTACTGAACTAGTCTTCTGGGGTTTCACTTAGTTCAGCTTAGACATGCATCAGGGATGGAACTACATTTAGCTGATTTAACAATAATACTGAGGTAGACGTTTGAATCAAGAAGCCATGCTGCAGCTGCTTCTCAGACTGAGAGTCAGCATAACTAGCTTCTTCACAGTTAAACAAGTATCAACTAACGAGCTACCTACTGAATGCAATACCTTCTTTCACTGCCTTAAACGAACTAACTTAATGAAATGGGGACCAGCATCAGTCTAGTATGTTACTGTTGTACTGTATACTGTAATGAGTATTGAGATTTGGGCCAAAGAGGAGATGGTTGGACCTGTTTGTAAGTGAGAATTTGGGATGTTGAAGGACTCAAAATATACAGGCTCTGAATTTACAGGACCTTGATTAGCGTTTGAGATTGTGAGTACTGATCTGTTTTTCTGATGTTCAAGAGTTAAACAGATGGGTCCAATTTAAATTTTGGTCCTCTTCTACGAATAAAGAATATACTACTGAAGAAATACTGCATTACTTCTCAGTAGTCGAGTACTCGACTGAGCCATTCTGCTGCTGGACTGTCAGCGCAGCTCCGTTTCCTGAAAGACACAGCAGGACATTTCAGTCAAAAAAGATGGACTGCAGCACAAACCTGTTACAGTCCTTTCATTCAGTGTTTGAAGCAGCACATCACTGTGGCTCTAATGTGGCTTCTAGATTAAACCAGGAGCTTTATTACATCAGTAATAAGACATACGGAGGATCCTTTGCTAGTCTTTGCGTTCAATTTGATAGAAAAAGTCGATCCTACAGTCAGAAGCGCACAGTGATAGAAATTCGGCCTTCAGGATTCAGAAGTCAGGAGACGTTCAGCGTAGACTTGAGTTTATTGACACACACACAGGAATATGTGGGTACAGCTCAGATGATCACCACCAGTCTTAATCACATGCATGTCGAAGCACAGCCACATTCTTTGGGTCATCATCTGTTTCCAGTCCATCTCTGACTCAGTCTAACCCACTAACTCCAGTTTAGGTAGGAGGTAAGAAAAGGGTCCAATGGGAGGGGGGAGTTTGGGGTGTCAACATTAAGGTGACGAAGAGGAGGAGGTTAAGGAGGGGTAATCGGGGCAATGAAGGTGGCGGTATTTGCATGTCAACCCTGGGGGGGGGGTTGGTATCAGGCAGGAGACAAAATAGTCATTTAAATACAAACGAAGAATGGGGGGGTGATCAACTGTCTGCAGAGAATATCAGTATCAGAGTCCATTTGCTAAGTATCCACAAATAAAATACATATGATGATAATTATTTCTTCTAATAGTAAAACATGAGAAGTCAACTTACAGCGTCTTTGGAGTTCGTTCAACCTATGGGTGCTGGAGTTTACTCTAAATAGTTTTAGTTCTGCTTCTCTGTTAGGTAAACTATATGAAATGCATATATTTGCCAGCACACCAGGGTTCAAACCCACAGTCTCCTAAAAATGTCCATTATTATTATGTGTTTTGTTGTTTTAGCTGTAAAAAGTAAACAACATTGCTGGCTTTAAGTTCCATGTTAAATTGATATCTGATGCATCTTTTAAAGATGAAACAAATAAACTTTAGATAAATAGCAAAACTTGTGTATTTATTGGATACTTATAAGTATTTGTTGTGTGTTTTGTTTGAGGCAGGTTGGATTAGCTAAAATAGCAAATCCTATATAATTCAACAATATAGCAAGTTACATGAGTAGTGCCACATTCACAGAAATGAAGACGTATGATCTTCACCTCTAAAAGAGTTCCTAGTATCACTAAAGTCACTAATCTGTCTGTATCGCCATGATATGCAAACTATTTTTTTATAGTAAGCTTTTTTTTGGCAATGAGTGCTAACGTTAACAAGCAGGAGCACGCACTGAACAAGCCTTTGAGCACCTTGATGAGCAATGTGGCTCACAGGCAGCCATTTCTTACGATTATGATGGTTTTACATAACACAAACATACAGGCTGCTTAGCTCAGCCTCCATTCTGGTAGCCTGTTAAACTTCTTATAGACGCAGGGCCCACTGGCAGGCTCAAAGCATTACTACACACCTCTGTAACCTAAGAACAGTTTCTATAGTCAACCAGTTTACATTATATTCTTTGTGATTACTGAGTAATGAGTAAGAATCGAACCTTTGCCTGGTGATTAATGCTGTACAGTGCACTGTAAATATGAAGCTGTGTCTAATACTGCCTGTGTAAATATGCATAGTGGTTAGCCATTCAGCTGGAATCCTTTTTTAAAGGAGCAAATGTAATTTGTTGTTGTTATTGTGGTAAACAATGCCACAATACACTTTTCTGAGTACGCCGAGCATGCTCAGTCGCCTTCTTCTAGAACACTGCTGGTATATAACTGATATAGATTAGATCTCATCTGATATGGGCATCTCCAAACTGACAATTTTACAGGAAAGGACAAAAGCTGTCTTTCCAAGCTATTTTGGAGCATTTCTATTGGTCCATTCATCATGAAATTTGCACCCAATGTAAACAGCAGCTGTCGTGTTCAAATGAAGATGTCTGTAGCAAATACAACTTTAAAAGTTAAAACTTTAAACAAGGAATTTCATATTCATACATCTTTAGTTTTCTGCATAGTATGAGCTCGGCAGCTGCTCTTTACATGGTGTGTGCATTTCATGATGATTGGACCAATATTTAAAATGATATCTCTTTACTTTAACTTGCACTGAAGGTGGTGAAAGTTTCCAATTTACTGATACTTGTTTTTCTTTGAACAGCGACAATTGTTTTAAATTCCAAAGTTTTAAATGTAACTGTCTGTTCTCCATTGTTTCAATTCCTAACCTTGAGTAAAATTTAAATGTTCTCTTCACTGGAATCCTTTTGTATGTGTTCTTATGCAGAGATGAGATCATGCATTCAAAGCCCAGAGATGCTAAGCTCAAAAACAGCCTTCATTAATAGCATATTATTAATCATTAGAGATATTTTCATCAACACCGATAAAAGAGTGGGTTTTCAAAATCGGCTGATATTATCAGCAAAACAATGTAATGATCAGACTCTTAAAACCTTTTACATTCACTGCTATGAGACCACAGCTATACGTGTTAGTTTCTCTACTTGTGCCATGAAAAGTGAGACAATAATATGCTAATGAAGATGCTGATTTCTGGTTTGTAGCACAAACAATGTAACATTAATGTTCCTATCTTTATTAAGCACACACAATAACGGCACAACAACATAAAACAGCAACCATAACACACCTATTTCATGATGTTCTGTCGCATTCAGAGATGTAGTTTTCACTTCAGTGTAATTCATCTCAGCGCCTTCAGGAACTACATACATCAAAAAAGACAGAGCAGTAAATTAAATAAGTGTTATACTTAAAATAGGTGTTATACTTTTTTAATAAGTATATACTTATTTAATACATCTTGCCTGGATTCTTTTTCTTCTCTTTCCAGAACCTCACAAATAACATTAACAGAGCAGAAACAATCAGTCCAACAGGTATCAGAACAGCAGCCAGCGTGTTCATGGGATTCCTCTTGCCTGCACCTTTGACCAAAATGGTATAAACTATTAATTCTACTACAACTACTAGTTATTGTGATTATCTTTATGAAGATGATGATGATTAGTAGTAGTAGTATTAGTAACAGTAGTACCAACAATTAGTATTTCTGCAGTAAAGTATTCAATACTGAGGTAATTAATACATTCATGTTAACATATTTTACAAAAAAGAAAGACAAACACTTTATGTTTGCAAATAGAAGCTGTATCTGCTTCATCTACATAATCTACTAGAACATTAACCTTCCTGTGAGTACCATACAGTATACAAACTCAGTGTAACAGTGATTTTATTACATACCTGTGTTACTATAACAGAGTTGTGTGATGTTCAGCTGAACTGTCTGATTACTAACAGGATTAGCAGCTACACAGGTGTAAGTAGAAGAGATCAGGTTGGTTTTATTCAGAGGAAGATGAAGACGTTCACTGGAATCTGAGCTAGTGATGCTGGAAATTCTCTCTTTCTCTTTAAACCAGTACAAACTCACATCCTTCCCATTTTCCACAGTACACAGAGGAGAACACAACTCTCTGTGACTCACTGAGTGATTTCCAGCCTGATTTCTTATGATGGGCTTTAATACTGGAGCTGTGAAATAAGAAAACAATAAATAAAAAAAGAAACTGTGTACAGCATTAATAACCACTGACAATGAAAATATGTAACCTGTAATTCGCTCTGTTTGGCTGCTGTGCAAAAATTCTGTATCTAATGCAGGTTTCAGCATGTCTGATATCTGCTGAAGCTCATAGACAGCACATCTGAACTGTGTACTGAACCTCTATTCACCACACACTGACTTATATCTGCTTCTTATTAACTCCTGTTCTGTCCGTGTATGAAATCTTTCTTTTTTTGAGAGTCCACAACTGATGCTTTGTAAACATGGCCTACTAGTAGAGGCTACTTGCAGCTACAACTGATGCACTTCATGCTGTTATTCACTGGTTTAAGCCCAGATCAGTATATTCATGCTGTGCCTAATTCTACAGGACCTCTAGAAGAAAATAAATATAATATTTACTCACCATAAACATCAACACTGAAAATCTTATTTCCATTAATCATGCATAGTTTATAAACTCCAGAATCTTCTCTGCTGATGTTTCTGATGGTTAAAGATCCACTGTTTCTGTTCAGCTGCAGTCTGTCTCTGAATCTGTCTCTGTTATAGTCAGTATTAGTTTCTCCTTTAAACACCAGACTGTTCACTATCTTTATATCTACATTCTCAGATATATAGAACCACAGTATGTGAGCATCAGTCTGAACTCCAGTTATTCCAGTATGGATGGTTACAGTGTTTCCCTCCAGCTCCTGCAGTCTGATCTCCTCTTCTCCAGCTACATACAGCACAACTGCAACAGTGTAAGTGGATCATATTAGTCCAGTTACACACTCACATACAGAAGATCTTCCATATCAGTTCATTTTTAAAACCACTATCATGGATGGTTGCAGAGAGACTGAATTTGGATTACATCAGGTCTTGCACAGTGTGATTGAATTTGTGCCTGCAGGATACTTTCTATGCATTTACTATAAAGGAGGAACACTGATTGATCTCTACGGTCTCTTTATTGCTAACGCTCAAACATTAAGAAAAAAGTGCCCACAATGCAAAAACCTATCTATCATAAATGTGTTCAGTATTAAAATAAAAAAATCTAGGTTATCCAATAGTCCCCCAGCAATCATATAACACTGTCTAGACGTTGTATATCTTCTTACTTTGATGCTACAAAGTTGTTAAAAAGGTTAACTGTCTATTTTGTCTCTGCTTGGGATGTGTCTGAACCTAACAATCAGGGAGGAGCTCACGTTTGTCCTGCAAGCAAGTCCACACCCGTGATAAAACTTTTCACACAGAACAAGCAAAATATCCTCAGAGTTAGCAACTACATCTACCTGATCCTGATCCTTCTCATATTTTTCATTCCTTAATCATCCTGAACAGCCTCACTGATATTACTACTTCTCAGATTAAAAGTGAAAATAAAGTGATAACGATTTATTAAATATAATCTCACATACAAATATCACACATACCTGCAGTTCACCTCCAGTACTTCACATATAAACATTAACTAACATATTAACATGTACCGTTACAAGAACCGAAGCTGAAACTGAGAAGCAAAACAAACCAGTAGATCAGAGCTGAAACAGGACTGACGGCTAACTGAGAGATCAGAGTTTCTCATTTTCCTGGAGTAGTGTAAGAGTTCAACTTACAGCAGAGCAGATAAAGAAGAGCTGCAGGAATCCTGTATTCTGAGAACATTTCAATCAGCCATTCTAATCAATAATAATCCACACAAAGTATCTCTTCAACTCCACCGTCAGTCTTCATTCAGCTTCAGAGAGAAACTAAAGGAAACAGACAGCTGAAGTGCTTTGGGTAAGTGGGTTGGGTGTGTTCACTATTTCAAGTCAACCAGCACAACACAGACTAAACAGTGCAACATGACTAAACACTGCAAATAAAACAATAGTACACACAATACACTGTGACAATAAATCAGAAAAAACAACAGCTGGCAAACAAAAAACATAAAATATTTTACAGATTTTTCCTGAATTATTGTGATCAAACACTTTAAATAAAGTGACACCAACAGTTCTGCAGAGAAACACTGTTATTTCACAGATGTTTCCTGTATTATTACGATACACCATCTTCAATTATGTGACAACACTGCAAGTTAAGCAGAGAAACACTTATTTTACAGATGTTTCCTGTAATATTATGAGAAACCATCTTCAATAATGTGACAACACTGAAAGTTAAGCAGATAAACACTGTTATTTTACAGATGTTTCCTGTAATATGATAAACTATCTTCAATAAAGTGACGACACTTAACGTTCTGCAGAGAAACACTGTTATTTTACAGATGTTTCCTGTATTATTACAATCGCACACCTTAAATAAAGCAACACTAACAGTTCTGCAGAGAAACACTGTTAATGTACAGTAACATCTGGAAAACAAGCTTTTGTTTTCTAAAAATGACGCCCTCACATTTGTCCTTTGAGGAACATTACATAGTTTTGTTCTTTTGTTAACAGCTTTAATGTGTTGCACAAACACAAAATTAAACACAATAGGCTAAACACTCCTTTCAATTAGTGTTAACATTAAAGTATTGCTTTTGTAACCCAACATATGTACGTTTGTCCTATTCCAATATAATTTCTGGAAAATAAAATGACATTTATAATGTTAGCATTTAACTTTTTTAATATGCATAAACATGTGAAAATAAAATCTGTTGATCAACAATAACAACTAAGCAGTTAAAAAGTTTGAATTAATTTTACCCAATCAAAAAAGACCTTCCTACTAAATAAAGCAATTCAGGTTTAGAAAAGACATTCAACAACTTCACGTCAACAACTCCAAATTAAGCAGATGAAATATTATGTAATTCTAATCTTGTAAAACAAGAATGCTAATTGCTCCTAACGTCACTAGTTGAGAAATAACTCAACACTCAGAAATAAATGAAAAGAATGGTGGCACAGCTGTTTACCACCATTCACTCAAAACAAAGTGTTTTCAGCCCTCCATGTAAAAAGGAATCAGGCAGTATAAACATAATAATATATACATATCTAACTATAGTACACAATTAACCATAATATGTTGTGGGTTTTAATATCCTAATAAATAATATCCTGATATCTTGTGTTTCAGGAGTCTGATGGTGTGTGTGATAACAGTTCTGGGTGGATTCTGGTTCAGGAGTCTAATAGTGTGTGATAACAGTCCTGGGTGTTTCAGGAGTCTGATGGTGTGTGTGATGACAGTCCTGGGTGTTTCAGGAGTCTGATGGTGTGTGTGATGACAGTCCTGGGTGTTTCAGGAGTCTGATGGTGTGTGTGATGACAGTCCTGGGTGTTTCAGGAGTCTGATGGTGTGTGTGATAGACAGTCCTGGGTGTTTCAGGAGTCTGATGGTGTGTGTGATGACAGTCCTGGGTGTTTCAGGAGTCTGATGGTGTGTGTGATGACAGTCCTGGGTGTTTCAGGAGTCTGATGGTGTGTGTGATGACAGTCCTGGGTGTTTTAGGAGTCTGATAGTATGTGTGATCAGATTTTTTAAGCTATTTTGAAGCATTTCTATTGGTCCAATAAACTGTGAAATGTTCACACAATGTAAAGAGCAGCTGTCCTGTTCAAGTGATGGGCATGCATGTTTTTTTTTGGACAGAGCAGATAAGCCTGTTGGATGTATTGCACTCTATTGTCTGTGCTGTGTACACTGTATTGTGTGTATATGTGTGTATTTGTTGTCGGTGAAGCGTTTTAAATACTCAAAGCCTCTGGAATAAAGAAATGTACTTTTATTCTGCAGAGCTACAGCGCACTCTCGTTTAATCAAAGATGTTTTCCCCCCTTACATAGTTCCCCCCCAAAGTCGGACCGCTTTACGGGAATCACGTTTTGACCTCTCATGATCTCCGGGACCTTGTGAAGGGTAGCGCTGCACCGCCAGCCGCCAGCAGGGGTAAAGAGATAAAATAACTGGTCCAAAAACTCCAATTCCCAGAATCCCCAGAGGTGATCAGCACCAACAAGCCTCACCTGTGCAGCACACTATAAAACCTAGCTTGGAGCGGTTCTCTCTGTCGCACCGTTGTAGAGTGGTGACAGGTAAACGAGGGTAAAAGAGGGTAAAAGAGGGTAAAAACTAAATCAGAGAAGAGAGAAGCCTGTAGGGAAAAAAAAGAGTGAAAATATGAAGAAAAGAAAGAGTCGCAGGACAAGGGAAAGAGAGGGCTGGGGTGGTCCGAGTTTTGAGTTTACATAGTTTTGAGTTCAGTTTATTTTGAGTTATTAACGCTTAGAAAGCCAAGAAGGGCATTTCCTTTGTCTGGTGTCTGGTGTTTTTGTTTTTACAGCGCTTTAGTTGTAAGATTATACGTTCACGTTCGGGATCTGCAAACGAGGGACTTCTCGCTCCATAATCTGGGGCTTTTGGACTTCCTGTGTGGGGAAACTGTGGCACTGCTGAACAGTGTATCTGATCTAAACCTGGTCTTGTACTACACCTCCACCAACATGCTAAACCTCTGTACTTGTATAAAAAGAGGGCAACCCTGAAGACATCACTTCATCAGTTTTCACTAAAAACACACTCTCTTCCAGGTCCAGTTCCCCAGTTCAGCCCTGCACATGATAAAACCCACCAAACGTCTCCACAGAGCATTAAAAGAACCAAATAAAAACCTCAGGAGAAACTGTAACTTAAAAGTTGCCCACCTGTTATTAAGGTGGGAACGGCCTTGGCAACCCCTTATCCCTTGATAAAAACAACACACTCTGGACCTAATGAAGATTATCCACAAAAAAATGAATGATAAAAACCAGAACAGCAGGTAAAAGGCCCTGAGGGGGTTCAAGAACAGCCAGCCGATGCCAGAGGAAGGGCGCTATTAAATTGCTAACAATCAAAGTCTACCTCGAAAAGACATCCTGGGTAAAAGCCAGCACCCCTATTCTAGTCTGGCTACAGCTTGCAGAGGCCCCTCCCAATTATTCTTAACTACATTGCGTTCCCCTAAAAACACTCCTAAGTACTTAAAACCTCCCCTACTTCATTCCAATCCCTCTGGTAAAGCAGGCTCTTACCCATCCCAGTTTCCTACCAGGAGCCCTGTACTCTTGGCCCAGTTCACCCTTGCAGAAGAAACCTTGTTAAAATCTCCAATAATATCAGTTAAAATGCCAACATCTCTATCACCTGTGATGCCAATTACCACACCATCAGCATAGGCAGAATATCTGTATCTATAAAAACAGCTAAATACTCGCTTCTAAGACGGTGAAGTAGGGTTCAATGGCCATAGAGTACAGCATTCCTGATGGGGAACAGCCCTGTCTAATACCCCTCCCTACCTTAAAAGGAGCACTCAGACTACCAATGACCTTCAGCACACTCTCCATGTCACTATACAGCACCATTACAATTAAAACAAAACTTGCTGAGAAACCAAAGGCGTCCCACAGATAATCATGTTCAACACGATCAAATGATTTTTCTTGGTCCTTGGAGACCAGCCCAAAGCATGGATCCCACCCAGACACCCACTGCAAAATATCTCTAATAAGAGAGATATTATCAAAAACAGACCTTCCCGGGACACAGTATGCCTGATCAGTATGTACGGACTGCCCAATTGCTTCCTTCAGCTGGTTCGCCACTACTTTGGCGAGGACTTAATATCACTGAGGTCTCCTTTTTTAGGTAAGAGCAGCCCACTGACCAAACTACCATTGAGCACTTCAAGCAGATCCTCCGCTATAACCTCCCAGAAAGACTTATAAAAGTCCACAGGCAGACCATCTAAACCTGGAGCCTTCACACGGACCAAGGAACTTTGCAATTCCTAAATGGGCACAGGTTCCGACTGGTCCTCCATCCGTTCAGAGGAATAGAGCTCAAAGTGAAATTCCATAGCTCTCCTCTGGATCAATGATCTCTCTGCCATCCGCCGATCGGAAGCAATGAATGACCATTCTGAAAATTGCACCCTGAGCCCGAAGGTCAAGCAGGTCAGTTAGAGCAGCCTTCTTGCCCTTTGAGTGTCTGGGCGTAGTTCTGGTTCCCTCCCAGAATTGCTGTATCTGCAGCTTCCCAACATCCCACCACTGTTGTATAAAACTAAAATTTGCTTTATTGGACCTCCAAGCACCCCGCAGTAAAACCAAGTCTAAAATTGACATCACTTAAAAGAGTAGAGTTAAAATGCCAGCAAGCATTCTTGGGCCTTTATTGATAAAAACACATCCTGACACCAAACTATGATCAGTAAAACCAAGGGGGGTGATCAAACACTCTTTAAAAATCTGCACTTGATGCTTAAAACAATAAAAATCTATCCAACCTGGCCATGGGCATAAAACCATCTTTTGTGTGCGCACATTTGTACTGCTGAGTGTTACCATACCTAGAGCTCCACACATCCACCAGGTCATGCCTGTCAACCATTTTCATAAAAAGGCGTCTGGAGGCGAGATCAGGCTAAAACATCACCAGCGCAGTTAAAATCTCCCCCCATTATCATAAAATGCTCTGTGTCTCAGTTCGCAATGGAACCACCGGCTAATACCCACAAATAAAAACCAAGATAATTCTTTCAAATTTCACAGTGACCTTGAGAAGACACCCCCACACAACCTCCTCCAACACACAGGCTCACAGCCACTCTGCACATCCTTCCCTGGCACTCCCTCTGCCAGTCCACAGCATTTACACCATCACCTTGAGTCTCCTGGTCCAGAAGTCCAAAATGGGTATATATGTCTGTGATAGTGACTCTACTCTACAGGTTTTCAGCGCAACACTGCCCTCTACTGTACCTGTTCCTAGTCACTATATTGTCTTAAATAGTATATTTCTAAATAAAACTGGTAAATTTTATATATAAATATAACACTAACCGTAACCTAACCTTCTACTGTCCTAACACTAACCGTAACCTAACCTTCTACTGTCCTAACACTAACCGTAACCTAACCTTCTACTGTCCTAACACTAACCATAACCTAACCTACCACTGTCCTAACACTAACCATAACCCTAACCTAACCTACTACTGTCCTAACACTAACCATAACCTAACCTGCTGCTGTCCTAACACTAACCATAACCTAACCTACTACTGTCCTAACACTAACCATAACCTCAAAATGGGTCGACTCAAAATGGGTATATACGTCTGTGATAGTGATTCTACTCTACAGGTTTTCAGCGCAACACTGCCCTCTACTGTACCTGTTCGTAGTCACTATATTGTCTTAAATTGTACATTTCTAAATAAAACTGGTATATGTGTATATATATATATATATATATATATATATATATATATATATATATATACCTTCTACTGTCCTAACACTAACCTTATCCTAACCTCCTACTGTCCTAACACTAACCATTACCTAACCTACTACTGTCCTAACACTAACCTTAACCTAACCTACTACTGTCCTAACACTAACCATAACCTTAACTTAACCTTCTACTGTCCTAACACTAACCTTAACCTAACCTTCTACTGTCCTAACACTAACCTTAACCTAACCTACTACTGTCCTAACACTAACCATAACCTTAACTTAACCTTCTACTGTCCTAAAACTAACCTTAACCTAACCTCCTACTGTCCTAACACTAACCTTAACCTAACCTCCTACTGTCCTAACACTAACCATAACCTAACCTACTACTGTCCTAACACTAACCATAACCTAACCTACTACTGTCCTAACAATAACCTTAACCTAACCTCCTACTGTCCTAACACTAACCATAACCTAACCTACTACTGTCCTAACACTAACCTTAACCTAACCTCCTACTGTCCTAACACTAACCATAACCTTAACCTAACCTACTACTGTCCTAACACTAACCATAACCTTAATCTAACCTACTACTGTCCTAACACTAACCTTAACCTAACCTCCTACTGTCCTAACACTAACCATAACCTAACCTACTACTGTCCTAACACTAACCATAACCTTAACCTAACCTACTACTGTCCTAACACTAACCATAACCTTAACTTAACCTACTACTGTCCTAACACTAACCATAACCTTAACCTGACCTACTACTGTCCTAACACTAACCTTAACCTAACCTACTACTGTCCCAGCACTAACCTTAACCTAACCTAACCTACTACTGTCCTAACTCTAACCATAACCTAACCTACTACTGTCCTAACACTAACCTTAACCTAACCTCCTACTGCCCTAACACTAACCTTAACCTAACCTCCTACTGTCCTAACACTAACCTTAACCTAACCTACTACTGTCCTAACACTAACCATAACCTAACTTACTACTGTCCTAACAATAACCTTAACCTAACCTCCTACTGTCCTAACACTAACCATAACCTAACCTACTACTGTCCTAACACTAACCTTAACCTAACCTCCTACTGTCCTAACACTAACCATAACCTTAACCTAACCTACTACTGTCCTAACACTAACCATAACCTTAATCTAACCTACTACTGTCCTAACACTAACCTTAACCTAACCTCCTACTGTCCTAACACTAACCATAACCTAACCTACTACTGTCCTAACACTAACCATAACCTTAACCTAACCTACTACTGTCCTAACACTAACCATAACCTTAACTTAACCTACTACTGTCCTAACACTAACCATAACCTTAACCTGACCTACTACTGTCCTAACACTAACCTTAACCTAACCTACTACTGTCCCAGCACTAACCTTAACCTAACCTAACCTACTACTGTCCTAACACTAACCATAACCTAACCTACTACTGTCCTAACACTAACCTTAACCTAACCTACTACTGTCCTAACACTAACCTTAACCTAACCTACTACTGTCCTAACACTAACCTTAACCTTAACTTAACCTACTACTGTCCCAACACTAACCTTAACCTTAACTTAACCTACTACTGTCCCAACACTAACCTTAACCTAACCTACTACTGTCCTAACACTAACCTTAACCTAACCTCCTACTGTCCTAACTGTCCTGTCTGGTTTAGGTCTGGTTTTTGCTGAGTTCATGCAGTGATTTGACTGTTGATTCAGGTCTGTTTTTAAGGCTGTGCTGTTTGAGGATCTAAAGATCTCTGAGAACACCGGTTTCAGGATGATCTGAATCTTTTATTGATACGATGTACTGTAGGTGATTAAAGTTCTTCAACATTTTACACTGAAACTTTATTCTTCAGCTTTTCACAGAGCAGAGACCCCGCCCATCTCTACTTCTGAAAGACACTCTTTTTGTAAGGGTTCAGACTGTGCCGACGTTACCAGCAGAGGGCGACAGAGGAGAAGGGCTACCGGTCCGGGGAACTCCCAAGTCCCAGAAGTCTTTGGGCTAATCACAGGCAACTCACCACACCTGTTAGGCCCCCTACTTAACCCAGGGACAAGCTGCAGCTCTTTATCACACCTTATGTTATACTTGAGTGTTATAAAATGTTATAAAGTAAAGACAAGGAAAGAAAAGACTGATATAAAGAAAAGATAAGACTGATATAAAGAACAGAAAAGACTGATATAAAGTAAAGGAAAGATAAGACAAAACGAAAGAAAAAAAGGTTGATAAAAAAGGTGAAGAGAAAGACTGATACAAAGATTAGACAATGAAAGAAAAGACTGATATAAAGAAAAGACAAGGGAATAAAAAGAAAGGAACACAATGGAAAGTGAAAAGCAAAAGAGGGCTCTAAAAAGGGAAGCTGCTCAAAAGGCAAAAGAAAAAAAGAGCAGTTCAAAACATGTTACAAGTAGGGATTAAGGCCTTTAAACCATCTAACCATGTAACTAGAGAGGAGAGGATTACATTTCTTTACTTTCTTTAAGATACACATTTTCACTCTTGTTTGATCACTCCTCTGTTTACTCTTTTCCCATCCATCCACATTTCACTCTTCATTAAAGGAACAGTGGGGGAGTAACAGGTTACCGCCTGAGATGTGGGCGGTTCTATCCTCGAGTGGGACGGTCCAGTCACAGTGCACAAACACCACAGATTTAGAATATTTCACCATTACTTCCCTTTACACGATCATCACTCCTTCACTCCCTTATTTCCATCAACCTTTCAGTTCTGTTACTCCGCCACACTTTTATACCCAGTCATCTTACTGACCTGCTGACTATCAACCTATGTAGTCGTTTATGTTTCACCTGGTTTCACAAAATGTGTTGCTGGACTCAAATATAAAACGTGCATCTATAATCCAATATAATCAGTTTCCATGTTTGATAAGATTTTCACAGTAAATACAGACTAATCAATGAAATAATACATTTCAACTTTTCTGGGAATATGATTGAACTGAAATGATTAATTGTACTTGATAATAATAATAATATTTGGCTCTGTCTCTCAATTTGTAATAAATGTATTAGAAACAGCTGATGGTAAACATGCAGCTAGAGCTGAAATGAGAAATAAAGACTATTTCTGCCTATCGGTGTTATCGCTCAGCACGTAGGCGAGAGGAAATAAACAACACAACATTTTTATAATATATAAAAATTTATTCTCACTATACAAAATCTATATTAAAATGAACCAGCATCAGTGTCATGAGGGGCTGGAGCCAATCCCAACGTCATTGGGCAACGGTCCATCAACCTTCTGGCCCAACAGATAGTGTCCACACCTCCTCTTGTCTGTTCTGCTTCTGTCTGGAGGGAGATGTTTGGCTCCTGTGGTAAAGTATCAGTTTGGAATGATACCACTTTGTACTGTTCTCGATTAGGCTCTTCAGGTGCAGACATGCCTGCAAATATAAACACAAGAGGGTCAGTAGGATCCTGATGTGACAGATTCCTGCACAACAGAGGCCCCTGATGCCCCATCCATCAGTGGCTATTGTTTTCTTGTGGTCCTTATTCACTTTATACAATTGGCCTGCTTCAGATACCACAAGGTCAGATCAAAGACAACTACAGAACTGGCTGTGATACAGTTACAGGTGAGTCAAGTTGTTCAGTGGATATGTTGATGGAATCAGATCGGGAAGGGATCATCAGCTATTGGATTTGTTTTGCCTGTATTTGACCAGAAAGTCCCTTGAGATTCAAATCTCTTTTTCGAGGGGCACTATGACCTGATCTGAGACCAGATTGACTTTCAGATTTCTGAGCTAAGAATTTCTTCAGTTGAAAGTTTGAGATTCTAAAATCTTGGCAACAATATAAAGTTTGGCAAGAATAGAACATTGATTGAGTCAAGACAAGGTAACCCTGGGATTAAAGGCAGGGGTGGGATTGCAGCTGTCTCTCCATAGCTGGAGGTGTCTAAATGTCTCACTCTCCCCACACTCACGCATTCAATAGACCATCATTCTATATTTAATATTTAATACACTATTTAAAAATATCATAGGGCTGGATCCCTCAGGGGTCCGTCTTCAATACGCTTGGTAACGGAACATAACTGGACCGTATTCCAGTGAAATGAGATTTGTTGGGTGTTGGCTCCACTCACAGTGTCTCCTTTTCTTATTTTATTGTTTTAAATGTTCTAATGGGACAAATATGTACACATAGCTCTGGGAATAAATAATTATGGTTTGTATGTTTGTACCTTAATGATTGAAAATGTACCTACATAATATCTTTTTCTTTCTATAGCTTCACTCATTCTGGTGGCTGTTGTGTGATTTTCTGACACGGTTTACCAAGTTTCTTAGTAACTAAGTTAGATTTTCTCACATTTTTGATTTCTATCTTCTCTAGTAACATTGTATTAACCTAATTTTCATTCTTAACATTTCATGCTTGACTCGGAAATGTATTTCATGAGATTATACTTTAAGAAATCACTAGCGTGTATTCTTTTGTTTTTCCAATTGTATCCAGTTGCTCATGAAACCTGAAGGTCACTAAAAAGGCAAAGCACTGTAAAAGGTCATGATGCTAAACTTCATATTTTGCAAAGGAATTTCTATTAATATTATTTTTTGTATTTAGAGCATGCATGCCTGAAGTGTAATAACTCATAGGGATTAACTATTACATGTATATGCCTGAAAAATAACTTTTGGAACTCTGTTTTCACATAACTCACTTAAGTTCAGCATGTTTAGAAATTGCTCCACAGAAAAATAGATTGCTATTGTAGAATTCTAGTAGATGTTAAAAGACTAAAACAATAAAAGGCAAATAATAGACATCCAAACTTTTCCTTACAATGCCATGTCTTCTTTTTCATGTTGCAAATAACGATGAAAAATACAACAGTTACCCCAACTGTTATTACAATGGCAATAATTGGAATAATTGGAAATGCTGGATCTGTAAAAAACAAAATCAAAAATAAAACTTAGCCAACATTTTCTTTGAACATACTTAAAAAAACAGCAAAGAAAATGTTTATATTTGCCACCTGTAATTAGCAGGTACATCGACAGAACATCAGAAACTCTAGAACTGAGCAGATGTGACTAGAATATTGACTATTCATTGTAAAACCAACAATACACAAAAAATCATAACTTTAACCTACCTGCTTTATAACAGAGTTGTGTGATGTTGAGCTGGACTGTGTGATTACTAACAGGATTAGCAGCTACACAGGTGTAAGTAGAAGAGATCAGGTTGGTTTTATTCAGAGGAAGATGAAGATGTTCACTGGAATTTGAGCTAGTGATGCTGGAGATTATCTCGTTCTCTTCATACCAGAACAAACTCACATTCTTTCCATTTTCCACAGTACACAGAGGAGAACACGATTCTCTTGAGTGGTTTTCTTTCAGGCTTATGTTTGGTTCTGATACTTTAGCTGAAAAATACCAAAAGACACAAGAAATTAGCTCAACAGAGCAATATATCCACTAACAACAGCCTGAATGTCAAAACTAACACTCTGATTAATCTAAGGTCAAAAACTACAACCAGTAAGAACACCATCATCAATGGTACCATTATAAAACAAATAAACTCATTGTTATTTTTTATTAAGCACTAGTACCAGTATGCTTAAACTATTAGGTTGCACAACTTTCCAATCACACTGTGATTTTCCATTCTCCACAGTGCACATTGCCACAACTTTGCATAGCGATATCAGAATTTTACCATGCACGGCTACAGTAGCAATATGCTAAACTATTTTAAATGTTGACAACAGAGAAATCAAAACCTGCAACCACTAACAATGAAGGAACAGCAAATGACTATCTGTGAAAACTATCTGCCCTGCAGCTGCTGTTAGAACCCTGCTTAGCTCATTAACAGCATGTTCAATATGCGTGCTATACCTGACCACACATAATGTGTAGGTACAGGTGTGTTCGTATATCATCGTTGTCCAATAAAAACAGAGTATCTTTAATTTGAACTCTACAGTTGTCATGACGACTGGACCAATGAAAGTGCTCTAAACCTAAACATGGAAGTTAAAGAAGGGTTGTGTCCTCTGCTGTAAAGTTATCACTTTGGAAATACTTGTTTTTCTTTAGACAGGGACAAAAGCTGGGCTACAATCTGAATGAAAAAAAAATATACAAGTAAATCTTACACGTACTCACCATACACATTAACACTGTATGTCCAAGCTGATCGATTTCCAGTAATGATGTGTAGTTTATAAAGTCCAGAATCTTCACTGCTGATGTTTCTGATGGTTAAAGATCCACTGGTTCTGTTCATCTGCAGTCTGTCTCTGAATCTGTCTTTGTTATAGTCTGTATAAGTCTCTCCTTTAAACACCAGACTGTCCACTATCTTTATATCTACATTCTGTCCATAGAACCACATTATCTGAGCATCAGTCTGAACTCCAGTTCCTCCAGTATGGATGGTTACATTGTTTCCCTCCAGCTCCTGCAGTCTGATCTCCTCTTCTCCTGATACATACAGCACAGCTGCAACAGTGTAAACAGAAGATGTTAGTCTGGCTAGTGACACACATGTATATCAGATATTTCATAAATAAATTAAACATGGAAGCCACTATCCCATAGTACAACAGTGCAATGCAATACTTTTATTCTGTAATAAAGCAACCCCAGCTAATCACAATCACCTATCATTGTTCATCCTCCCTCCTTAACCAACAAAAAGGCTGGAGAGGGCTTTTTCAGTTAGAAGTTCAAATACGTGACATTTACACAATTTCCAAGACCAGTTTGGTGTCCAAACGTAGCTTTTGTAGTTTAGAAACAGAGCTGTGATGTTAATGCTGATAACTATGACTATAACTGTAAATACACATCACCAAAACTTCTCAGACCACACCTTAATTAACAAGCCAGTCTTAATCTACACCAGTCTCTGTCTTTTTACATAAATATATGAATTATGTATATACATATAATGAATGTATATAGTTATACTCAGACACACACACACACACACACATAATATAATTTTGTTCTAGGAATATATGGGCATATGTGATGTCATATGTGATGTCATGCTACTTTGTGTGAGCTTTGACATTCCCTGATCATGGACTTGTTTGACCAGTCGTGGAAAGATGGAGTCTAAAGTCAGGCAAGATCGCCCAAAGCAGTCAGCATAGATTTCCATTAGTCATAGTTTTTTTTAAACAATGGTTTTTGCACAATAGTGATATGTTATTACATTATATATATGTAATATTATTTATATATGTTGTTAACTGACCACCAGAGACCACTTTTACCATTTGGACCTTTTTAGTGGTATGTATATTTTGAAGTGTTAAACAGATTTGACTCATTTTTAGATCTCGAGATTCTAATAAACACCACTAATTCAGCAGACTTACAGTAACACAAGCAGAAGAGAGCTTGAAGAGCCCTGCAGTCGATAGAGATCTCCACCATCTTCATATACACAGCTGGCTTTACTGGACGCTCGTTTAAATATCTAACAGAGGAACGAACTCAAACCCCCAATGAAGCTGCGACACTAATAAGATTCGCGCCAAAAAAAACGCTGCCATTTCGCGCCAAATAAACGCTACTGCTTGGCTATTAAAGTCATTTTCCCCCGAGACACTTTCAAAACTCATAGTTAAAATGTTTTAAAATAAAAACAGACACATATGTGAGATGAACCAAAAGCGCTTTGAAGGAGAGTAAAGGATTTAAATAGTATATGTTTAATAAACAGGTCTCATCTTCAACATGACTAGAGCTTAAACCTCCACCTGTTTTTATCAGCCGAGCTCTGACTGTATAAGGTGAGCGCGTCCTGACGATCAAAGTGTAGATTATTAAACAATATGCGGAGTCTCGAATTAAGATATGATACACTAGTTCATTATACTAATCAAACTGAAATATTATTATTATTATTATTATTATTATTATTATTATTATTATTATTATTATTATTAATAAACTTTAATTAATGCTTAGTTTGTGTTAATGTTCAGCTCTACTACTGGTCAGTTAACACGATCACAGTTTCCAAGAATGATAATAAGCTTTAGTTTATATAATAAGTTATTACTATTATTAATAGAATATTGTCACTGTCCAAAGTAAAAACATCTATCTTCATCTTCACGTTTCTGTGTTATTTGAACACGACGGCTGTCTTTTATATCCTGCAAATGTTTTATGATGAACGGTCCAATAGAAACACTCCAAAATCACTCGCTTTAAAACCTCTTTACATCAAAATACACTAAAAAAGTTACTCATGTAAAGTTATTGTTTTAAAGACACTTGTTTTTCTTGGAATAGCGAAGAGATGCATTTAGATAAGTGGTCATGATCAAAATATAATAAAGAGCTAATAAAAGAATTATTACGATCATATTTAGAACCTCGAAGGTTTCTTAGAAGGTTAATAGTTGTTTCAACATTTTTTTTTACATCCAAACACCAACTAAAGTAATGTTAACCACATTTTCAACTGTATCAAGGTTGGTCATGTGCCAACTGTCAGTGTTTTAACTGAAGACCTTAGTAACCGTCTAACCTTACAATTAATTCTGATGCTTGATACTTTTGAGTTAACTGAACTTTATATAATGAGCTATCAGAATGTATCGTGGCTGATCACGCTGTAGAAGGTGCTTCATTGGTACAACCTGTGGTCAACAAGCACATGAACTAGTTTTACTAAAAAAATCAAGCTACATTTATAAGGTTTAATGGTTACCACACAGTTTACAGTTCAGTGTGTTAAAATACAGTGAAAGCTGACTACGTCCAAAACAGACTGGCTGCAGTGTCTCCTGTACGTAGAGAGTACAAGACCAACACCAGCGCAGATCTTAATATATTCTTCTGTTACTGTTCTTCTCAGAGGAAGATCCGAACAGACAACACTGAAGCGGAGAGAGAGTCTAAACCTCCTTTCTTCTCCTTCCTTCATCTAGCACTGCGCACTGATTAATACACCGCACAATCTTTACACTGCTGAGTTTCTGAAAGCAGCACTTACAGTAACACACGTAGACAAGAGCTGGAAGAATCCAGAAAGTAATCTTCTCCTGCATCTTCATGGAGCGCGGCTGTGAGAGAGCTGTCTGTGTATCGGCCGGCTCACAGTTCTCGGTTAAGCTCGGTCTTTGCTCCGCTTTGTCTCTGAACAACTGAGCATTTGAACGAGTCTGTCCACCTTATAAAGCCCCGTGTGTCATGACGTGCCGGCCGAAAATGGGCGGGGTTTAAACAAGAACTATTTTAACTATTATCCCGCTGAACACGCTTGCCTTTTAATCCAAAGACCAAATCCACGATTTGTGTGATTCATATGTGTCATGATTCTATGACACTTTACAGCCAAAGGTGTCAAAAGTATTCACATCCACTACTCCGGTAAAAGTATAGAGGGTTATAAATACTTCTGTAGAAGTATTTTTTAAGTGTCCTTAAAAATGCCATTAACCCTTGTGTTGTCTTGCGGGTCAAAACTGACCCGCTACCATGTTCAGCTGTAGAAAAAATACCTTAAACTATCTTTTTCTAACTTGAAATTTGTATGACTTTTCCTAAAGGGACCCCATCATTAGAAAAAGTGATCCTTTGTTTTTGTTTATGTTTCCACGTGGGCTGTACATCACTAGGGTACAAAGATTGTCTTATGGGTCATTTTTGACCTGTGAATTATAAAAGCATTTAAACACCAGAAAAAAGTTCAAAGGCCACACGCAAACTCTCTAACACACACCCTCACCCACCCACACACACACATCAAAGAAACTGGAACTTGCATTTGCATGGAATATGCGAGTGTACACAGGGAGGCTGCCGAATGGAGCACCAGAGAAGAACCAGGGGGTGCGGGTTGTGCTTGATTTGACAGTTGGACTGAGGGGGCACAATGTCATATGTGACAATTTTTTCACCTCCTACATGTGCTAAATAGAGTTGATGTTGAAAATTGTTTTATTGTGTTAGGAGAGAAATATACCACTTCCTAAAATATATAAGAATAAACTGTTTGTTGACTGTTTTTTTCCTTTCAAAATAATTAATTCAGAAGTAGTTACTTCACATTTTTATTAGCATAATAAACCTTTACTGAATAAATGAAAACTGTTGGTTTGTAGTAAAAAAAATGTAATACTGTTCATTGCTGATTGTCTTTTTGTATTGTTCAACAAAAAATACATGATAATTAATTAAAATGAGTTGAATTGATAAATAACAGGTTGTTTCCTCATGCAAAATCAATTTTGGATTTACAATTCAATTAAGCTGCTTTTAGTTTTAGTTTATTAAATGTTGTATTAAAATGTTAATGTTGATAAGTTTGGGATGCGCTAGACTTTTTCAGCCGCATATATGACAATTGACAATTAATGTAGTTTAGTACAATGTAAATATATTAAAGAAGCATATCTGTGTACTTCTGAGCATTAACATGTGTTGCAGAGGATATGATGACTAGTTGCCTATCGCTTATCACAACTTTTTACTAAGCACATAGTACCCACTTACTTCACCACCATATCTAGTTATTCAACATACAAGGAGGCAATGAAGAAAACAAGAACTATTTTAATGAAAAGGCAATGTATTTCAGTTTCCCGTGTTTTCATACACTTCAAATTTTGGAACATGTTCCAATGTAACTGAAAATCCCTAAAAATATGTCCCTTAAACAAACTTAAACTTAAACATATTTGACAAGTGTACTGGCCTGGGGCATATTATGTATAAATACACTGGACATTATAAATAACAAGAAACTTCTACTTTCTCGAATATACTAACTGTTCTTTCAGGACAATACAATAATATAATCCTGCAGTCAATGTACAGATAATATTTCATTGGCATATTTCAATATGGTTACGCCCAGTCACTCTAGAACATTCTTACTAGAACATTCTCACAATGAAACTAAAATTAAACTATTAAATTAAACTATTGCCTGAATGAACCCTGGACTGATATCTGTTATTATTATGAACATTTAATGCAATTGAATGAGTTAAATTACAATTCTCACTAAAATACACTTGAACATGGTGGTGATTTTGGATGCTATTTACTTAAAAACTGTACAGTAGAATCACTTCATAATTCATATGTACATAGTGTTCTAGACTCTAAACTGATATCTGTTGACTTTATGGATTACTATTAGAAATTGCTATTTTATAAAGCTTTGAAATTTACTTGTGAACTAAAGGCTTTATCTCAGGTCTGCATGTGCAATGACTCTTACCAACAAGTGCGGCTAGTTTAAATTGAAGTGACAAATCGTAGCAGCGTAGATTGATGTCTAAATGCGTATCTGCTACGCAAAATGCGTAAAGGTTGGTAGGTCTGAAACAGGAGTGACGAGGCTATTTTTTAAATGTAAGGAGTAGAAAGTACTGATAATGGAGTGTAAATGTAAGGAGTAGAAAGTACTGATAATGGAGTGTAAATGTAAGTAGTAGAAAATACTGATAATGGAGTGTAAATGTAAGGAGTAGAAAGTACAGATAATGGAGTGTAAATGTAAGGAGTAGAAAGTACTGATAATGGAGTGTAAATGTAAGGAGTAGAAAGTACTGATAATGGAGTGTAAATGTACTGAGAGAGAAAGACTTCCCTTTATCTTTCTAAATTGTGATTAAAATTATGCATATATATATATATATATATATATATATATATATATATATATATATATATATATATATATATATATATAAGCAATGATGTAATATTACACAACACAAAGTAAACGTTGTTAAGTTGTGTTCTCACTTTCAATCAACCCCAATATTTTGTTTTTGCTTTTTGTTACGTCATCAATTACCATCTTTACAAATATTGCTAGCATAATTCTGCCGCTGTATGAAACGGCCACATCCTGCGCAAAGGAAAGTACTTGTTCTCATAATCTTAAGCTAAGACAGACGTTAATAAAAGTTTATTAAACTCCTGAAGTATAATTCACTGAGACATTTCAGTTCTGTGGCCCTGTCGAGATAAAACGGCATGATAATATAGAGATAAGACACAAAGTAATGAGAATCTTTTCATAAGACACGTTTAGAGGGTCAATCTCAAAACGGTAAAGTATTCAACAGACTGTCAAGTCAGGTTTAACGAAAATACTACTCTACCAAAATTCTTAGGTATATGTAAGTATTAAAATAACACTGTAAATATATACTTCATGAATATATTATTTATATAGAATAGGACTAGTATATTTGTAGCCCGTGGTAGGCGGTGCCTGGAGATAGGGGGGAAATGTGCGGTTATGGTTGTTTAGTCAAGTCAAGTCAAGTTTATTTGTATAGGGCTTTTTACAACAATGTTGTCACAAAGCAGCTTTACAGAGTTTAAAAGCATGAAAGCATGAAATCATAACACTTTATCCACTGTGAGCAAGCCAGAGGCGACGGTGGTGAGGACAACTCCCTCAACTGGAGGAAGCAAACTTGAGAGGAACCAGACTCATAAGCAGAGACCCATCCTCCTCTGGTCGAACAATAGATATAGTTTATTTATCTGCTTTTAGGGTTTAAAGCTGCTGAGCCACGCTCTATTTGATAATGTCTGTGCTGTCTATGTGTGCCTATGTGATCATTATATATATAATATATAATATACAAACCTGTGGCTGTGAACTCACTTGCATAACTCTACCATCTCACATAAGGAATATAAACTCACTTTCACAATTCAAGTCCACACTCAAAACCCATCTGATCAAGACTGCCTTTTCCATTTGATTGAACTCTTTTAATGTTGTATATTCTTGTTTTTATCATCTTATTATTGTTTGCTATTTTGTATTTTTGTAAGGTGTCCTTGAGTGACAGAAAGGCGCCTATTAAATAAAATGTATTATTATTATTATTAATCTAATTCTAATTAATTCTGATGGGTGATATTTCACGTGCCACTCTGTACTTTGTTGTATTAACCCAGCAAAACAGTTCCAAAAGCATCCAGCAAGAGTTCAGAGTTACTCCGTGTTCATTAGGTAAGGGGTCAACAGACCAGACCGTCCTGTTTCAGTTCCAGCAAACACGCTCAACGTGCCATCACTCTCTGCTGAAGGTACATATTGCCCTCTACCGATAAAACACTGCTATTGCAGTACTGCGTTAGTTTTAGAGTGACTCAGAATAGAGTAACTTGTGATACTAGGTGTAGCCTCATCATATAGGATCGCCTTCACTAAGTATCAGTCTTCGGTGCTCTTTGCTGTAGTTACTATGATTTAAAAAAATATATATATTATTATTATTATTATTAGTAGTAGTAGTAGTAGTAGTAGTAGTGGTCTTGTCAGCCCTTTGTCTTAGGAACTGCATTTCTTTGCTATAGCAACAGCTGTTATAATTATACATATATTACTTGCAGAAATAAAAAGTAATAAGCAAATAATAAGTAATAAAAGCTTCGTAACAGCCCCAAAGTGTTGGCTTAAACTAGTCCACTGTGATGGGCTATACTGCTTTTAAGAATTGCGCTATAGCCTCCGCCAGTATCTCCTGTTCATGGAGAATGCAGTAGGATTTGCATTGTGTGATTATATACTGTGTAAAAAAAAGTATATCAGTATTTTACCCAACACTAGGGGGCTCTTGTCTCGCTGTCATGTGTCACTGTCATTATAACGCATATATAAGTAAAGAGAGAATTCAACATATGTAATGAAAGGATCTCTGCAGTATAGTGTATTCTACAGTGTAGTGTATAGTCATTTTTGTGAGGCCACAAAAGACTAGCAGTCCTCATAGCTTTGCTGAGTAACTAAGTTAGATGATCTATACAGTCATGACGTTTTTCTTTATCTTTGTATACCAAAATACCAAATTAAAGATTTTTAAAGCAAAATAAGATAAGAGGTGATAAAAGAGACTGAATAAAACACATGCTGCTTTTAATGACTGTCACATAACGCTAGGGGGCCCATGGGACACTATAATCATTAACTCTGTCAGGTACTGTTCTCGTTTGTCCAGTCTTGTAGGACCTGTTCCACCGTAAAAGCATGTTACCAAACTGACAATAGGACAACACCCTTAGTAGTACATGGATTAGTGTGAATGTATAAAGTAGTAGTATATGCCAGAAGCTGATTGGTTAACTGACATCTATAGAGCTGTCTTAGCTGGTCTTCAGGCGACAACACCTTTTAACACATTTAATAATTTTGGAAAATGATGTTTTTTGAAAATTCCAACTGTTTACATGTAATGGAAAGATGCTTTACTTTAACAGTTGTGTTATTAACAGTGATACGCTGTTTATATGATATTATTATATGTATATATTTATTTATGTAAAGCTTCCTCCCAACAACATGTATTAGTGTCTCACCTACCTTGCTCAACAGAGTCTCAGTACAACTCCCAGAGGAACATCAGCACCAGTCACGCCCGCCAAAAAAAAAAAAACAATATCCTGACTGCTTGTTTAAGTGGAAGAAGAAGATGAAATAGCAGGACTTTGTTGAGGAATGTATTCACTAAGACTTTTCCCAGTCTAACACGAAAATAAAAGCAGTCACTGTTTGTACTTCAGTGCTAGGAGCTCAGCTTCCGTCTCCTCCTACACTTGCGGGCGTGGTATCCAAACATGACACAATCTGGCAACTTTCACTTTCAGGTTTGCGTATAAGACCAAAATGCTTTCAACCAAAATGTTTTGCCTGTCAAATTATATCCAGGTAGTTTTCTTCAGTTTATTCTTTTGAACTAAATCTACACCGTATACTGAACAAACTCAGAATAAGGGAACATCATCTTTGTCCTTCTTCAACAGGATGTTAATATAATAGTGACTACCACTAACAATGTGGCAGGTGGTCATCAGCTTTGTTCCAATACAGCTTATTTATTTAAAACACGATGAGTTTCATTACAAAATGCTGGATTTTTGGATATAATATGCACAGCAGCTGACATGTAACGCAGAACACCTTTTATATCCTTAATGATGTAGACATTACGTAGAGGTGACTCCCAGTAAATTACTGTACATCATGAAAAAAAGAAAATACTTGTTGTTTGGAACCAAACCCTGCAATTTTTTATACACACTTCTAAAGAGAGTGTTACCATATAGAGACATGAGTCATACAGAGAACCATTTGCGTGCCGACAGTGTTCTTTACATGGTGAAAGGCTTGATGGAGAATGTGCTGTATATGTTTCTAGCACCTTTTTGATTGTTTGATATAACACCCCAAAAGATTAAGTTTGAAAACAATACAGGAACACTTACTGGTGCTACATAGAACCATTTTAAAGGTATAACTCATATATACGATGCATTCTAAAGAGAATCATTGTTTTTAATAAAACACCCTGAAAGAACCATCAAATACTGCACACGAAGTATTTAAATATACACTCATTGACCTGTTAATGAGAAATCTGCTGGGCGTGCTGCTTCTACGACACACTCCAAGACATTGTGCCCAGTTGACAGCTTTATTGCCAATCGAGCATTTATGGGGTCAGCTTGGGTGGCAGCTTCGACAACCTACGAATGAGCAGGATCTACAGGCCCAGCTGCAACATCTGTGGGCAAATGTGCCACTGGATGCCCTGTGAGACCTGTAAGCCTCTAACTGTATCTTATCTTGTGTCTAGAGGTGGCCTAACAGGGTACAAGAGCCTCCTTCCAGTTGTACAGTTTCCCCAATAAACAACCCTTTTACTCTAATATTGTAAACACTTAGAACATTGCATTCACACTCTAATATAATGTTCTATTCAATACTAACATTTTCTTCTTGATGTGTTATTTTTTGTCAGTTTTTTTTGATGATATTGTTTTCTTTGCCACCAACTCCCTCTGGTTAGTTTAAACACCTTCATTGAATGTATGAAGAACAGCAACACATAATTACAATGGTATTCTTTGTAATAATAAGCACACTGATATGGTAGTGGCATGTTGGGGTGTAGCTGCTATAACAGTGTACATTTAATGGTCACCGGGGCGGATGCGAAGATTTCTGAACTGGCAGGAAATCAAACTCTGATTAGCAGTGCCAAAGAAACAGTTGGACAAACAGAGCTAGTCTTGATTTTTCTGTCACACAATGTGGAAACTTTCACTTTCAGGTTTGCATAGTAAGACTTTGGTTGTGCTTTCGGCCAAAATGTTTTGCCTGTCAAATTATACCCAGGTAGTTTTCTTCAGGCACTACCGTTTATTCTTTTGACCTAAATCTACACGGTATATTGAACAAACTCAGAATAAGCGAACATCATTTTTCTTTCTTTGTTTAACAGGATGTAAAGTTCCTCTTTAGTTTTAACTGGAGCTTCACATTCCACCAAATTCTACAAAGACCTCAACCATTCAGAGGAATCAGAGTGGTTTGATGTGAAGTGGTTTATTGTAGAGAAACATGTCCACACAGAAGTCTGTACAGTGGTGGTGATAGAAACCAGGGGTCACAAATATACAGTAGTCCTTTTATTTCAGATCCAATAACCATTAAATCTAATTATGTCCTCTGAGTGTTGATTTTTTTTGGGGTTATTTTTAGTGCCACATCTGAAAGTACCTCTCTGAAATAGGATTCAGGCCAAAATCAGATTTCAAAACTAATGTAAAACATAGTCTCAGGCAGCATATTGAACTCTGTGGACTGTCTGGTTCCCATCACCACCACTGTGAACAATTCCATCTGAGCAAGTTCCCCTAGAACAGCATTTCCACCTCAAATTTCATATAATATTTAGGGAATTTACATCTTTAGAGATATAATTAAGCAGACATTTTGTAAGAAAAAAAATAATGAATAGACAATGAAGCACAAATCAAAATATTCATGGAAATAAAGTCCTCACTCCTTCTTAAAGAGATAGTGTCCTCTTTAATACAGATCAAATACAGTAACACATTACATTCTTTTCAACAGTAATTAGAAATGATAAATTAAAGGCAAAACATTCTCAAGACGCACAAGCCTGTAGGTAAAAAAAGGCTTAAATGTTTTCAGCATCTCATGGTTTGTGAGTTGGAGAGCTTCTTCTCTCTGAATATACCCTAAAGTGATCAATCAGTAGGGCTAGAGTGACTAACGCCAACAGAACAGAGAAAGCTAATCGAATCATGAACCCTGCCAGACCACAGTACCCGGTGTCACCTAAAAGAGAAAGAGAGTTAAGAACGATCAGGTGTTGAAGGGGTCTGTACTTCTCACCAAATACTTTCCTTTTTTTAAGCCATTCAATCTGCATAGTAACTGTAGAGCTCCTCATGGAGTATCATGGAAAAACTCCAGCCCAGCTCATGCACTAATTAGGGAGATCAATGTCACTAACGGTTGCTGATTAAATCCAACTAACTAATGAATTAATGGCATTAATTGCCTGACTGTGCTAATGTTATTCTACTAATAAACAGCCATACCTTCAACTCCTTTTTTTAAAACGATGTTGGAGAGAAACCCTCACAAGTGAACTATAAGATCAATATGCTACTTATAGTTTTAGTGAACTCATCAGTCTGTCACTGCATGAAAGGATAAAAACAAGTGGTTACAATAGAGTAGTTAGAAGTTAGATAGCTGGGGTTGCTCTAAAGTTAGGACAGTGTTTATAAGCTTTAGTCCAGCTAGGATGCTGTTTGTTTGGATTTAATGTGAGACAAAGAGCTTAAGAACTCTTGTTGTTCTCCAGTTAAGGCATTTCTGTTGTATGCATAGAGATGCATAGAGAGATTAACCCATACCAGATACCAGCCTGTGATTAGGGACTTTAGCTTGACTTCAGGGCCTGCCTAAACTAACACTATCCTTAATTTAGTTGTGAGATGTTCCACCAGGTGTTTTATTTTTTTTAACATCAAATCAATTTACCAGTCTTTTGTTGCCCAGTCCCAACGTTTTTTTGGGGGTTAAAATGAGTAATATCCTCTTTTGTATACACCGCTATTGTAAGAAACACACAGTCAATGGAGAATTCTTGATAATGGTAGCATTAAAAGCTGTTTACCAGGCTAGAATAAACAATGTGAGTTTAGTGTTAAACGTCATCCCTTTACTTATCAAGAGCATCTCCAGAGGTGGAGAGCAGCATCAATGTTAACTCCTGTTTTGCTTCTGTTTATAGTACCTAATTTGTTTGCGGCTGACTGTGGTTTCAGATTGGGCAGCTGCGGTCTTCTAAAGGTCACTTGCTATGAACTTATTGCGTTTACTGTCCTTAAATGATCAAACCAGGAGCAGCACCTTCAACATCTTTAACAAGAGGTTAGAATACGCCATCGGGGCAGTGATACCTCTTCACCTTCTCATGCTGGACTGACACCAGCATGATACATAGACGTCTTTGATATACTGTCAAAGCCGCTATTTCTCCACATTCTGTTGGAAATTGTAGCTAATGTTGGAATTTTTGCACAAAACAAAATTCAAATAGTAGTTTTTATAAAAATTCACTTGTAAATTCCAGTGTAACTCTCATACCAGTATCCAGTGAGCAGACCTCTTTAATGTTGAGTGTGATTGAGCGGTTGCTGACAGGGTTGGTGGTCACACAGCTGTAGGTATCCTGATCTTCATCACCGACCTCCAGAGGAAGGGTTAGATTAGCACTGAGATCGGAATCACGGGTCTGGTTCAGAATGTCTCTCCCTTTAAACCAGGACAGACTCATCTCTCTCTGGTTTTCTGCAGAACAAAGCACTGAACACCTGGATCCAGGTGCTGATGGAGTGATGTAGGGAGAGGGCACCACAGCTGAAAGACATGCAAACTATGATCAGGTACACTGTGATCAGACACTTCAAATTAAAAGCACCAGCTCCTCCAGGAATTTGCTATCCCCAAATGTAGCAGTTGCTTACGCTTTTGTTCCATTATTACATGATTCCTGCAATAAAACTGTAAATGCTTTCAGGTAGCATGTTGTTTGTGTGTTTTTGGGTGGGCTGTTTAGAATAATTATAAATATTGGGAATTATAATCCCAATCTTTCCAAAAATAAGAACATTTGATGTATTTTTTAATATATATTCTTATATATATTGTCTCAGAATCACACAGCAGCCATAGTTGTGAGCTTATAGTTCTAGGCCAAGTAAACTATTGTCACGCATATGACTGTTCCGGACACTAACTTACTTCCAAACTCCATTTCCCAGAATGCACATCCGGATGACGTCACACCCACATGTTCACCTCCAGCCAATCATGCACCTGTCCCACGATCAGCCTCCCCGGAATTCTAATACGCACAGCTGTTTGTCATTACGATCACCCCATATAAGCTTCACACACACAGACACACTTTGCGAAGTTTTGCCAACCTATTGTTGCAATTCTGAGCGTTTTCCCTTGTGTTCTTGTTTGTTTATTCTGGTTTTGACTTATTCCGTTTTCTGACTATTCTCCCTCTCGATTTCTCCTTCTGGTTGTGGTTGCCTGTATCTTACTCTCCCTTGGCTCTGATCTCCCTTCCGTACTCTCGACTCTCCCCTCGGATTTCCCTCATGATTTGGTCGCCTCGCTCTCTGCTTTTCTGGTTACGACTTCTGCCTGTCTCCTGGTCTACGATTCTCGCTCCGTCCCGTTTTGTGTTTGTTTGTATTTTGCTGCTCTGTCACACTGCTGATCTTAATAAATCCAACGTAACTTTTAGCTCTGCGAGCGTCGTGCTGAGTGCTTTGCCTTTGACAACTATTCACATAGGTTATTAATGGGTTTTATTAAATCTCTTCATTGAGCCACTGAGAGTGCATCTGATTTTCTCCAGCTTGATGTTTTCCATCATGTTTTGATCCATGAGGTGTGAGATAGTGGGGAAACTATGCTTGATAGAAGAAACAGCAATGTTCTTATGTAAGTAAGCAGAGAGATTGGGATCTATTGGAACTGGGAATACACCAAAAACAGCAATTGTTGGATAAGGCTATAATAAAATAGCCATAGGTTTTTAGAAATATTGCCATAAAATGGGTATCCAGTAAGTTTTGGGCAAGCCCGCAACATACTGTAGATGGTCGATGGGGTCTGATGTTGGACGAGAAGGCCTGGCTTGCAGTCTCCGCTCTAATTAATCCCAAAAGGTGTTTTATCGGGTCGAGGGCAGGCCAGTCAAGTTCTTCCACACCAAACTCACTCCTCCATGTCTTTATGAAGCTTGCTTTGTACACTGGTGTGCAGTCATGTTGGAAAAGGAGGGGTCCGTCCCCAAACTGTTCCCGCAAAGTTGGGAGCATGAAACTATCCAGAATCTCTTGGTCTGCTGAAGCGTTAAGAGTTTCTTTCACTGGATATAAGGGTCCGAGCCCAACTCCTGAAAAACAACCCCACGCCATAATCACCATCATCCCTTACACCTGTAAGTACAACCTAAACTTGGCACAATGCAGTCCGACAAGTATCGTTCTCCCTACTGAAACTATGCATGAGAGAGGAAACAGGGATCTGGAATTGGGATCTGTTGGAACTGGGAATACAACATAACTGGCAATTGTTGGAGAAGGCATAATCTTATAGCCATAGGGTGTTCAATAAGTTTTGGGTAGGACCGCAACATTTTGTATATGGTCAGTGGGGTCTGTTCGCTCCTGTCACGTATAGGGCTTAGGTTTGGGAATATATTGACATGAGTTTAGATTCAGAGGAGTGAAGAGGTTATAACACTTTGAACAGTATTAAGGCATGTCTTGAGCATATGGAGAAGAGAAGAACCCTAGAAAGAATTCATTTCCTATTCCTTACCTGACAGATCCCACCATCCTTATATATGAGATATCAAGGAATTGTATCTATCCAGAATCTGAGCGTACATCATTTAAACTCTACCCCTGTTCAGTGTAGAGACCCATCACCGAGAATTCAAACAGGACAAACTGGGGTGGGAGATGTTGGAAATTGCCAACAACTCATATTTTGAAAAAGTTCCACCCAACAGTCACAGGCCTAAAGATTCTGGTAGCAATGAATCGTACTGGAGAGACAGGTGTAGAAAACGGATGGAACTACTTGGGTCGTGCATTGCATAAACTTATATCTGTATTTCAGTACTTGTACTTGTATTGTAATGACTTGTATACTCACCATATACATCAACAGTGAAGCTCCATTCTAAGGATATTGCAGTAATGATATGTAATATATAAACTCCAGAATCTTCACTTCTGATGTTTCTGATGGTTAAAGATCCACTGTTTCTGTCCAACTGCAGTCTGTCTCTGAATCTGTCTCTGTTATAGTCTGTAATAATCTCTCCTCTAATGATCTGACTGTTTAATAACTTTATATCTTCATTCTCAGTCTTATAGAACCACAGTATGTGAGCATCAGTCAGTCCAATCTTTCCAGTATGGATGGTTACAGTGTTTCCCTCCAGCTCCTGCAGTCTGATATCCTCTTCTCCAGATACATACAGCACAGCTGAAATGGCATGTAGTAAATTTAGAGACTTCACATATACCATAAATTTTCAATGCATTTTTAGTCTGTATACATAACGTGTTGGCACTATGGTACAGTAATAAATCACTTAATCCATAATACTACTCTGTTATAATATTTAAAGATCTGTGATAGACTATAATCTGCTCCATAACTCAAGCTGTTTCTCCAATCTTATCCCCTAAAGTAGGTCCTACCATAAAGAAATGGTGCCATCTAGTGGACAAACAGCGTTTATATGGAAAATATATCCAAAAAAGTGTTCACATGTTCACACAACCAATCAACAAACAGAATTTCTGTAATAGCATTGAAGTGGAATTAAAGAAGCCATAGAATGAAAAGGTGTATTTATATTGTTATAGTAGAATACTGAGAATTCAGTACATAGAAAATAACAAAAGGGGGCAGCAAAATGAGCTGATTCCTAAACTGTTACATATCAGTTCTGGCTCCACTCAGAACATTGCCCCCCAAATTCATACATCAATTAGTAGTTTTCTACATTCTACATGGGATGGACCAATGAATGGACCAATAGAAAAGCTCCAAAATAGCTTGGGGGAAAATCTGGTTCCATTGACTTACATTGAAAGTAAAGACCGTTTTTGGTCTCTCCTGTAAAGCTGTCATCTTAGAGATACTTGGTTTTCATTGGACAGCAACAACATACTGGCTCACGTCCCAGCCCAGCAAAACAAGGGCAACAGAGCAGCAGCAGTATGAGACCATGTGTGCAGACATGCAGATAATCTCAATCATATTGAGTAACAACTTTAATGTACTTTGTGTTGATGTCAAGCAAGTGGCTAGTACAGGTACCGTTAGATACTAGCAGCTCTCATCAAATTATTTATGAGCTCGGCTCATTTCATTCTAGATCCAAATCATAGGGTGTAAATAGGTGAGCGAAACGAAGGTGGACAGCAGAGAACAATTTAAAATGCTGAGTAAATACATTCTATGGCACATTTAGGCCACTTTGAACAAGTCTGACTCATTGGAGTTCCCCTTTAAATATAATAATTAACTGACCCCATCAGTGCTGTACTGTCACTTTATATACTCTCTTATAGTGGGTGTAAGTGGGTCCTGCTTGTGGAAACATAGAGCAGTGGTTAGGCAGGGCTCAGTGGGTAGAGGCCCTACAGAGTAACTGGAGTGTTACTTTTTGTTCATCTGTATGTTAAACCCTTAAGAAATTTCCTTTTGCCAGTTCAAGCTTATCCATTTTCATTATAACAGTGTTTAACATTAGACTTATTTTGGGTGATATATCTTCTGTGCACGGGAGCGTTAGCCTGTAAGTACCATTACCCATATATTGTCTGCTAAAATTATTTAGTAGTTCATAGGATTCTGTATACATGTAGATATTCCCTTATAGGAAACTGCTTAAAACTGGGGTTCCTTGTTTGGCCATGAGAACATTCATCCATCCATGTGTCCATCCATCCATCCATCCATCATCTTCTGCTTTATCCTGCTAGTCGGGGTCACGGCAGTCTGGAGCCAATCCCAGCTTCACCATAGACAGGTCGCCAGTCCATCGCATGGCCAACACACACTTACACCAACGGTCAGTTTAAAGTGAGTGATCAACTTAACATGCATGTGTTTGGACTGTGAGAGGAAACCAGAGTACCTGGAGGAAACCCACTCAAGCATGGGGAGAACATGCTCACTCCGCCATGAGAACAAAACGATACAAATTCAGAGGTCTATCTTTTACTACACTATATATGAGATGGTTTGCACCTCTTAGAGCATCCAAGGTTCTACAGGACCACCGCCTGGAAAAGAAGACCTTAAACTTAAGGTCAAATTTTTCACCCTAATTAATGTTTTTTATAGAGATAGTGAGATAGTGTGTACTACTGGGATGCCCTGGATGCCCTAATTGACCTCTTGGGGCCCTTAATTGTTTCAAACTTCTGTGTAAGATCTCAGTTACTATGTGGAGGACCCTAGTACCAAACTAGACAAGAGCATTTTCAGAGGAACACTTGTTGAACCAAACATTTTGTTGCCATTGAAGCATTAGTGCTGCTATGTTGAGCAAGCCAGTCTGCACTGGAGTAGCCAGTCAACATGCTGCCCTCTGAATACCAAAGGTGGGAGAGGATTTCACACACTGCAGTAGATCAGTCGTCAAACGCAACACAGGCAGCACAGTTTCCTGTTTGCAGGGTCTGTGTCTGCAGGGTCCGTGTCTGCACGGACACTTTCTTTTCTCGTACCTTGTCTGGAACTCTTAGAGACACAGAGCAGAACACAACTGTATCATAGTAACCGTATTACAATGAGAATAAAAATTTAGACCAGTTCCCCAAATCAGTCTAACAACAACAGTTTTTGTTCTCTCTGCCACTCCTAGACCTGGGTTTCGCTTCTGCCATCACACTAACAAAATGAACCAGCTCTATAGAGCCACTCACCACAGAGCCCACAAAGGAAATGGCCAGCATCACAGCAGAGCGAGATCATATATGCTTTAAGCTGAAGTGCTGTGTTTGAAGATCCATTGTTATACTCAGCTGTGTTTATTGTCATATCAACATTTTTAATATCACCTGAGCGTCTTATGTAGTGAGAGTGGATTTGAGCATTTCTGTGCTATTCTTGTTGTTTGTTCTGTCAGCATTAGTAAATAAAACTGAATTAGTTAGATATACTACAATCAGCCATAACATTAAAACCACCTCCCAGTTTCTGCAGTATTTATTTATTTGATCAGCTCCACTGGAGCATCTTGTAGTTCTACACTAACAGACTGTAGTCCATCTGATTCTCTGTATACTTTCATCCTGTTCTTCAATGATCAGGACCCCACAGGACCACCACAGAGCAGGTACTATTGGGGTGGTGGATCGTTCTCAACACTTCAGTGACACTGACGTGGCAGTGGTGTGTTAGTGTATGTTGTGCTGGTGTGAGTATATAGTTTACCAACTGTGCTGGTTGTGCTGGTGTGAGTGGATAGTACTCCAACCAGCAACATCCAGCCAACAGTGTCCTGTGGGCAGCGTCCTGTGACCACTGATAAAGGACTAGAGGAACACAGCAACAGATGAGTTCTCATCTTTGACTTTATACATATTAAAGGTGGACCAACAAGGTTGGAGTGTCTACTAGAGTGGACAGTGAGTGGACAACACACACACTACCACAGTGTTACAGAGTCAGTGCAGTGCTGAGAATGATCCACCACCCAAATAATACCTGCTCTGTGGAGGTCCTGTGCATGTAGGTGGTTTAAGTGCTGATCAGTGTATGTAGCTGATTCTCAATTCTTCATAAACATTTAAACTTTACCTCCATTTAAATCATACTTTGATATCTTGATAATCCTGATTACTTTTTAATTCCTGTAATGGGCTTAATTCATTATGCTGTGTTAGTCTGGCTAGTTTGGGTCTCATTTTGAAGATTTATCATTTTATCGTGGACCAAATGATCCAAAACGTTCTACGGCTCTTCTACAGAGAGTTTATTTGTAGCTGCTAAGTTTAAAGTTGAGCTGCACTCGGCTAGGCTACATGAGTCAGTATTACTGGAGTAAGTATATGTTTATTTGAGAATATCTGTGAGGTTGCTATATTAGTTTCTGGATATTAAAAAAGATGCTCACCTGTGCTGCAGATGATTAAACAGATCAAAGCTCTCCTGCTGGAACCCATTCTTTAAAGTCTGTTGTAATGGTTCTCCGCTGTTCAGCTCTCGCTGGGCTCCCACTCAGTAGAGGAGCGTCATACAGACTCTCGTCTACTGTCAGTATGCAGAAAGGAAGTGGCTGAATTCTATGCGTGTTGTGAGGTCAGCAGCTTCAGAAGCACAATTCGTGATCATTCTACTGCAATATTTTTTACTTTAAACATTTTCAAATGAATGAATTTCTTTTAAATAGCTAAACATGGTCAATATCATGATTACTACTATTAATAATAATAAAATAAAATAAATAATAATAGTAATACCCCACTCTGGAAGTCAGACATAACATTTTTCTCTTACCAAATGGTGGAAAGTTCACCAAATAACAAAGAATGATTGACGGTAAAACCAGAGACAATGGCTCTAATAGACCCTGTATACTGACCACAGCTCCACTTCTCAGATCTGAAAACATCCACAGGTGTTTCTGTCCTTCATGCCACTGTGAGACGACACCTCAACACTAGGGTTGGACATGTAGCTTGTTGGTCCACCTTGTAGATGTAAGTCAGAGATGATAACTCATCTGTTTACAAAGGCAAAGATTTGCTCTCAAGATTGGTAGGAACACAACAACCCTTGTGGCAAACATGTGGTCCCATTTGGTTTTGAGGGCAATTTTAAATATTGAGTGAGGATGATATGATTTTTTTATAAACGTATGACCAGATATGTGTTATTTACTGAACTAACTATAATGATGATGCATCCTTATAATTCCAGACTATAGTTCATAATTAGCATCTCATCTGAAACCCTGAAGATATACTGGTTTCCTTCAAAGCCTCCTTATGTGTATATGAACAAATTCATTAATGATGATATTTTCATGGGATTTCTAGACTGAAATTCAACTGATAATTTGATATATCCACCCATTTTATCTTTACTTCTGCTCCCAATATCTGCATCAACCTATAGATGACAGGAGGTTTGGTACGTTTGCTGGGTAATGTAGATAAAACATCAGTTGGCCTTATTTTTCACAGTGGAAAGACATTTGACGTTTAGTAGCAGGTTCATATTTACTGCCCACTGGCTAGTTTGTTTACTACCTATAATTATGGTCTGGGAGGTGAAAAGTTCTTAATGTTGCTTCACTTTTGGGTGGCATGATATCTACGAACATTCAAACACATTAGCACAACATAGAAAGAATGTTAGTTGTCTGAAAGGCTATATCTTCAACAGTGCTCAAGGTTTGTGGAGGTCTTCGGAGAGCAGCCTCCCTTTCAGCCAATCAAATGCGAGCATCTAGAAGACACAATCGGAGTTATCCCCTCCAAATAAAATGCATGTAATGCAGTATACAACTCCAGCTGCACTGCTGTGTCTGATCCACTAACACCAACACAACACACCCTAACACACCACCACCACATCAGTGTCACCACCAGTCTAGCCATTCTCCACTGACTTCTCTCATCAAGACGGCACTTCTGTCCACAGAGCGAACACACGCAGGATGTTGTTTTCTCTAGAACCTGGTTTATGTAAGAATCCCAGGAGATCAGTCGTTATGAAAAATACTCAAAACAGCACCAACAATCCTGCCACAGTCAAACTCCTTGAGCACTGCACTGCTTCCACACGACTAGCTGAACAGATCAGATAAGAGAATAAGTGTTTATATTAATGTGCTTGGTGAGTGTATGTAACTTCTGCCCTCTAGTGGTCAACATACACATTTGCAAGCTGAATGTCACTTTCTTTTAATGTATAAATACACATTCCTATTAAAAACATCACTATATATATTTGTCTTTAGGGAAATAAAGAATACTGTATTTATTGTGTGCGTATAAACATTAACACTCTCTCTCTTTATGATTTACATTGAAGAACTGAATAGAAAGTGTTTGTTTAGTCCTTCATCACTAGACACATAGAATTGAGCATGTATAAAACAGAATAGAATCAGAAATGAAGGAGACTGTGTTTATTATCTATGTATGAAAATGAATATATTCTTTGTTTATGATTCTATTTTTTTATGTTATTAAACATTGTCTGGTCTTCTTGTGTTCTACTGTGAGACAGACATCAGCTGTTTCTTACTTTCTATTCAGTGTAGTTGTGGATGTGAGGTGAGAGACGGAGACAGTGGCCAGGACCAACACAGCAAAGAGCACCACTCAGACCACAAACTCAACTGACCACAGGAGGGACTGGGAGAGAGAGAGAGAGAGAGAGAGAGAGAGAGAGGGAGAGCTCCTGAATGTCTTATCTTAGTACTCAGGTATCTAACTTTACAGCACTGAGCAGGTTTCAGCTTCGAGCTTCAACTTTGTACAGACATTTTCTTAGTCGTGTCTTTCTGAATCTAAACTTTACTAAAAAGATACAAAATTAGAGTAACAATCATTTTAACCTACCGGTGTTATTGTAACAGGTATCTGTGATGTTGAGCTGGACTGTCTGATTACTAACAGGATTAGCAGCTACACAGGTGTAAGTAGAAGAGATCAGGTTGGTTATATTAAAAGGAAGATAAAGACGTTCACTGGAATCTGAGCTAGTGATGGTGGATTCATACCAGGACAAACTCATATACCTCCTATTTGAAACAGTGCACAGAGGAGAACACAACTCTCTGGAGCTCCCTGTCTGGTGTTCAGGTTGATTTCTTATGACGGGCTTTATTACTGGAGCTGAAAAATACAATAAATAACACAGCAGTACAAATACAAACAGCGTCAATAAACTGATAACCGCTATCAGTTCAGTTTACCTGTAATGTAGCTGCTGCTGAAACCTGTGTGGACGTGTATATATATATATATACTGTGATGATTCTGGTGGATTTTAAAAGCTATTTAACTGTAGGCCTCACGTCATCACATATCCAGCTATCAGTTCTTTGTATTAACCAGTGATGACAATAACTGTTAGAGGCCTATCACAGTAAGAATGAGAAATCAGTCAGTGTTACCAGTAAAAACCAGTGACTGATGTGAGGAAAGTTGAAAATTGTGTTTGGTCTAACAGTCTGAACAAGACCATAGAGTGCTGTACTGCATATCTGCATTAACATAATTACATAATAACTGTCTGTTCCAAATGTTACTGATTCTTTAACACTGCAAAAACCTAATAATAAAAAATAATAAGTTCTTATATTAAAGTATTGCATCTTATTTATAAGGTTACCAGTCTTAAGTAAAGACTGTCTTACGCATGGAAAGATTACATTCTTTATTTTAGGAACTATTACTTTTATTAGTTTCACTTAAAAACGTAACCTTTATTAAGTAAATCACAGAAAGCAATGGGTTAAATTTTAGGGGCGGCATGTTGGTGTAGTGGTCAGCACTGTCCCCTCACAGTAAGATGATTTGGGTTGGATTCCCAGTCCGGGTCGTTCTGTGTGGAGTGAGCATGTTCTCCCTGTGCTTGAGTGGGTTTCCTCCGGGTACCCTGGTTTCCTCCCACAGTCCAAACACATACATGTTAGGTTGATTGCTAAATTGCCCGTAGGTGTGAGAGTGTGTTGGCCATGCGATGTCCATGGTGTACCCTGCCTTTGCCTGATGATGCTGGGATTGGCTCCAGGCCCCCTGTGACCCTGACTTTAGGGATAAAGCAGCCGTTTAATAATAATAATATTATTATTATTATTATTAGTCTAAATGCTCATTGAGCCAAACAGCATATTTCAACATGACTATGCTATGTCTTATTGTGCACTATCAGAAACGGGGTCTTCCAAACTGGCCTGTATAAAATACAACAATGAACTTGGAGTGTGTTGCAGGCATTAAGTTTGGAATCATATATATCAGCTGTTTGTGCACTTACACTGAATCAGTCACTCTCATAAACACATGCAAGAGAATATAATTACACTCTTATCTAACTGGAAACAGTGAGATCTGTTCACAGCTGATCTGCAAGGTCCAGAGTCAGTGGTCTGATGTTGCTGCTGGTCAGAGATCCAGTCTGTGTGTCCAGCGGGAGTGCAATTCAAGTGTCTGTAGTTCCAAACATCCACCTTTATTGTATCAACACTCTTTACTCCAGTCAAACTAGTCTGTACAGTGTATAGCTGTCCAGTAGGGGGCAGCAGAGTCTGTGCATTTCACATGACAATGATAACATGTAAAGTTTCTATACATGTTAGCAACCTTACACTCGTAGCTCCAGTATAAAAATAAAGAAGCAATATTTGGGTCCCAAATAATTCATTTATTTGGGCTTCAAATACTTTATATACGTTATAATCTATAGGCAAAGGCATGTAGGCCAGGATTTAGGACCAGACAAGCACACAGTTTAAGTGCTACACTTGAACGAACTTATCACAGCTCAGCAATCTACAATCTAACAACGATCTACAGACTAATATTACACATGCTGTAGAGCGACTGACCACACAGCCCACACAGGATACAGGCAGTACTGCAGCAGAATGATTCTCACATACTGTTCTCAGAAACAGGGCCTACTACCATAAACCACTCAGTATGTAAGAAAGTTATGTAGTAATATAGTAATATAATAGTTATACAGTATATAAGATAATATACAATGACAATGCTACAATGATGGAGTCAGTGGATCCACAGTGGAAAGGTCTGCTTAGCCTTGTTTATTTTTATATCAAAGTGTGTGTGTGTGTGTGTGTGTGTGTGTGTGTGTGTGTGTGTGTGTGCACAAGATGAACCAAAGCCTTTTCATACAGTAATGTAATGTATTAGTAAGGTTAATGTAAGGTAAGGTTAATGTATTGTAAGGTTAATGTATGGGTAAGGTTAATGTATTGTAAGGTTAATGTATGGGTAAGGTTAATGTATTGTAAGGTTAATGTATTGTAAGGTTAATGTATTGTAAGGTTAATGTAAGGGTAAGGTTTATGTAAGGGTAAGGCTAATGTATGGGTAAGGTTAATGTATTGTAAGGTTAATGTAAGGGTAAGGTTAATGTATTGTAAGGTTAATGTAAGGGTAAGGTTAATGTATGGGTAAGGTTAATGTATTGTAAGGTTAATGTATTGTAAGGTTAATGTAAGGGTAAGGTTAATGTAAGGGTAAGGTTAATGTATGGGTAAGGTTAATGTATGGGTAAGGTTAATGTAAGGGTAAGGTTAATGTAAGGGTAAGGTTAATGTATTGTAAGGTTAATGTAAGGGTAAGGTTAATGTAAGGTAAGGTTAATGTATGGGTAAGGTTAATGTAAGGGTAAGGTTAATGTAAGGGTAAGGTTAATGTATTGTAAGGTTAATGTAAGGGTAAGGTTAATGTATTGTAAGGTTAATGTAAGGTAAGGTTAATGTATGGGTAAGGTTAATGTATGGGTAAGGTTAATGTAAGGATAAGGTTAATGTATTGTAAGGTTAATGTATGGGTAAGGTTAATGTAAGGGTAAGGTTAATGTATGGGTAAGGTTAATGTAAGGGTAAGGTTAATGTATTGTAAGGTTAATGTAAGGTAAGGTTAATGTATGGGTAAGGTTAATGTATGGGTAAGGTTAATGTAAGGATAAGGTTAATGTATTGTGAGGTTAATGTAAGGGTAAGGTTAATGTAAGGGTAAGGTTAATGTATTGTAAGGTTAATGTAAGGGTAAGGTCAATGTATTGTAAGGTTAATGTATGGGTAAGGTTAATGTAAGGGTAAGGTTAATGTAAGGGTAAGGTTAATGTATTGTAAGGTTAATGTATGGGTAAGGTTAATGTATGGGTAAGGTTAATGTAAGGGTAAGGTTAATGTATGGGTAAGGTTAATGTAAGGGTAAGGTTAATGTATTGTAAGGTTAATGTATGGGTAAGGTTAATGTATTGTAAGGTCAATGTAAGGGTAAGGTTAATGTATGGGTAAGGTTAATGTAAGGGTAAGGTTAATGTAAGGGTAAGGTTAATGTATGGGTAAGGTCAATGTAAGGGTAAGGTTAATGTAAGGGTAAGGTTAAGGGGGTGGTTAGGGTCAATGTAAGGACAGGGTGCGGTAATAGTAAGGGTTGGAGTAAGATTAAGTTTTGTTGTTCTACTTTGTAGATGTAAAGTCAAAAAAATGGCTCATCTGTTGCTGCATCACTTGTGTTGGTCATCCTTAATCACATAACCTAAACATACCCAAATAATAGCTGCTCTGTGGTGGTCCTGTAGGGGTCCTGATCATTGTGGCACAGGGTAATGAGTGTACAGAGAATCAGATGGACTACAGTCTGTAAGTGTAGAACTACACAGCGCTCCTATATGATCTGTTGAGCTGATAACATGGACAGTGAGTGTAGAAAGGAGATGATTGTAATACAGTGAATGTATATATTTAACATCTGCAAATATCCAAAAGTAATAAGACGCAGTCTGAATAATTTTGTGTTCAAATTTAATAGTTTTTATAGGGTACAACGAGAAAATTAATTAAAATAAAGATATATAACATAACGGTATAGACTGTTATTTAAGAACAAATTATTTGCACACAAATTTTAGCTTTTGATTCAATGTTTAATACATTTTCACATTCATTAGATTTTATTTGTCTTTTGTAATCAAGTAGCAACTAAGCATTATATAATAAAAAAAAAAAGTTTAGCAGACTTCAGCACTCAGCCTTATTAAACAATTATTCAACTCATCAGCTACTGAGCAAAGCCTCTGGCTCTGAAATAGCAGGTGAAGAAAGTAACTCCAAAAATAGATGTAAGAAACTGTATCTGTATAATAAGCATGGTTACACTCTCTGGTTGAGTCTATTCTGTTCAACACAGTATTAAACACCATCCACCTTCTTTTGTTCTGTGATGAGAAGAACATCAGTAGTTTGTTAGTCGTTACACCTTCTATCCTGTCTTTCATCTGAAGCTCTTCTGGATGAAAAGTGATACAGCAGGATGGCGATGGTGACCAGAACTACCACAGCGGAGAGGGCCAGTCGAACCATGAGCTCAGCTGAGCCACAGCACTGGGTGCTGCCTGTGAGAAATGTGAGAAAATAAAAAAATGCATGTAAGCTGCGTAGAACGTGCATGTGCAGCGCAGACAATCAGATACTTTGCTAAGTTCAGGTTTACATAGGTCACTATAATAGGGTGAGTGTTGGGGAAAGTAATGGAAACTAAAAAGCACAAAGAGTTAACTACACTACCATCACTAAATAATATTTGCTGTGATTTTACTTACAGCTGGAATTATCACTGTGGTTTGACTCCCCAGTTCCTGGCAGCTGGTTCACGACTGAACATGAACATGAACATGCCATCATTATATTAAAACTGGACAAACAGTCCCCAAACAGTTATTTGGTTTATTATAGGAAATTAAATTTGATGCCCAAAAATTTTAAACTGTCCGTTGAGAATAAAGTTATAATGCTTTTAACCTACCAGCATTAATGGAGCAGACTTCTGCAATGTTGAGCTGGACTGTCTGATAACTAACAGGATTAGCAGCTACACAGGTGTAAGTAGAAGAGATCATGTTGGTTAAATTCAAAGGAAGAGAAAGACGTTCACTTGAATCTGCTCTACTGATGCTGGAGATTCTCTCTTTCTCTTCATTCCAGTACAAACTTACATCCTTTCCGTTTTCCACTGAACACAGAGGAGAACACGACTGTCTGTGACTCACTGAGCACTTTACAGGTTGATTCTTTATCACTGGCATTGATACTGGAGCTGTGAGTCATGAAATAAGTAAATATCAAAACACATGAATTTAGCACCACATGAGTTTTAACCACTAACAGCACCAGTACGTCAGACATGCTGCAGCTGCTATATATCAAACATTTTTTTAAGTATATGTTGTATGATGAACAATTACATTTTCACACACACAAACAAACACACACACACACTGCTGCTGGTCTACAGTCTGAATGAGCAATTCTGCTTATAGGTCATATCTCACTCTACTGAAAATACAGTAACTGTACATATAAAATATTTACTCACCATACACATCAACACTGAAACTCACTTCAGAGCCATATCTTTTATTTATATGTACTGTATAAACTCCAGAATCTTCTCTTCTGATGTTTTTGATGAATATGCATCCACTATTTCTGTTCAGCTGCAGTCTGTCTCTGAATCTATCAGTGTAATAATCTGTAATATCTTCTCCTCTAATGATCTGACTGTTTACTATCTCTATATCTTCATTCTCAGATCTATACCTCCATGTTATGTAAGTAACAAACTCTAATACAATTTCATGAATATGAAGTTCTAAAGTTTTGCCCTCCAGCTCCTGCCGTCTGATCACCTGTACTCCAGCTACAAGCAGTCCACCTGGAAAACAACACAAATAAAATTCCTTATATCATTATATTTCTTTCTTTTAGTTTACTTCTGATGGCAAAGGTTGCGATGTATTTTGTTCATGTGGACAAAACTGTTTTAAAGTTTAAAGAACAGAGTTTAAAGTTTAAATCTGATTCAGATTCTGGGTGAAGATAAAACTAGATAAAAAATTGGGTAACACTTCCTATGCATCCTATATTAACAATGCTATATAAACACATTTATAAGACATTGTACAGCATGCATAATACCTAATAATGCCTGCCATAGGCCTATATTATTAGATAGATAGATACTTTATTGATCCCAGAGGAAAAGCCCTACCACCACGCCCGGGGAGCAATGAGGGGTTAGGTGCCTTGCTCAAGGGCACTTTAGTCATGTGCTGTCGGTTCATGGGATCAAACCGGCAACCTTCCGGTCACAAGGCTGGTTCCCTAACCTCCAGCCCACAACTTAGTTGTAAGTACTTTAATTATATGCATAACATTTTATAAAACAAGAGTATATGACTAGGTTAATAATGTTTCATAACGCATTATAACATCAGCTCATTAGAACACTGTAAACATGAATATGGTAATACACTACAACAGCGTTCTGGCATACTTCCTGTATAACACCTGAGACCCATCACAACAGTGACTACCAACTTATTATACAAAGAAGTAGCACTTGAGCAAGTTTTATAATATCAAAACTGTATGTAGTA